>CM060962.1:59232595-59357595 GCA_030765045.1 Tenodera sinensis | reverse complement strand
TCTCGGTTCTCGGTTCTCGGTTCTCGGTTCTCGGTTCTCGGTTCTCGGTTCTCGGTTCTCGGTTCTCGGTTCTCGGTTCTCGGTTCTCGGTTCTCGGTTCTCGGTTCTCGGTTCTCGGTTCTCGGTTCTCGGTTCTCGGTTCTCGGTTCTCGGTTCTCGGTTCTCGGTTCTCGGTTCTCGGTTCTCGGTTCTCGGTTCTCGGTTCTCGGTTCTCGGTTCTCGGTTCTCGGTTCTCGGTTCTCGGTTCTCGGTTCTCGGTTCTCGGTTCTCGGTTCTCGGTTCTCGGTTCTCGGTTCTCGGTTCTCGGTTCTCGGTTCTCGGTTCTCGGTTCTCGGTTCTCGGTTCTCGGTTCTCGGTTCTCGGTTCTCGGTTCTCGGTTCTCGGTTCTCGGTTCTCGGTTCTCGGTTCTCGGTTCTCGGTTCTCGGTTCTCGGTTCTCGGTTCTCGGTTCTCGGTTCTCGGTTCTCGGTTCTCGGTTCTCGGTTCTCGGTTCTCGGTTCTCGGTTCTCGGTTCTCGGTTCTCGGTTCTCGGTTCTCGGTTCTCGGTTCTCGGTTCTCGGTTCTCGGTTCTCGGTTCTCGGTTCTCGGTTCTCGGTTCTCGGTTCTCGGTTCTCGGTTCTCGGTTCTCGGTTCTCGGTTCACGGTTCTCGGTTCTCGTTCTTGTAGCTTGTAGACTGTAATATTTCAACCTTAAAGAAACCGCGCACTTGCCATTTATTAGTGCCATATCCAAAAACAAACAACGTTTCATGGTTAAGCTGTCGAAGCTGTTTTGATACATTTTACCGTTACCATGACGTTAAGTTCAGAGAGGTACTGCAGCAGCACTTAACCATCACATTTCCTGATCACTCTCATATAGTAATTCGGTATGTAATTTCAAACTGATGTATTGTAAGCTGCTAATGCTCACGTTTCCTTTATTGTATGCCATTTACGGGGAACAAACCATAAACGATCCTCGACGTTACAAGAGAGAAACGTCTGTAAGTGTCCATCAGGCGTCTATCACAATACGGCGATGTGTGGGGAAAAGCTGTACCGCCATTCTGAAAAGGAAGTTGTGTTTTTATCCCTTCTTAGCATGTTGAGAATTGCAAAACATCCTGTCTGAGGTTCGATCCATTATCTGTCTGAAGGTCTACTCATTTACTGTCTGCCCACCAAAAGAAGGCGAGCTGGCGAAATAGGCTATGTAAACATATTTGTACCGTCCTCATATGTTTATTCACGCTAGTGATTCTTATATCAATGTTGCCAACTAATGTTAGCCAAAAGCTGTCAATTCTTAAATTAAAAGCCGCTGGAAAGTCGCTAAACTAAAGTAAATATTGTAATTAATTAAAAGCTATTTCAATAATATTTAACCCTAGCATTACCAAGGGAGGGGTACTTCGTGCTCACCTTCTCTAATTTTTTTAAATACTGTCCTTTAAATGGTAATTAATATTTATTTATGCCAACAAACTTAATGCCCACACTTAACCTAAACATTGCCCACACACAGCTTGTGTGTTTAAAACACAATTATTAAGTTTGTTGGCATAAATTAATAATGATTACCATCTAAAGGTTACTTAAACCAGAGACATAAAGTATTTATCATTGTAAGTCCCCCTTGGGTAATTATTTATCTCTGATGTGAGATTCCCTTGTGGTCTAACCGGGAAACTACGAATCGGTTGGGCAATTTAATGTCATACTGGCAAATTAGCCATAGTAGCTGAATAGTTAGAGCAGCCGATCAATTAGCGGGAAATCCGTGGTTCAAATCCCGCCTATGGCATTGAATTTTTCAGTCCTGATCCCACCTCTTAAACTGTCCTTTAATTTTTTGATTAAAGGCATGCAGTTAATAGTTATTGTCAATCACTGTTTCTACTACTGCAATGCGTAATTTTTTCGAAGTTTTCATTGTTGGTCTTTTGGCAAAACAATGAATTGTCGAAGTGGTCATAAACTACTGCCCCGTCGGTATAATGTGATTCATGTAAAAGAGTGAAAAGGAATAGTTAAACAATGTTAAATATTTCCTTTATAAACATGACTCGATATAATACCCAATTTTAAAATAAATTTGCTTTAAAAATTGCTCAGACAGTTTGTTGCTATTTGTGGTGATAAAGTACCCCGCTTGGTAATCCAAGTTCTGGAATAAGACTTGGCATTGCTAAGGTTAACAATTTTAAAATAAAAGCTCTTCCATAATCAGAAGGAAAATCTGCTTTGTTGCACTCGCATGACTTTCTCTACTCTTGTACTAACCATTCTTACAAACTCATTCCTATATCTTATTCGTCTTCTTCGTGTTAGTTGAGATAAACATTTGCAGATATTATCTTATTGTTTATCTTCCTGTAGTACACGGAGAATATGCGAATAGAGTAGGCTCTGAGCGATAGTCAAATGCTTTAAAACTTCCAAATTCCGTTCTCTTTGCACGGTTTACGTACAAAAATTAATAACGATATTCCATTTGACAGAAGTACAAGTTCTCCAAAACTCACACAAATAACAAAGCATATCTCCAAAATGGTTCACTCTACAAAAAAAAAAAAAAAAAAAAAAAAAAAAAAAAAAAAAAAATAAAAAAAAACAATAAAACATAAATAAATAAATAAATAAATAAATAAATAAATAAATAAATAAATAAATAAATAAATAAATAAATAAATAAATGAATGAATGAATGAATGAATGAATGAATGAATGAATGAATGAATGAATGAATGAATGAATGAATGAATGAATAAATAAATAAATAAATAAATAAATAAATAAATAAATAAATAAATAAATAAATGAATAAATAAATAAATAAATAAATAAATAAATAAATAAATAAATAAATAAACAAACAAACGAACAAACGAACAAACGAACAAACAAAGAAACAAACAAACAAACAAACAAAGAAACAAACAAACCAACAAACAGACAAACAAACAAACAAACAAACAAATAAATAAAGAAATAAAACAAAAAATAGACATAAATTGTGTATTTAAGCAAGATCTACATTTTTATAGTAAAATTTGTTCCATCTCTTATGATTTACCAGTTATACATAAGTAAATAGGACTATATGAGCTATAGCCAGAAAATTCAAGATATAAATTTCATTTGTCATAAAAATATCTCGAACAATCAAATCTCGTTCTAATCAAAATCGTTAGAGCCATTTTCAAGAAAATCAAAATTTTCGAAAAAATTTCCTTGTAATGAGTAATTTAGGGTGGAGGAATTTTCTTCAAAATCTTCGTGTCGCATCCTTGAAAGACATTAAACACAAATACCGACTTTTCGTTTTTGAGTTACGCTGTCCACAGACTGACAGACATACACAGATAGACAGACAGGTAGACAGACACACACACAAACACACGGACCTTTTTCTAATTTCTTTTTTTTTTTTTTTAATTCAGTGGTCAAACATATACTTCCTGTGAAATCTGGACATCGAATTAGCGGGTGGAATACAATACTCGTTACTATACGTAGTAGAGAAACTAAAAATAGCTCATCCTCCAGCTATTCCTCAAGTACCTTCACAACAAATTTCATTGGATGTTCACATGTGTATGGCTGTGTTGTCCCACTTTTCGTGAGATTTCGAAAGAGTAAGCATATTTCGTAAAATCCTAACATCATATCTGCAATACGGCATACCCAGCTTCCACAGCTGGAGCATTTAAGCTGATACTTTAGCTCTGAAAATGTTCAATTGCCTAAAAACCTTTCTGCTTCCTCACTGTAACATGGAAGAGAAGGAACTGCGATTGCCAAATATACCTACATGTTCTTTAATCAGGTTTGATGCCGCCCCTTCCTTGGAACAATCTAGTTGTAATGTACAGATCTTCACTCCGTTGCAAATGTATTGGCGCTTTGAATATTTATGTTACACCACCGATTTTGTATTTGATTTATTTGAGCAGTTTTTCAACTGCAATTCTTCTAAAGAAAATGGGTTTTTACAGGGTATTTATTCTACTTGATATTTAAAAATCAAATTATTTCACAGCTAGATGTATTAAATCAAATATTTGAATATTCCAAAATTGTCTCTTTTGTTTTTCTCTCATCTAAAATATTGTAATATTTATAGTGGTTTAAAAATTTGAAGTGACTTTTGAAAGGCCCCATACTTTAATTTCGCTCTGTACATAAAATCAGTTAACAGAATTGACATTTATACCGCTTGTACCACGTGTAGCCTTTGTGTATAACTAATGCGCAGTGTATGACCTACCCTTAAACCTACGTTCATTTTTGAGCGAGTGTATGAGGAGTTCGTAATTAAAAATTCAAAGGGATGGGAAAACACCCAGAAATTATTTAATCAGTAGTCACAATTGCGTATAAATGGGTGAACTCCAATGACTAATATGGAAATCAAAGAATACTCAGATGCGAAATCAAATGTCAAGTTTTGCATGCTTGGCTCCAAAGGCCTAAAATACAGTTTCATGCTAGTAGGGGACTACTTTAATAAAGGGCCTAGAATTGTGCGTAGATAAACTGTACCACAAATAGCGGTGTGATGGAAATATTACTAACACAACATCTATGCCACTGCTAAATACCAACACAGATATTTAAAAAGGGACTTAACACTAAAACATGTTGGCAAATATGAAACACACGCACGCACGCGCGCACACACAAACCAATAAACGGCTCAACAGACGTCGCCCACTTTGGTTCCTTTTTTCTTTATTGTAGTGTTTAACGCCCGCTTGTACTACATACGGTATCACTGGCGGTGACACTGATGACACATGTAATGAATATGGAGCACCGGTGGAATGAGATGGCGGGGGAAACCGGAGAACCCGGAGGAAACCCGCCTCAGCGCCGCTTCGTCCACCACAAATCCCACATGCGGTTTCCTGGGCCCACCTTGGTTGTGTGCTCCATGAAAGGGACCCGGTTTACAAAACTCGAGTGTTCCAAACGGTACACTTAGGGTCATTCACAATATATAAACATAACTTCAGCTTAAAAACTTATTTCATTATCTTAATGCACGCGTTCACATTGGCTGAAGTTGACGTAAACACGGCTATAGAATCATTACGAAACATGACGTTTGTGAGGGTCGTCTCCTTAGCTCGGTGGTAGCGACAGTGCTTGCCAAGCGGGAGAACCGGGTTCGTTTCCTGGTACCAATGTGGAGATTTTCTCCCACTGGAAGACCTGGTCCAGGGTGCACTCAGCCTCGGTATGTTCCTGATAAGCCAATTTTATAAAGAAGCCAGGAACTGTTACGCGTGTATTTTGTATCCGGAAGTATCGCGGATTTACCCTACAAGTGATTGAGCCGGACTCCCGCTAAATGTCCACACAAACCAACTTAAATAAGCTTGGGACCGTCCACGGAATTTCCCGAATCCAGCCAAATTTTGCTCTCTCCTGATTGGAAATGTTTTTAGCATGGAATATTTCCCAAATGCTGGAACGAGGCTATTGTAATTATTTTAAAGAATTAAGGATCACCAACATGTAAAATCTTGCAGACCAATTTGCACAATTAATATATTTAGGAAATTATCTGAGAAACTGTTGTAAAGAATACTTTGGGAATGTCAGATTATGATGGATAAAACAACGAAACAATATGGGTTCAGAAAATGGAGATCCATGGATGATACAATGAATAGGGTAAAGGATGTTGTAGGCACAAGTCAACGTAAAGGGATATCCTTTGATAACTCAGGAGCCTTTCATAATTCATGGTGGCAGTATTGTTCAAAATTTTATGAGACAAAGAATATTCAAAGTCACTTTATAACCTTAACAAGATTGCTACAACAATGGGGTTGTTTATTTAAAAGGAGAAGGCGCTGAAGTTAAAAAAGTTATAACCAAAGGATGCTCGCAAGGTTCGACTTTAAGACCATTACTTTGGAATTTAATGATCGAACCATTGTTAAGTCTACTAAAAGCACAGAAGACGTAAAGGAAATAGTGGCATATGCTGACTACTTGTTAATTACCTTTGGAAGCTGGAAATCGCGTGGAAACAGAAGGCCCATGGTATTAACATCCGAGTGTTTAATTGGTGCACTTAAGCTAAACTGAAAATTGAACCCCAAGAATCTGCATACATGATACTTAAAGGAAGCTTAAAAAGAAACCCTATTATTACGATTGATAACCAGAATATAAAAATACAGAAAATAAAAAAAATATTTAGGGTTATACACGGTGTAAATGAATAAATCCGCACGAATTTTACTGGTAGGTAATAGAGGGTTCATAGACAATCAATTTGAGATTGGAAACCAAAGGTCCACGACGTCAAGTTAATAAGTTACACGTATTCAAAGTAATTAGAGATTGTGACCAATAAATTATAAACAGAAAGAAATATGTCAATAGTACCCACCGGGATCGAAAAGTGCTCATTAGGAAGTTAGTCAAACCTGTATGATGTCTCCTTGAAGAAGTTTTTCTAAATTGTAGCGTAACCAAAACCGCTTAAATTGGAGACTTAACATGTGGCTGCACGCCACTGCAATAGCTAAAAGGTTGTGGCGAGCGCTACACAAATAAAGGGAAGTTCTCAAACGTGTGCTTTGGCCACACGGTTACGACGACTGACTGTGTACCTAATGAACTCAAGATATCGAGTTCAAACCCGGAGATGGTAAAACCTTTTTTCCCCCTTTCCTTTCCATTTTGAGAGCAATACCGTGTTTAAGCTTTAAAATTGCAAAATACCACTGTCATATACAATGCAAATAGAATTGTTTACTTTTATTAAATAATTTATTTCCTGATTGGTTCTCACTCTCCAATTCTGTGCACCACGATGTGCAGGCCAAAAATATTGGTCTTCTCTCGAAGATAGCAAAACCTATTCATCGTTCATTGTTCATTGCGTTAGATCAAACTTCAGACCCACAGGTTACTACTGGCCTTATTAATGTTTTATAAACATTGAGTTCAGTATTTCTGGTTATTATTCCCTTAGAGAAAATCTTTTTATTTCCATGATAAGCTCACTCCCTCCCTGTATACTTTCTCTTATTGTATCACTCAATTTATTATCAGATTTAATTAAGGAACCAAAATAAGAAACCATTATGAATAACTCATTATTCATTTCCTTACCTTTGTTCTGTTTGTAGCTGCCTATTGTATTGTAATGTTAATATCAATTCAACTTACGTGAGTGAGTGAGTGTGTCGGGTTTAAGGGCCCGTCGACAACTTGGTCATTAGGGCCCCGAGTCCAGAAGTAAAATTACATACCGTCAAGTGTTAAAACATCACCCATTAAAAACTAAAAATCTACGGTTAAAATAGATAAAAAACCTCTAAACAACTATTAAAACGTTTCATTTAAAATGTTAAAAACAGAAAGTTAAAATTGCTACAAAATAAAAAACACTAAAACGTTAAAAAACCCAAAAATACGGCAATCCAAAAGGCTAAAATCTCTGAAATAAAATAACCTTACACTGACTTCATAAAATCAATTGTGCAACAAAACCGCAGCACTGTATTTACAGATACTGGGTCGTTGCCTAAAACTGACGACAGTGTAAGGCCCAGGCCAACGGACTGGCGCTCACGAGCGTATCGCGGACAATCAAGAAGGACATGTGCGACGGAGATTGGAATATTACACGTCGTACAGACAGGCTCCGGATCACCACGCAAAAGGTGTCCATGCGTGGCTCGGGTATGGCCTATCCTCAGGCGGGTTAAAACCACTTCTTCCCGCCTGGAATTCCTGCAGCTGGTATGCCAGGGTTGTACCGTGTCCTTGATAGTCCGTAATTGAGTGCCAGATAACGCTTCCCAAGATTCCTGCCACAGAGCAAATAGATGGCGACGGAAATATTTCTGCACATCTATATAGGGGAGCGTACGGGTGGAATACTCCGGAAGGCGACATGCAGACTTTGCAGCCGCATCCGCCGCCTCGTTACCCGGAATACCCACATGGCCTGGGATCCACGTAAAAACAAACTGGTATCCGCGAGACAGTAGCTGAGAAATCAACGTCTGGATTTTAACAACCAATGCCGAGGTGCCGATAAACTGTTGCAGGGCCTGGAGAGCGCTAAAAGAATCGGAACAAACTATAAAACTTCCAGGACCTGAACTGGAGATAAAAAGGAGGAAATAAAATATGGCAAACAACTCGGCGGTAAATACTGAACTGGCGTCCGGTAGGCGGTACGTATGAGCGTCACCGTTGTATATAAAGGCGCAACCCGTCGAACTACCCATCTGGGACCCATCGGTAAATACCGGACAGGAAGTCCGGTATCGCCCCAGTAGTTCCGTGAATAGTTGGCGGAACACGGAATGAGGGGTAGCTATCTTAACACAGCCCGACAGCTCCAGGTCAAAGCGTGCGCGCTGGAGTTGCCAGGGAGGACATCGGCCACGTGAATGCCGCTCTACGGCTGGCAGTCGAAGGGCGTGTGCAGCAAGCAGTTCACGAAACCGGATACCACTTGGACGGGAGATGGTTGTATTTCGCATATAACGGTGCGCGAGGTCTGGACGCAGCACGGGTGGAAACGAAGGGTGACCTGGATGGGCGGCCAGCCTTGCCACGTAAGAACAAAGTAATAAAGAGCGTCGAACAGACAGTGGAGGTTCGCCAGAATCAGCATACAGACAATCGATTCTGCTGGTGCGGAAAGCCCCAGTAGCGAGACGGATACCAGTGTGATGTACTGTGTCTAAAAGCCGGAGTTTAGACGCAGACGCCGCGCCATAAATAAAACAGCCGTAGTCTAATTTGGACCGGACCAGAGAGCCATATAACCTCAACATGACGGTGCGATCGCCGCCCCAAGATGCCCCAGATAAGACCCTGAGTACCCGAAGCGAACGATCGCAGGAAGCACGAAGATAGCGGATATGGTGCTCCCATGTGAGTTTACTGTCGAGGTGTAAGCCCAAGAACTTAAGGTGCGGTACAAAAGGAAGACGTGTGTCGCGCAGATGAACATCAGGAGGAGGGTGTACTCCTCGCAGTCGGTGAAAGTGTAGACACTGTGTTTTCGTAGGGGACAGCCGAAAGCCCGTGCGTAATGCCCACTCGGCGATGGAGGTTATGGTCAGCTGCAGTTGACGCTCGATGTGCTCCATACTATAATAGCGATAGTAGATCGCAAAGTCGTCAACATACAGCGACATCGGGATACCGCTACGAACAACACTAGTGATGCCATTAATGGCAACTGCGAAAAGTGTGACACTCAGGATGGATCCCTGGGGTACACCATTCTCCTGGATCTTCTCTTGAGACAGCGTGTTGCCTATACGGACACGAAAACGGCGAATGAGTAAAAAGTTAAAAAGGAAAACGGCTAAGTGACCGCGCAAACCATAACCGTGTAGAGTACGGAGAATGCCATAGCGCCAAGTAGTATCGTAGGCCTTCTCCAGATCAAAGAAGACACCCACGACATGCTGCTTCAGGAGAAACGCATTTTGTATGTATGCCTCCATGCGCGTCAGGTTGTCGACACTGGAGCGATAGCGACGAAATCCGCACTGAACATTGCTCAGCAGGTTATTCGTCTCTAGCCACCACACTAAGCGAGTGTTAATCATCCGTTCCAAGGTCTTGCAGACGACACTCGTCAGGCAAATAGGGCGGTAGCTAGAGGGAAGTGTCCGGTCTTTTCCTGGTCGAGGGATAGGGATGACAATGCCCTCTCGCCAGGAAGACGGAAAAACCTGCTGATGCCAGATGCGGTTATACATGCTCAACATGAAGGAAAGAGCTGCAGGTGGAAGATGAAGCAGCATTTGGCGGTGGATGTCATCAGGACCGGGAGAAGAATTCTTTGCTAGGGACAAGGAATGCGCTAGCTCCGCCTCGGTAAATGGTGCATTGTACGGTTCACTTTGGGCACTGTTAAAACTAAGGCCTATCTGCTCCGCAGATTCCTTGATAGCTAAAAACGCTCTATCATAGCTTTGGGTTTGGCTAGTACAGGCAAAACACTCGGCAAGGGCGTCGGCGATGTCCTGCTCGCTGGTGTAACGGGAGCCCTGTACGGCAAGGCCAGGGATGGTCGTCCGGCGACACTTGCCGTACATTCGCCGAACAGCAGTCCACACCTTTTGCGCCGAACTTCGACGGGAAAGAGAAGATACATACTTTTCCCACGATTTGCGTTTTGCGTCTCGAAGTATAAATCTTGCCCTAGCACGAGCACGCTTAAAAGCGACAAAGTTCGCCTGCGTAGGATGTAATGTAAAGATACGCAATGCACGCTTGCGTGCTTTAGTAGCCAAACGGCATTCCTCGGACCACCAAGGTACAGGAACGTGACGAGGTGTAGTGGAACCACGAGGAATGCTGGAATCCGCTGCACGAAGGATAGAGTAAGTAAAATACTCCACCATGTCGTCAATGGTGGTAAAACCATCGTCGGTTAGGTGAATGAGGGAACGAAACTTCCCCCAGTCAGCCTTGGAAATAATCCAGTGAGGAAAGCGTGTTGGCACAGAACTGTGGCCCGATAGGTGAATGCTAATGGGGTAATGATCACTGCCAAACAAGTCGGAAAATACCGACCAGTCGAGTAGAGGTACCATTGACGGGCTGCTAAAAGAAACGTCAAGTGCGGAGTGTGTACCATAGGCAGATGATAAGTAAGTAGGCACGCCAGTGTTTAATATGACTAGGCCGGACATATGGAAAACGTCTGCTACAAGGCACCCACGGGCATCGTCAATGTCGGAGCCCCAATGAGAGTGCTTGGCATTCAGATCGCCGAGAAAGATGAGCGGTGGCGGAATCTGTGCCAAGAGAGCCCGAAGATCGTTCGTGTGTACGACACTGACCGGTGGCAGATAGACATTGCAAAGGGAGAAACAGAGGCTCTGCAGCTGCACACGCACCGCTACAGCTTGTAGCGGCGTGTTGAGTGGCACACTGGTGGCAGAGATATCATGCGCCACCAGGATAGCAACACCCCCGCTGGCTCCCCTATCAGCTGCAGAGTCATGTCTAAATGCCGAAAAACCACGAAGTTGTAATGCGTGGTTAGGGTGCAAATGCGTTTCTTGTAGACAGACGATTGATGGAGACCGTTGCGAAACGAGATGCTGTACGTCCGGAACACGTGCCCGGAACCCATTAACATTCCACTGGATTATTTCCATGGTAAAGAAGAATTAGGGATTCGTCTTCATCTTTTTCTTTTTCATCTTTACCTTAACCGACTTCGGACGGGGTAGGTTAAATTCGCCATCGTCTGGTGACTCCGCGGACGTCCGGGAGTCTGAAGATCCCCGGCGGCTCGCTGAACGAGAGCGGGAGCGGGACTTCATGGACGATGTGCGACTGCTGGCGCGACCAGAAGGCCTAGAATAATGGCTGTCAACAGGCTGGCTGCGGCTAGTTGTCTTGTGAGCTGGTGTCTGCACGGCTATAGATGTAGTAGCAGGTGCAGCTGTGGCACGAGACAGTGAAGGGGTATTCGCAGCTACTTCAGTCTGTGTAGAAGCATCTGACACAGGAACGTGCTGGATCGCTACGCTGCTGGCAGGAGCGCGTCGGGCAGCCAAGGCATAACCTGTGGTGGTAGCAGGTTTCAGCTGCTCAAAGCGACGACGCGCTTCTGGAAACGTGAGATGTTCTTTCACGCGCAATTCTTGTATACACTTCTCATCCAGGAACTTCGCACACTGACGCGAACTGGATGGATGCTTCCCTTCACAGTTTACACAGAGGGGATCCCGTGTACATGTCGGGTCCTCATGGGCTGCTAAACCACAGCGCTCACATATAGCAGGATTATTGCACAGGGTCTTAGTATGGCCGAACCGTTGGCACCTAAAACAACGCATGGGGTTCGGCACATACTGGCGCACGGCGGCACGTTCGTAGCCACAAAAGATGTACTCAGGCAATTTAGTTCCTCTGAACGTCAGAAACACCGTACGCAAAGGTACATCCTTGCCATCCTGCTTTCGGGTAAGACGGTAAGCCTGACACACACGCTGGTCGGAGAGACAGGTGGTAATCTCATCGTTCGACAGATTGTCCAGACTGGAGTTGGTGACAACTCCCCTACATGTGTTGAGCGATTTGTGTGGGGCTACCCGAATTGGGTAGGAGCCAAACAAACTCGCCTTTAAAAGTTTCTGGGTCTGGTCTGCCGTGTTGGTTTCGATCAACAGCGTACCGTCTCGAACTCTGGTCGCGTTCTTAACCGGGCCACATATTCTGTCGACTTCTCGTTTTATGTAAAATGGGCTAAGGTCCTTTATCGTTTTCCCGTCACATGCCAAAGTCAAAACCAAGAAAGGGTCAAAGGAAGAGGGGTTGCGCGGAGACATGATTATTTGGACCCCCATCCGGAACTGTCGGCGTCAGCCTGCCATCCGGGGGTCAAAGGATAAAAGACACCAAAATCTCCACGGTCTGTGCCGCCATGGAGACCCCTCCATGACTGACCTCAAGGCGTACTTCAGAGGAGCTACCCCCCGATCTCCACAGCTTGTCCGCATGGGTAAACCGTTCACCACATGACACCCCGGTTTTATGCCCCCACCACAGGAATAACCGCCTGTGGCACGCTGCCTCAACGGAGTCAGCGTGGATTCAGGGGACTTCGGGTTGATTACACCGGGGCTCCGTCAGCGGTAACACGTCCGGCCGGTGATACTAACCCGACGGCACGCGGCCGTCGGGAGATTAACACCGGCCGTGCCCTCAAGGAGCTACGTGGGTGTACATGACGTGTGGACGGGCTCCGCACCTAAGGCTACACATGGGGGCAGTGTGAAGGGTCCGCACAACCTTCGCGCCTGAGACCTCCGAAGAGCACACAAGTCGGGGGCCGCGCTGAAAACCGTGGGACAGGACCACGGAGATAGGAAAGATCCCTGCTGGTGAGACAGGAGTTATAAATCTAGGAACTTACAAACTAATAATCAGAATAAGCCTAGAAGAGGAAGAGGGTGATATAAAGCAACATAAAAGCTGCACGCGGCACAGTTAATGACTATGAAGGGGTGAAATGATGGTGAGCAGCTCGGGGCCCCGGGTACGCCAAACCCGGACCTACCGTGGTAGGTTCCCCTGAGGGAGTTTGATTTCGGAGTCCTCTTCTCTTAGATGAGTCGTCGACCAAGACTAACGAGCCTCATCTACCCGTTGGAATGTTCTTAGCTTCCCCTCACCTCTTGCCTACCAGTGGTCACAAAGACACACTTAGTAGGCCGTCTGGATCAGGTACTGAGCCCCTCCGCCACGACAAGGCGACACTCCTTCGGAGGGGTTCAACTTACGTTTATAATAATTCAATCGTATGGGACTCTTTCAAGTGCTTATCAATTATTTATTTGTTTCTAAGCTGCTAGTTAGGCTTGAACCATCTCATTTAAGTGAAACCAAGTTCTCAGTGTGTACCTACTAGTTAGGTCATGCAAGTGTAAATAACAGTTGAACAAACTTGAAACAAAACGTTTACACTTAGTTAAACGAAAAATTAAAACGCGACACAAACGTTTCCTTCAAATAAAATTAAATTAAGCATGCGCTTATATAAAAAGAAAGAAAGAGAGAAAGAACTAGAGAAACAGGAAGACAGAGAGAGAGAGAGAAAGAAAGAAAGAAAGAGAGAGAGAGAAAGAAGTAAGGAAGCAAGCAAGCAAGTAAGGAAGCAAGCAAGCAAGTAACGAAGCAAGCAAGCAAGTATGGAAGCAAGTAAGCAAGTAAGGAAGCAAGTAAGCAAGTAAGGAAGCAAGTAAGCAAGTAAGCAAGCAAGTAAGCAAGCAAGGAAGCAAGCAAGCAAGCAAGGAAGCAAGCAAGCAAGGAAGCAAGCAAGCAAGGAAGCAAGGAAGCAAGCAAGCAAGCAAGCAAGGAAGCAAGCAAGCAAGGAAGCAAGCAAGCAAGGAAGCAAGGAAGCAAGGAAGCAAGGAAGCAAGGAAGCAAGGAAGCAAGGAAGCAAGGAAGCAAGCAAGCAAGCAAGGAAGCAAGCAAGCAAGGAAGCAAGGAAGCAAGCAAGGAGGCAAGGCGGCAAGGCGGTAAGGCGGCAAGGCGGCAAGGCAGGCAGGCGGTAAGGCGGCAAGGCGGCAAGGCGGCAAGGCGGCAAGGCGGCAAGGCGGTAAGGAAGGCAGGCAGACGGTAAGGCGGGAAGGAAGGCAGGCAGGCGGTAAGGCGGGAAGGAAGGCAGGCGGTAAGGCGGTAAGGAAGGCAGGCAGGCGGTAAGGCGGGAAGGAAGGCAGGCAGGCGGTAAGGCGGAAAGGAAGGCAGGGAGGCGGTAAGGCGGGAAGGAAGGTAGGCAGGCGGTAAGGCGGGAAGGAAGGCAGGCAGGCGGTAAGGCGGGAAGGAAGGCAGGCAGGCGGTAAGGCGTTAAGGAAGGCAGGCAGGCGGTAAGGCGGGAAGGAAGGCAGGCAGGCGGTAAGGCGGGAAGGAAGGCAGGCAGGCGGTAAGGCGGGAAGGAAGGCAGGCAGGCGGTAAGGCGGGAAGGAAGGCAGGCAGGCGGTAAGGCGGGAAGGAAGGCAGGCAGGCGGTAAGGCGGGAAGGAAGGCAGGCAGGCGGTAAGGCGGGAAGGAAGGCAGGCAGGCGGTAAGGCGGGAAGGAAGGCAGGCAGGCGGTAAGGCGGTAAGGAAGGCAGGCAGGCGGTAAGGCGGGAAGGAAGGCAGGCAGGCGGTAAGGCGGGAAGGAAGGCAGGCAGGCGGTAAGGCGGGAAGGAAGGCAGGCAGGCGGTAAGGCGGGAAGGAAGGCAGGCAGGCGGTAAGGCGGTAAGGAAGGCAGGCAGGCGGTAAGGCGGGAAGGAAGGCAGGCAGGCGGTAAGGCGGGAAGAAAGGCAGGCAGGCGGTAAGGCGGTAAGGAAGGCAGGCAGGCGGTAAGGCGGGAAGGAAGGCAGGCAGGCGGTAAGGCGGTAAGGAAGGCAGGCAGGCGGTAAGGCGGGAAGGAAGGCAGGCAGGCGGTAAGGCGGTAAGGAAGGCAGGCAGGCGGTAAGGCGGGAAGGAAGGCAGGCAGGCGGTAAGGCGGGAAGGAAGGCAGGCAGGCGGTAAGGCGGGAAGGAAGGCAGGCAGGCGGTAAGGCGGGAAGGAAGGCAGGCAGGCGGTAAGGCGGTAAGGAAGGCAGGCAGGCGGTAAGGCGGGAAGGAAGGCAGGCAGGCGGTAAGGCGGGAAGGAAGGCAGGCAGGCGGTAAGGCGGTAAGGAAGGCAGGCAGGCGGTAAGGCGGGAAGGAAGGCAGGCAGGCGGTAAGGCGGTAAGGCGGCAAGGCAGGCAGGCGGTAAGGCGGCAAGGCGGCAAGGCAGGCAGGCTGTAAGGCGGCAAGGCGGCAAGGCAGGCAGGCGGTAAGGCGGCAAGGCGGTAAGGCGGCAAGGCGGCAAGGCGGTAAGGCGGCAAGGCGGCAAGGCAGGCAGGCGGTAAGGCGGCAAGGCGGTAAGGCGGCAAGGCGGCAAGGCGGCAAGGCGGCAAGGCAGGCAGGCGGTAAGGCGGTAAGGCGGCAAGGCAGGCAGGCGGTAAGGCGGCAAGGCGGCAAGGCAGGCAGGCGGTAAGGCGGCAAGGCAGGCATGCGGTAAGGTGGCAAGACGGCAAGGCAGGCCGGCGGTAAGGCGGTAAGGCGGCAAGGCGGCAAGGCGGCAAGGCAGGCAGGCGGTAAGGCGGTAAGGCGGCAAGGCGGTAAGGCGGCAAGGCGGCAAGGCAGGCAGGCGGTAAGGTGGCAAGACGGCAAGGCAGGCAGGCGGTAAGGCGGTAAGGCGGCAAGGCGGCAAGGCAGGCAGGCGGTAAGGCGGCAAGGCGGCAAGGCAGGCCGGCGGTAAGGCGGTAAGGCGGCAAGGCGGCAAGGCGGCAAGGCGGCAAGGCGTTAAGGCGGCAAGGCGGCAAGGCGGTAAGGCGGCAAGGCGGCAAGGCAGGCAGGCGGTAAGGCGGCAAGGCGGTAAGGCGGCAAGGCGGCAAGGCGGCAAGGCGGCAAGGCAGGCAGGCGGTAAGGCGGTAAGGCGGCAAGGCAGGCAGGCGGTAAGGCGGCAAGGCGGCAAGGTAGGCAGGCGGTAAGGCGGCAAGGCAGGCATGCGGTAAGGTGGCAAGATGGCAAGGCAGGCAGGCGGTAAGGCGGTAAGGCGGCAAGGTGGCAAGGCAGGCAGGCGGTAAGGCGGTAAGGCGGCAAGGCGGTAAGGCGGCAAGGCGGCAAGGCGGCAAGGCGGCAAGGCAGGCAGGCGGCAAGGCGGCAAGGCAGGCAGGCGGTAAGGCGGCAAGGCAGGCAGGCGGTAAGGCGGTAAGGCGGCAAGGCAGGCAGGCCGTAAGGCGGCAAGGCAGGCAGGCGGTAAGGCGGCAAGGTGGCAAGGCGGCAAGGCGGCAAGGCGGCAAGGCGGCAAGGCGGTAAGGCGGCAAGGCGGCAAGGCGGCAAGGCGGCAAGGCAGGCACGCGGTAAGGCGGCAAGGCGGCAAGGCGGCAAGGCGGCAAGGCAGGCAGGCGGTAAGGCGGTAAGGCGGCAAGGCAGGCAGGCGGTAAGGCGGCAAGGCAGGCAGGCGGTAAGGCGGCAAGGCAGGCATGCGGTAAGGTGGCAAGACGGCAAGGCAGGCCGGCGGTAAGGCGGTAAGGCGGCAAGGCGGCAAGGCAGGCCGGCGGTAAGGCGGTAAGGCGGCAAGGCGGTAAGGCGGCAAGGCGGCAAGGCAGGCAGGCGGTAAGGTGGCAAGACGGCAAGGCAGGCAGGCGGTAAGGCGGTAAGGCGGCAAGGCGGCAAGGCAGGCAGGCGGTAAGGCGGTAAGGCGGCAAGGCGGCAAGGCGGCAAGGCGTTAAGGCGGCAAGGCGGCAAGGCGGTAAGGCGGCAAGGCGGCAAGGCAGGCAGGCGGTAAGGTGGCAAGGCGGTAAGGCGGCAAGGCGGCAAGGCGGCAAGGCGGCAAGGCGGCAAGGCAGGCAGGCGGTAAGGCGGTAAGGCGGCAAGGCAGGCAGGCGGTAAGGCGGCAAGGCGGCAAGGCAGGCAGGCGGTAAGGCGGCAAGGCAGGCATGCGGTAAGGTGGCAAGACGGCAAGGCAGGCAGGCGGTAAGGCGGTAAGGCGGCAAGGCGGCAAGGCAGGCAGGCGGTAAGGCGGTAAGGCGGCAAGGCGGTAAGGCGGCAAGGCGGCAAGGCGGCAAGGCGGCAAGGCAGGCAGGCGGCAAGGCGGCAAGGCAGGCAGGCGGTAAGGCGGCAAGGCAGGCAGGCGGTAAGGCGGTAAGGCGGTAAGGCAGGCAGGCCGTAAGGCGGCAAGGCAGGCAGGCGGTAAGGCGGCAAGGTGGCAAGGCGGCAAGGCGGCAAGGCGGCAAGGCGGCAAGGCGGCAAGGCGGTAAGGCGGCAAGGCGGCAAGGCGGCAAGGCGGTAAGGCGGCAAGGCGGCAAGGCAGGCACGCGGTAAGGCGGCAAGGCGGTAAGGCGGCAAGGCGGCACGGCGGCAAGGCGGCAAGGCAGCAAGGCGGTAAGGAAGGCAGGCAGGCGGTAAGGCGGGAAGGAAGGCAGGCAGGCGGTAAGGCGGTAAGGAAGGCAGGCAGGCGGTAAGGCGGGAAGGAAGGCAGGCAGGCGGTAAGGCGGGAAGGAAGGCAGGCGGTAAGGCGGTAAGGAAGGCAGGCAGGCGGTAAGGCGGGAAGGCGGTAAGGCGGTAAGGCGGGAAGGCGGGAAGGCGGGAAGGCGGGAAGGCGGGAAGGCGGGAAGGCGGGAAGGCGGGAAGGCGGGAAGGCGGTAAGGCGGGAAGGAAGGCAGGCAGGCGGTAAGGCGGTAAGGAAGGCAGGCAGGCGGTAAGGCGGGAAGGAAGGCAGGTAGGCGGTAAGGCGGGAAGGAAGGCAGGCAGGCGGTAAGGCGGGAAGGAAGGCAGGCAGGCGGTAAGGCGGTAAGGAAGGCAGGCAGGCGGTAAGGCGGTAAGGAAGGCAGGCAGGCGGTAAGGCGGTAAGGAAGGCAGGCAGGCGGTAAGGCGGGAAGGAAGGCAGGCGGTAAGGCGGGAAGGAAGCAGGCAGGCGGGTAGGCGGGAAGGCGGGAAGGCGGGAAGGCGGGAAGGCGGGAAGGCGGGAAGGCGGGAAGGCGGGAAGGCGGGTAGCCGGGAAGGCGGGAAGGCGGGAAGGCGGGAAGGCGGGAAGGCGGGAAGGCGGGAAGGCGGGAAGGCGGGAAGGCGGGAAGGCGGTAAGGCTGTAAGGCGGTAAGGCTGTAAGGCGGGAAGGCGGGAAGGCGGGAAGGCGGGCAGGCGGGCAGGCGGGCAGGCGGGCAGGCGGGCAGGCGGGAAGGCGGGAGAGCGGTAAGGACGGAGGGAGGGAGGGCGGGTTTGGCGGGCAGGCGGGCAGGCGGGCAGGCGGGCAGGCGGGAGAGCGGGAAGGTGGGAAGCCGGGAAGGCGGGAAGGACGGAGGGAGGGAGGGCGGGCGGTTGGGCGGTCGGGAGGGAGGGAGGGAGGGAGTGAGGGAGGGAGGGAGCGAGGGAGGGAGGGAGGGAAGGAAGGAAGGAAGGAAGGGAGGGAGGGAGGGAGGTAGGGAGGGAGGGAGGAATGAATGAAGGCAGGAAGGAGGGAGGGAGCGAGGGTGCGAGGGAGGGAGGGAGCGAGGGAGGGAGGGAGGAAGGGAGGTAAGGGAGGGAGGGAGGAAGGGAGGAAGGAAGGAAGGAAGGAAAGAAAGAAAGAAAGAAATAGAGGGAAAGAGACGGAGAGAGAAGGGGTGAGAGACAGAGAGAGGAACATAAAATTATGGGCTTATGGTTATTTGAACCTGCGCCTTTAATAGGTGTGCACCTTCGTGTCGTAAGCACCATATCCATTATGATAAACAGGCAGGCTACGGAATTCGCCCGTTTGTTCTCTCATCATGCCTTACAGCCACAGTGCACATGATCAGTGGCGAGCATACTCTCAAAGAATTTTGAGGCACGGTTCAGTAATTGTTAATTCTGGACCATAGGTTTCCTGTCTCAAATTGATTGTCTATGAACGGCCTATCACCAGTAAAATTGGTGCGGTGGTATTCATTTACATCCTGTATATAGATGAACGTTTAAATTTGATACATCACATTTAGGAGACTAGAAGGAAAAGAGAAAATATAATGGTGAAATTGGTTTCCCTACGAACAAGCAATTTTAAAATACCCAACAAATATGTACAGATATATCATATAAGATATATAGGCATTATAGGATTTGGAGCGAGCGTATGGGCACAGAAGGTGAGACAAGCACAGATATAAAGGAACCTTAGAAGAACACAGAGGAAAATACTTATTAGATTTACGGGAGCAACCAATACATCACCCATAATGTCCCTTTTGGTATTTTTAGGCACATGACATAATTAAGTGGCTTAGTTATAAGAATAAGAGGAGCAAACTATTTACTGAGGAAAGGAAACCAAGTACATGCTGGAAACATATACGATCAAATTCTAAAAGTGTCAGGGAAATGAATGAAGTTATTTGAAGAATGGCACAAGGAAGGAGAAACGATTGAAGAAAGTAGAAGGACATTTGAAATATTTCTCCACATCAAGATAGGATTAAGATGGATTATCTTCGACAAAATAGGGACATGATGCATTATACAACCAGAAATGCACCATATCAAAATTACCTATACAGGATTGGAAGGAAAGGATCAGGAAGTTGCGATATTACACAGGCTGTAAGGGTAGTCATTACATTCCTTCTAACATGTGCTTCACAGGAGCATTACAAACAAAAAAAGTCTAGTGGCATTTTGATCTTTGATCAGCCGATTTCGAAAGAATAGATAGCTTTTTATCCCAAATGGATGCGTAATTCCACAAGAATGTACGAAGATAACAGTTTGTTACTTGTAAGATGCGTAGAGCAACTTATTTCTGACATAACTCCGGTAGTAATTAAGGGACATCACACAGGGTTACGAAATAATTAATCACTTAAAAGACGTGAAGGAATACCCCAAGCAGCTCTCTCACGCGTTAGGTAAGTCGACGACGTTGCGTTGAGATTGGTGAGGGAATTGACCTAGTTTGTAAATGTAAACAGGTCGTGCACTTTCGCTTTAGTTGGGAGCTAACGTTTGTGATTGGTCCCTACACTCCTCAGTAAACACGAAAGGACAAGGCAGGGTATGACTTTATTTTTAAGATGCACCGTTACGCTACTTGTTTATGTAGTGAGCAAGGGAAGGTGACCACCCACACAATCTGCAGTGTTGCCAGCTTGTTTTCCATGAAACTAAACGATCTCCGTAGGAAATGGTTAGAGACAAAAACGTAAGATACAAAATATGTTCCAAATACCGAGATCTACCACTGATTTAAATTAATGTAACGTCTTCCCTTCCATCCGATATATTCAATACAGATACAGCACAACATGTGTTTTTGAGTGCAAAAGAATTGTGATGCAATTTTGGGAGAGACGAGAGAGAAACTACAAGGTAAAGAATTTTGGAATGTTATAATGACAAAAGAAAACTTCTTAGTTTGAGTGAAATTGCCAATAAAATATCGCATATAGCACTTCGGAATTTGATAGATGATAGAAGAAAAGGAAATGTATTGATAAAGAATGATCTAATAAGGAGTGAAGGACCAATAAGAATCACCAGAGCAAGGAATAAACATCAATCGATAAGCGAAATGTAAATTATGTACGCGAAGATTTACATTTGCACTAGACAGGAATAGTAGACAATAGAGAATGTTATTGATTGTAATGTTTTATTTGTTTGGAGTCTGAAAAATGCCATGTGTGAATTAATTGTTTAATGAACTATAATGGTTTAGTTTGTAAGCTTTCACTTTTCTGATGTTTTATTGAAACTATATTTGGAATGTTAATGTTGCAAAAAATGAAGTTGGCAACTGTGTCGTGACTTAAGCAACTGGATGTCAGGTCAGAGATATTTGCCCCTCTACCCGTCCGGCCGGCTTATTCTGGGGTCATAACCCCCAACACAACTAATCAGGAACCTAGGTGTGTTGGTAAGTTGGCGTAGAATTTTGGTGCCTGGTGCCTAATTTCATCCTCCACGTATGGACGAGATGAGGCTCGTAAAGTAGTCTCACTAGGAGAGGGAGGGAAACAGAATAGATGAACCGGAGTCCTCTGTTCTGCGCCCTTTGCAGCCATAAAGGCCACCTGTCTGCGGCCATGCCCCAGATCTCGGCGGCGTATAGCATAAGGGTGTGTTTTGTGGATCAGATATTTCCGCAGCAGGGCAGGTACAAAAACTAGCATGGAAATTATGATGCAAATAGCGAAAAGAAATGAGAAGTTAGGTTATCAAGAAGAAAAATGTAGACAGCAAAATGAGAAATTAAATAACCAGAGAGATGAGATTAGAGAATACTTGAACGTGAAGTTGAATAACTAGAAAGAGGAAGTAAAGCAACAATTTCAACAGCAGGAAGACAACTTTAGTCAGCATATTGTAGGGTTACTTGGGAGCTCTTGTCAGGGGGAAATGAGTCAGGAGTTGCTTAGTACCCCTATTTAATCAAGAAAGAACTCGTGCGGTAAGAGTATCAATAACTAGGAATCAAAGAAATTTGATAAATGCGGGAAATATCTCCAAATGTCATAACTGCGGTGGGATAACAAAGCACGGAATTACATACAGGAGATTCCTAAAACAGTGATTTCGTATATGGACTATTCCATTTCAAACCGGACGGAAAATGAGGAAACTGACCTCGCATTTTTAAAATTCATTAACCCTAGCATTACCAAGCCTTATTTCATAACTTAGATTACCAGGAGCGGTACTTTGTGACCACCACGAGTAATAAAATGCTTGAGCAATTTTTAAAACAAATTTACTATAAAATTTAGTAATACGTCTTGTCATGTTTATGAAGGTAATATTTAGCACTGTTTAACCATTACATGTTTACATGGATCACATTACATATTATGCCAATCCTTACTACAGGCTCATAATACCAACGGAGATGACTGCCACTGGTAACAAAATATTTCAAAATAAAAAAAAAAAAAACTTAAAAATCGGCTATTATATCTTATTGTGTTTACCAATGTAATATTTAACATTGTTTAACTGTTCCTTTTTTACTTTTCATATGAATCACATTATACCGACGGGGCAGTACTTCATGACCACCTTGACATTTCATTGTTTATCAAAAAGACCAATGATGAGAAATTAGAAATAAATACGCAATTCAGTAGTAGAAACAGTAGCCCCCCCCCCCCCCCTGCGGGCTGGTAGCTAGCAGAAGTTCATGTCGGGGTCGCTGTGGGTCGAAGTGTCCCCCTGCGTTCCTACACACACACACACACACACACACACACACACACACATACACATACACACACACACGCACGCACCCACCCACCCAGGCACGCACGCACGCACACGCACACACATTCACACACACTCACGCACGCACACGCACACACGCACGCACGCACCCATCCACCCCCACCCCCTCACCCACGCACGCACGCACACTCTCACACACACACTCACGCACGCGCACACGCACGCACACTCACGCACGGACACGCAAGGACACACGCACGCACACACGCACGCACACACACGCAACGCACGCACGCGCACACACATTCACACACATATACACACACTCACGCACGCACGCACACGCACGCACACGCACGCACACGCACGCACACGCATAGACACACACGCACGCACACGCACGCTCGCAAACACACAGAGACACACGCAATTTTTCACTAATGTTTCCATCCAATAATGTATTCAGTTGTCTAACACTAGTTTTCTTTTCCCCTTCCACGGGTTCTCTTCTTACTATCTTGCAAAAATTGTTCCACATATACCGTATAAATCGAAGGACTAAAGTTATCAATAATTTTCTTCCTCTCTGAACTATCTCATTCTTGTCAAAATTTTTATTTAAATATGGAGAGACGGAGCTTGAATTTAGTTGCATTTAATTCCAGGCTTATAATCTGGTCAGTATATATGCATAAATCTAATAAATAAACCAGCATTTTCATGCATATCTTTAGGTAGTTTTTTCTAGATTCTGAGTTATTTTTCGTATTTCTGCATAATTTCATACCTCATTTTTAAAGATCTTTTTAGGACATCAAAATTCAGTACCTACTAATAGAAAGACTCACTTACGTGGTATCTAGTATTCTTCAAACCAAAGAGGAATTTGGTATTAGTTACATCTTGTACATTCTGCAAATAAGGAAGTGAACATTTGGCTACACATCTTTTGGTCATCTTTTTCGGAAGTCTCGTCATAAATCACACCATAGCTGCGTAGGAGCGCCCGATGTAATGACGGTCTGGGTGGCACGACTACGGTATAAGAGAAGGTGGATAACGATGATGGATGCATGCTTGTATATCAAAATAAATGGTGCAAAGGGCTTGTGCTAATGAATGCTGAAGGGCAGACGGGTATGTTACGTAGTAGTTCACAATCATGTCGCATTCGTATGCGTAGAGCACTATTTCAACTGATTCTGGCCATTTGACATTTGCTTGACTCCATTCCTATGGAATATTTAATTTGAAAAGACAAACAACTAAAGAGTGGCATGTATTTAACTCGGTGGTTACTAAACGGGAATTGTGAAGATATGGACAAACTGCTCACGCTGAAGAAAAACAAGCACGTAGGCGTTTAGAGACACTATTATTAGTATTGTTATTTGAAATTAACAATATACGGGGAGAGCAAAAAACCTTCGAATGGAGTGGATGGTGTTTTGCCTGTCCGCCTCCTCGGCGCTCGTTGCCGTCTGGCGCTATCATAGTAAGGCGCGGTTAAAACCATACATTTTTAAAGGCATTACTTACCAACATAATTAAAGCAGAAGCTGAAACTTGCCACCGTCGTTGTCCATATATTTTTGGCACCTCTTTAGGAAACTATCCATCACTCGCCGTATTTCACGTTGAGAAATGCTGGCAGTTTGTTTCGCACACTTTGTTTTAAGTTGGCCCAGATATAGAAATCGCAGGGGCTTACGTCGTGGACCACAAATCTCTACCAATAATTCCGTCCTGCAGCACACTTTCAATTGTTCTTATCGAAAGATTGGCGTATGAGCTGTTGCAGAGTCGTGTTGGAAAAAAAAGGCAAAATAATGCTCCCTGTGTGTTAATTATCTAAAAAGGGGAGCAAAATTGTATTCACATATGTGAGGGCGTCAACTGTTGAATCGAAAAAAAAAAAAAAAAAAAAAAAAAAAAAAAAAAAAAAAAAAAAAAAAAAGCCCTATAACTCAGAATCTAATATTGTTCATGAAGCAGCCCTTCATAACCAAAAGTTTGGTGTATGGTGCGTCATTAGCGGACAAACGTTTCTCGGGGCTCCAAAAATCGATTTGTATCTCTGGAGTAACTTAGACCATTAAGTGTACAAGACAAAGTCGCATACCCTATCAGAATTAAGACAAAATATCCACCAGGAAATTGCCAGCATTTCTGAACATAAACTACGGCCAATAATGGATAGTGTCCTAAAGGAGTGCCAAAATGTAGGTATGGACAACGGTGACCATTTTCAGTAATTCTTTTATAAAGTTAGTAGTACTAGCGGGGCTTTAGAGCGCACAACTACAATGGTCATTAACGTCCAAACAATGCAATAAAATGGAAAGAGCAGGCACTATGCCTTGAGTCTAAAACTTTGCAACAATTAAAAGATCACCGAAATAGTACCAGCCACTGTAAGAATAGAGCTAAAAACCAAAACCCATAATGGAACCAGAGAAATCCGAATCACATAACAGCCAAACGATCAAATATACACAAAATATAAAATCAGCAACTCAAACACGGTCGCCCATACCGGTAGGACGCATAAATTTAACAAACGTCCTACCGCATTTACACATCCTGCCAGCACCTCAAAAACGGTAGCTGGCAGACCTAGGGATACACGTAACGGAGCTAAAAACTGGCACATGCTGCACCGTCAAACTCTCATTACAAAGAGAACATAGCGGTGCAGTATCTGAGAATAAAAGGTGGCCATGACTAAAACGGCAGTGGCCGATACGTATCGTCGCTTAAATCACTTTCTCGCGACGACAGGCACGCAAGTAGTCCTCCAGGAGACAAGGAAGTTTGTTCCCCTGAACATCACTGCGAACACGAGTGCTAAAACACTTGGGAGCCAAAATTGCTGCCTTTGCAGCAGAATCAGCAGCCTCATTTCATTGCAGGCCAATGTGTCCAGGCACCCACATAAAGGAGACGCACTGGCGAGTGTGTGAAGGCTGTCCTGGGTACGCTTCATCCCCCAGTGATCCCGACCCCCACGGAGCCCAACAGGGGGTCATCCCACTGGCATGACAAGGCTACACAGGGGATATAGCGGATCCGCCGTCCCACTCACCCTCGAGTTCGGTGCATTACCTAGTCCTGGCTGATTGACTAGGGGTGGCTTAGCCCCTAGCTCCCTTTTTAGGCAAAGCAGAAACCAAAGCGGTGTATTGGAAATGCGTACGCTCCCCGTAATCAGAAAGAAACTGGACTGGGCTCAGTCCATCACTCAACCAACCAGGATAACCCTTTCCATCAACACGGGTCTCGACGCACTGCCTACGAGTGGGTGGGTGTTTTGACTGACTTCCTCACCACGAACGGAAGCCCATACCGAGGGAGCCAGTTGGCTCGGGACCCCGGGTGGGCGAAACCCATAGCTACCGTAGTATGCCCGTGGAGGTTTCATAAAGTTGGTCAGTAAAGCCCTTAAAAGTAGTTCTTAAAATGTTGTGTGATTTTATCCGCGCCTTTCTATGATATCGGCAGATGGTAAGGAGCGCCGAGGATGCCGACAGGCAAAACACTGGTTTTTTTTTTGTCTTCCGGCAATTTCCTATTACTATTTCTTATACAACGTGATTTTAATTACAAACCACTGTTACTTTGAGAGTGATTCAGAAAATAAAGCAGTTTGGATGTTATAAAATCAAACAACATATTTCATTAAACACATATCAAATTGAAGCTTACCTTATTTATCCACATAATGAGTTCCATTATTTAAGTATTTGTCATATGCGTGCCTGAAGTTTTCAATTTAAGCATTGTATTTGGCTGCCAACAGTTCATTATGTCAAGATCTTTGGAGACAATTTTACCAAACAAAGAACAACAAACGTTTGGGACAGAAAATTATAACCCGTGTTACGCGTTCTGCCTTGCAAGATTTACTTGTTCCCTGTTTTTTCAAATTGTATGGCATTAAGGACGGGCTTCCGGGTCGAGCTTCATTCATATTTTTGCCCATTACTGAGCATTTCACATTAAAATCTTATATTTCTTTCTTTCACTACTGTAACACAACATACTTCCTTTAGATGATGGCAAATTTCTGACTGTTCAACTTCCAAGCATTCCAAAATGGAATTGCTCTCAGCTCACAGTCGGCAGGACTTGTATCATATAGTTCATTTTGAACAATCACAGACTGCACATTAGCAACTTGTTTCGATTATTTGGCAGTGACATTTTTTTATATTTGGCCATGGTCTGGGTAGCTCAGTTGGTTAGACGCTGGCCTACTGGTTCCAAGGTCGCCGATTCAAATCCGGCCCAGACCGATGGTTTTTAAGTGTGCTTAAAAACGACAGCTCCATGTCAGTAGACTTACTGGCATGTAAAAGAACTCCTGCGGGACGAAATTCTGGCACACCGGCGACGCTGATGTGATCCCAGCAATTGGCAGCCTCGTTAAATAACAAAATAATTTTTTAATTTTCTTGTGCAGGGTTTTAAATGCCATGTGCGCTACACTTAAATGTCTCTTTTCTGCTTAAATTTTTGGCAGTATTTGAACAAAAAATGGGCCAAAAAGGGACAAAAAACGAAATTCAACCGAAAGAAGTGTTTAAACTGTGAATCTGAGCAAAGAGACTGCCAGTCAAAAGGAGGAAGGTGTGATATATGCAGCTGGGCAGTTTTAGGCCAAACAGTTAGCGTGACTCATGGTCATGACGCATGTGTGTAGAAAAATTCATTTTTCATTTTCATTTTTCATTCATTTTTCATTCATTTTTCTTCAACTTCAGCCTTTGGTTTCAAAATCTGAACATTTGTTTAGGTTTAAAGAATTAGACATCCAAGTTTTTAAAAAATATTTAAATGTTCATCAAAGCGAAGAAATTAATTACTTCAAAAGAAACCATTGGTTCTTCCTGCCAACAATTGATGCTGTTTGTTTATAAAACGATAAAGATGTTGTGATATTTTAGTTTTTGATGCGCATGCAGTATTTCGAATATTACGATATTTGCGCGTTGTGAATAAATTGGATAATTCATTCCCCCATAGTTGTTGAACAGATTGTGCTGAAAATTTGTATGGTAGTTTAAGACATAAACACCCGTAAGTGTGCCAAGTGTTGATTTCATACCTATGAAAATATAGAAAATACAAACTTCAGTGCCAGGTTCCCTTTAATTATTCCTCTCAGTGAATACCATGTAAACAAACTTACTGGTCGGTTGCGGTAACCTACATTGTGTAAGAAATTTTACATTTCATTTAGATAAAATAGCACGTATTACATTTTTCTGACTAAGCACAGAAAAAGCATTTATCCATTTTCCCGGTGGAATATCTCATTTTTGAATACGCCTTTTAAAACCAGCTATTAAACTGTAAGAGGATAACGCTGAAAATGATGAACCACTTTCAGCGTATTAGAGCACGGGATTCACAGAAGAGTCCTGCATTTGAGGGGTTATAATCTAACCGCCAGGCCTAAAAATCAGGGCACCAATCAAGCTATTAAACGTAGTTAAATGAGGCCAGAATATCATCACAATTTTGGGCTTTATGCCAAAAGTAATTGAAACAGATGGGATTTCTAGTTGGAAGTGGATAATTACCCTGCTCTGGTGGCAGTCTGCCTCGCTCGTCCGCGCGTCTTCTAAAGAGAGATTAATATTGAAATAATTGCTGAGCGGCTACTCATTCAGCCTTTGTTACAACATACAGATTAAACAGTAGTTTGAAACTGGACAAGGCGCTGCTGTCTATTCTATATCTGTGTGAAATGGCCCGAAGATACAGTAGTACAACTACAAATATGACCCAGTGAATAAACCATGGACTAATTACTATTGCCTTCTTTAGTTGCAAAAACATTTATTAAATAAGAAAAAGTTGTTGCTTGTTTCTCAGAGAGAATGTGTAAAAAGCCTTTACATAGAGGAAAAATACAAAAGCGCTGAATGAAAATGGGCGTATTAGTAATAAATCTTACTCTTTCTGTTTAAGAGGAGTCATAAAGCCCCATATTATCAATGTTAAAATGACGATATAAATGACCCGTCTTCTCAGTATTTATTGAATTTAGAAATCCAAATTTTTTAGTGTGTATATTGGTTCTTCCTAAACATACTGATCCTCATTCACATGAAAATCTAAAGTAGTAAATCACTCTCACACACACACACACACACACACACACACACACACACACACACACACACACACACACACACACCCACGCACGCACGCACGCACACACTCACACACTCACACACACACACACACACACACACACACACACACACACACACACACACACACACCAGGTGGTTCACCTGCTCATTATTTTTGGAGATCGGCAACATTTCATACTCTGAAAACAACAAGGTCGGAATTACCGTCCTTGTCGACCATTTGCTAGCCATGCAAATGTAGCCCGCTCTTCATGGGAAAACAGACCTTTGGAATGGACTGCACCATTTCCAACATGTAAATGTACCTTAATAAAGTAGTGGAACTCGATAAGTTTCACTTTATCTTGGAATAAAATATCATTCACGCTGATTGTAGTGTTGAGAACTATTTCTATGTCCATTTGTTCTTATTTTGTGAACAATAATGCGACGTATCTAGGCTGCGACGTCAGGAGTCTAACTGCCTCTCTAGCACTTTCAACTCGCTTACGTTCTCAATATTGCTTGTCAGTGGAACGACACGTATGTATTGTTGTTTAGCAAAGCATCTGCGTGAAACGTCTGTCAGTCTGTCTTGTATTACCTTGCATTGTTTAATGTGTAATGTAATAGAATATGCCAGCATACAGTGCTCACGGCTATTCCTATAACTGGCAGTTTTGAAGCAAATGGGTTGCTACCATGAAGACCAAGCGTTTCATGGTAACACAACTTTTTGAGTTTGTGAAATACATTTCAAAGCACGTGATTTTATTTATTTGGATATTTTAATAAGCAAGCAGTAAAGGAAGTAAAATGTAGTAACCCTAGACCAAAAGACAATGCAGTACCTTTAAAATGCTTAAAATGAAGTGAAGAAATTATTTCTCCTAAGAAAAGGCAGTAGGATTTCCTTAGGGGAGACAGTCGTCAAGGTAACTGCCATAAGGCTACATGTTACATTTAGCAAACTTTAGGTACATATTGCACAAAAAGTAATAAAAACATAGCTCTAAAACTTTTACACAGTTTAGCTAACATATCTAAGAACTGATAGCAGAGAGATTGTAGAGTGATTGTGTTTTGATATAAAAATATTATTTAAAATGAGTACATAAATTTAAAATATATATACATTTTTAGCCAGTCCTCCATGCACACTAACCTTTAGATTAATCCTACTATGCTGAAATGCTATCAGTTTTTTAATCATGCTATTATTTAAAAGCTGTGAAAATTTCAGGTCTGTATCTTTCATACTTTGGCAGATAACTGTACCTAAAGGTAGAAAAATGTAGTTTTGAGAAAAATGGAGTTAAAGTTTAAAAATACTCCAGACGTTTTTATTTTATGCTTCAGACTTACAGTTAATACATTCCGGAACTTATAGCATACAGTTCTGGAAGATCATCTATCTCCTCCTTTTTCTACCTTTAGGTGCAGTTATCTGCCAAAGTATGAAAGATACAGACCTGAAATTTTCACAGCTTTTAAATAATAGCAAGATTAAAAAAACTGATAGCCTTTCAGGATAGTAGGATTAATCTAAAGGTTAGGGTGCATGGAGGAGTGGCTAAAAATTTCTATTATTTTTAAAATGTATGTACTCATTTCAAATAATGTATTTTATATCAAAACACAATCACTCTACAGACCTGATCTGCTATCAGTTTTTAGTTAGATATGTTAGCTACAATGTGTAAAAGTTTTCGAGCTATGCGTTTATTACTTTTTGTGCAAAGCAATGTGTCACATTTTAGTTAAAATTTAATATCAAAAAAACTAAATGTTAAATTTTGATAAAACAAACGCCATTTTGTAGCGAACATTAGCGGTAAAAACAAAATTTCGAATTTTTGACCCCTCTTCGCGACTGTCTCCCCTTAAAGGTAAGGAAGTATGATTGGAATTTATTGATAACTCAATAACTAATTCCGAACGAGCAAGACAAGCTGCACTGGTCTCTGAATGCAGTACTGCACATTGGTGTTGACAATTGATGCAGAAGTATAGTGCCAGACAAGCACAGAAGACTATAGACATACAAACTGTGAGTATAAGAACTACACTTCAAGAATGAAGATGGATCCTCAACTAAAATGAATCAAGATTTTGTCCCCGATTAAATCATCAGTGAAGGGGGAAAATATGGCACAGAAAATACTAACTTGTTAGTTAAGTATTCCTATTCAGTGTGTTTTATACATGCGATGCTCCAATTAATGAAATAAGTGAGTGGGTTGGCGGGTTGTATACCAAGTCTATGCCTATTTTACTATCATCTAACTGTTTAAAAACGTTAGCAGGAAAATAAGATGTGAGGTGTAGCCGGGTTCTTACAGAAAGTAAAAGAAAATGGCAAAGCAATGTGAGGAATATAAGAAAGGAAAGGGAAAACATATAATGGGGTTTGGATTGATAAGAGCTGTAACGTAAACCCCGCGCGACAGCCCACGAAGGGCCAAGGCTTACCTCCCAGCCGCTGCGTCCCCCACCTCTGCCCACTACAGGCGTCATTGGTGAGGTACAGTACTGGAGGGTGGGACGTGGTCAGCGCCCCGAGCCCTCCCGGCCAGTTATGCGGTCTTCTCGACCTGGGGCCGCTACTTCTCCATCAAGTAGCTCCTCAATTGGTCCCCCCGGGACCTAACGAGGCTGGGTGCACCCCGTGCCAGACCTCCCAGAGGGGATAAAATCCCCCTGCTGGTACCGGGGATCGAACCTGGGTCCTCCGCGCCACATGCAAGCGCGCTGCCAGCTGCGCTACGGAGGTGATTGATAAGAGCTACCCGGCAGAGTAATGGCCAAGGTTCCATGCTAGCTGAGGTGGCTCTGATAGTAAAGAAAGCATATATAATGTAATGAAATAAGTGTAACATGACAGGAGTTGCGCAAGAAATTAATATTCACTCTAGGGTCGAATTTAATATTAATTTGTTGAGTACCGACATAATGCGCATTTTATGATGCTAATTGTATTCATCAGATGAGCCGATAAATCATTCTCTCGTCGAAAACGAATAATAATGTACACATATCGCTCATTAACAGGCATCTATAGTCTAGTACTACCCAAACAGATAATGTTTCTTATTTTTTATGCACAATGTTGTCTAGTTCAAAATATTAAAATTCTGCTTCATTGTCAATACTCACCTAATATGTTACAATAATCATCTATATGATACTTGTATGCAACATAAATGTAAAATAAGAATATATTACCAGTAAGTGTAAATAAATTTTATTAATGGCACATTCCAGGTTTCAAACCCTTCTCCTGAGAAACCTTCATTTTGGACTTATCAACGTTCACTTCTCATTGCTTCAAAACAAATCAATAAGACATTGCCTCAAGCAGGACTGGTGTGAAACATGGATGAGAAAGAGATTCTGCCAACATTAAATAATAAAAACGCCACACGGAATTAATACCATCGTTATGTTTCATTGCACTCGACTGTGTGTATATACGACTGCTCTTCTGGAAACCAAATGGAACTTTAAAAAGGTAATGTGTGAATGTCCTCAGAGCTGTATCTTAGTGGATTAACATTTATTATTTACCAGAATTCTCGAATGCAATTAAACAATTATTTCTTTCTGAATCATACACGTACAGGTTTGCAAATAAATTGCACTTCCTTCTGTAGACAAAATAGGCATAAGGGCAGCCGAAATGGGACTCTTGTGACTTTTTTTAACTTTCATGTTTTAATTGCATATGAATATTTAGATCCTTCTGCCCCATATTGGTATAACTTTCATAGAGGTGCACTAATTGTAAATAGTTTAAAAATAATCCTGCGCAATAGCCTTTTAGAACATATTGGTACACTCAGTTGGTAAAGCATTAATAACATGTAAATATTAAGTGTTAGAGAAGAGGTTTCTTATTTCGATTGGATAGTTTTACTTCAGCTATTGGCATCCCGCTCATATTTCCTCCATGTGAGAGTTTAGAAGTACTGCGAAGTTGTGCTTGGAAAGTTAGGCTACATTTTTTGTGCTACATACACGTTTCAGTGTTTTATTGTGCATTTTAAAGATATCATGAAACCAAAAGGCGTTTTGAAGAGGATCAACAATGTTCTGAATCCGCCGTCCTTCACGAATGGAAACAATCAATTTATATAACTTATGGTGAGCATTTTCTGCCTGTGTACTGCAGAGGGATAAATTTACTTCTGCTCTCTATCACATTGTTAAAATCCACAATCGGGAAGGTAATCAATTGGCGGGGATGCGCTAAGTGTTGAACAAATTTAAATACCTAATTGGCTCAATAAACATTGCAAAGACCTCCGTGACCTATATGTCACTGGTAAGATCACAATACTTTAAAGTGACACCGCGTCAGAGCATTTCTGACACAACAAAGGTCTTGAATTCTATTGTAATGAACCTTAAATATGAGCTAAAATCAATCCATTTTTACTTTCTCTACTATGTATAGTGAGTAGGGGAAGTATTGTATTCGACCTAAAATTTCAGTGTCTAGATTTCAGCAGAAATGTATGTTTTGAGGCCCGCTGAATAAAAAATGCAATTTAGGAAAACCTCCGGGTGTGTGTGTGCGTGTCTGTCCGTGTCTCTGTGTGTCTGTCTATGAACAATATAAAGGGTAAAGGGTACAGGTACAGAGGGGGACACCTCGCTCACGTCGACCTACACAGGTATATTGTGGCTACCGCTCCCCAGGAGGCAGGGATGAAAGGAGGGGATCGGAAGGTAGCCATCAGACCCGTAGCTAGACAGGCCCACCAGAGACGCGTGGAAGTCCCTAACCAGTGCTGAGATGTCTTAATCCCAGCGCAAGGCCCCACCAAGCAGCCAGTATCACACCGCGAGTCCGGGGTGGTATCGTACGAAGCGTCCCTCCCCCCTCGACGGAGAACAAGGGCCACCAGACGCCACCCAGCGCCGAGAACAGCAGTTACCAAGCGCAGTCATCCATGTCATCTGCCCGACACTGCCCACACTACATGCCTGGAACTGCACCACGTGAAAGATGATAAGGAAATGGAATGAAAGGAAATGATGGAAAGGAAACCGTGGTATGAAATAATGCACTCCAACATTCGCCTAAGTGACATGGGAAAACCACGGAAAAACCCATATCAGAGTGTGTGGTCACGGGGATCGAACCTGCGACCTCCCGAATGCGGGCCACAGAAGCTACCGCCTAAGCCATCCCGCTCGGTATGAACAGCATAACTCAAAATCGAAAGGATGTGACACGAAGTCCCTAAAGAAAATTTCTCCAACCTGAACTGCCATTTACTTGGAAAAGTTTTCGAAAATTTTGTATTTCTCAAAAATGTCTAACGATTTTGATTAAAATCCCATATTTTAGTTATATTTATGGCAAATGAAATGTATATTTTTAATTTTCTGGCTATGGCCTATTTGGTCCTCTTTACTCTTGATGACTTTTGCATAACTGGTAAGCTATAAGAGATAAACCAAATCTTACTACACAAAAATGTAGATCTCGTCAAAACACACATGTTATGTCCAAATGCATTTCTTGTGGAGTGAACCAATTCGGAAATACTCCTTATTCACTGTTTTCTCTCTTGGCCATGCAAAGAGAACGGAATTTCAAAGCCTTCATACAGCGACCAGCTTTAACTATCGCTCAAAGCCTGCTGTATTCCTATATTCTCCTTGTACCTATAAGCAAATATGCAATAAGGTAATTGGTACAAATGTTTATCTCGACTAACATGAAGAATATAGAAGAATTAAGTTTGTAAGAAAGCTAGTACAAGAGTAGAGAAAGTTATGTGAGTGCAACACATGAGATTTTTCATTGAAGATACATATTTAAGCACAATCACGGCAGTTCAGGACCACAATTTTCACTGCAATAGGGGTCACTTCACAAAACCAAATGAGAGATAGATAACGCTCTCGGATTGGAATAACTTTGTGAGCAAATAATATTTGTTTCGGAGACGAGTTGCGGTAGAAGGTGAGTGTAATTGCAACAATGGATACTCAACTATTCCGTGTCCGATTATGATTTGAAGCTCAACAGCTGTACTGAAACATCTTCTTGAAGTAGCCATGTGACATCTCGACCTTGGAGCACACATTGTTATAACATTCCGGCTCTTGGAAATGGAATTCTAATTTCGTCAGTGTAAGACACATTCAGTGCTCCTGCAGTCTTTAATGTTTCAGTTCAGCTCCACTTTAACACATGTTCGCACATTTGTTTAGCGAAAAAGTGCTTATTAACTTTAATTATCATTGTTGTGACTGATTTATTCTGCTAAAGCTAAAAAATTAAAATTCCTTGGCTACGATTTGACAAATCTGTGTGGCGCTTTTGTAACAATTTAAAGAAAGAAATATATATTTCTGTGAACAGCATAACTCAAAAACGAAAAGCCAATAAAATAATTTAATACACAGTGGCGCACTAGAAGCCGGCCTGGCCTGCAACAAGCATATATAAATATTAATATAAAGAGCAAAGGTTTGTATGACACTGTGCGTCAAATTCCTCAAGTATTCGCATATACACATCAGTGTTTACTGTTCCTTCAAAAAATATGGGAGAAACAATTCGACTTGCTGGCACACCACACCACACACTGACTTTTTTTATCGTGAAAAGGTCCCTCATGAGTCGTATAGGGCTTGGTTGTTGATCAGCTTCTGGTGTCTTGGGAGCTCACATGTCCTGTCAGATGGAACCAGGCTTCATCACTCATGAAATACAGCATTGGATACAACATTCCACTCTCAATTGTTTGACATAACCACGTGCAGTAAAACACACGTTTTTCCTAATATTCCTCCTTCAGTTCTTGGTAGGATTGCCATGTCTACTGATTTTGCAGGAGATCTGCTTTTTCGCAAATCTACTGATCTGCTGCTAAAAACTGAACGCACATCAAAATCCCCTGCGTTTAATGTATTTTCCATGTTTAAACACTGTTTTCCTTAACATCTTGTAATTCGCTCTTCGAAAAATGATTTACAGACAAGGTGTTTCCCTCGTGTATAAAAATAAAAGATTAATATAATCACCTGTATACATAAACAGTACACCGCATCTGTTGTTTCTGCATTGCGAACTATGCTTGACTGCTGCATTAAACCTGAACATTGGAATTCCACTGAAATAGATAAAGTCCACTACAGGGATACAAAAGTACTTCTTGCTGTGGAAAACATGTATTTTGGTGCCAAAGTTCAAATATCTCTAGGTGGCTCAGTTGGTTAGTCACTGGCCTACTGTTCGCAAGGTCGCGGGTTCAAATCTGGCCCAGACTGATGGTTTTTAAGTGTGCTTAAAAACGACAGCTCCATTTCAGTAGATTTATTGGCATGTAAAAGAACTTCTGCGGGACAAAATTTCGGCACACCGGCGACGCTGATGTGATCTTAGCAATTGACAGCGTCGTTAAACAACAAACTAATTAAACCTGTCCGAAAATATGAACAAGTTTTTAAATTACGCTGTGTTGATTTTTACGTTGAGTCAATTGGCGACATACTAAGTGGGTTTTCATTAAGTGATCTTCTTACAATGTTGGTAGTGTTAAAACCAGCTCAAATCCAAACAGTTTAGTTAGTTGCAACACTTGCTTCTCGGCTTCCTAACTTGATGAAAGCAGAAGAAATCCAACAAATAGATACAGAAAGGAGGCTATTGCGCAATACTGACATTGCATGTGGCAGTAACTCTACAGAGCAAGTATTTTGGAGTAAATATTATTAGTGTTAGTGCTGTTATTACTATTATTACTGTTAGTGTTAGTGTTACTATTATTATAACAAGTATTATAATTATTATAATAATTATTATTATAAAAATTATCATTATAAAAATTATCATTATAAAAATTATCATTATAAAAATTATCATTATAAAAATTATCATTATAAAAATTATCATTATAAAAATTATCATTATAAAAATTATCATTATAAAAATTATCATTATAAAAATTATCACTATAAAAATTATCACTATAAAAATTATCACTATAAAAATTATCACTATAAAAATTATCACTATAATAATTATCACTATAATAATTATCATTATAATAATTATCACTATAATAATTATCATTATAATAATTATCACTATAATAATTATCATTATAATAATTATCACTATAATAATTATCATTATAATAATTATCATCATCATTATCATTATAATAATTATCATCATCATTATCATTATAATAATTATCATCATCATCATCATTATAATAATTATCATCATCATCATCATTATCATTATAATAATTATCATCATCATCATCATTATCATTATAATAATTATCATCATCATTATTATTATAATTATCATCATTATCATCATTATTATTATTATAATTATCATCATTATCATCATTATTATTATTATTATTATTATTATTATTATTATTATTATTATTATTATTATTATTATTATTATTATTATTATTATTATTATTATTATTATTATTATTATTATTATTATTATTATTATTATTATTATCATTATCATTATTATCATTATCATTATTATCATTATTATTATTATTGTTGTTGTTATTGTTGTTGTTATTATTATTAGTATCATTATCACTGCCATAAGTATGTCTACACTAACAAAATTGCCGGTTAAAGTATACTGTTTTCTCCTGCTTTTATAAATCAAATCATCTGATTTTACTACGGCAGATATGGCAACACTGGATGTACGAACGGACGGGACTCCATCTTTTTTTTTTTCCCTTGTGCGTGTGCAACTGAACCTGTAGTACGCCACTTTTTTACCAAATCCTGTATACTGCTCTTTGCTGGTACGGAAACGCTATGAAATTGATTTGCAAAAATACTCAGTGTTTTCTTAAATGAACCAGTAGACACGTACGCTTCCATTCATGCGATTCCTTCTTGTAGCGAATACATCTCACTGAGATTTATTTCACATGTTTTAACCAAGTCTTTACGGCTTTGGTATTGACAACACAATACAAAACGTATTCACAATAATAGGCGACAATGAGAAGTGTGCACTCGCGCGCTTTAATGTGTTGGTGGCGGGTCCGATTTTCGTACGCAACCTGTATTTCTGTTCACCGACCGTATTCCAAGAATGCGACAGGAAGACTCTGAAGAAAATCCCTCTCCCAGACTACGCTTTACATGGGATATTTGTGTAAAATATTGATATTCCCGTAATTTGCTCTTATGATTTTAATTAAAGTACCAGTTGTTAAGATATTTTCTTGTCAAACCAAGTGTATATTTTGAATTTTCTGGGGAGTCCTCAGAAGTCCTTTTCATTCTAAATGGCTTTTGCATAACTGGTAAACTGTAAGGGATAAGACAACGTCACATACACAAAGATATAGATGTTAAAACCCACAATTTATGTCAAATATAATCGTTTGTGGAGTGAACCATTTCCGAGAATTCATTCTTTATTATGTTTTTTAATTTTCCAATACTTATACTTTTCTCAAATAGGAATACGTTATTCCTTTTTTGCTCCTAGAAGAAAATTAGCAATAATGTAATTTCTACAAATGTTCATCTGTTAGCTGATTCATTATTTTTAGCCACATGATAGAGGACACCAAATCTAGGGTTTACACATGTTCGTTTATTGCTGTGAGAACAATGCAAATTAAATGAAAAAGTAATTTCGAGGAGGCTTTCAAAATGTCCCCATTTGGTCGCAATGCACTCAAAATGCCGTCTGTCGAATCCTCTCAAAAGTATGCGGTTTTCGACGAATACGATAAACGGCATAATTATTCTATTCTTAGTGTCAACTAAGTCGGCATACATAACAGTTTCTACATGTTCTCAAAGAAAGCATTTCAACTGCGTTAGATAGGATGATCGTGTTAATATCCCCTTCCTATCCACTTTTCGCTGTGGGCGTTGTTGACAAGTTCTCTTAGAGCAGTTATGTCAAACGGTGTGCTTGAGTGCAAGCGCGCGCTTTGCAGCTTACCAAGCCCACGCTGCCCGTAACAGCGGCATCTACTTGCCTGCTTGGGACAGTGTTAATCCGGGTTGGACAACGCGCACACCATGGAACAAGCGAAACAACTTCCACATTTGCAGACTCTTAACATAAGCTAAAAAATTAATGGGTAGTGCGAGATATTGAATATGCCCTTAGAGGAGCTTGGAGGATTTTCAGATTTAGGAGCTCTCTAAGATAAACTGTATCTTTTTTCCTGCCCTATTCAGTAGATCCCGAAAATATTCCAGTTGAAATTCAGCTAGAACATATTGATTTATGCTGTGATTCAGATCTAAAAAAGGCGTACAGTGAAAATAATGTCAGTAATTTTCAAGCCCTTCACCCGCAAACATACCCAGAATTTCGCAAATTTGCTGAAGAAATAATGTGTATGTTTGGCATTACGCATTTACGTCTGACTTGAGACTTTTTTTCTGTAATTAATGATTCCCCAAATATCTAGATGGTGGAAAAGTGCAAACATAATAAAGTATAATAAATGCGTAATTAGTATCATAGTGTGACCACAAGTAGAAGTTTTAATGTGGAGTTATTTTTAACTTATATTACAGGAGCAGTGTGTTTCCTTTTGAATTGTAGGGTTAAAAGTTGTACAAATATTCCTTATACATTGCGGTTTTAATGTTTTTTTTTTTCAGGAATATTAATTTTTTATAATAACGTTATTTTAATTCGTATTAAAACCTTATGATCACAAAATCTATGTAAATAAATACTTCTGAAACCAACAAGAAGCATAATAACAGTTGACATAACTTTCCCTTCGAAGTGATAAGAGCTTCACGGGTGATCAGCCGTGTTAAATTTCCCTTCGAAGTTTATACACTCATGTTTTCCTATGTTTTGCTGAGCGCCTCTGCTATTTGTGTTGTCTTTCTCGGAGTACCTCATGTCCATGAGTCCTGCCAAGGTCACGATTGTGCGCTTGGGTAGACATGGCTCTCTTATAGCGTGCTGCAGTACAACTCGAACCACACAACAGGGACCACATTCTGCATTAGCAGCTCCGTTTGAATGTGCTGGCAACTCCGATGGTATGAGAGGCTCCAGAGGCAGTTCGAGTCGAGCGGGGAACCTGATTCCCCCGCCCGAGTGTCTTTACCGCAGTACCTAGCCGTCATACGGCTTAACCTTCGCGATAGTTTCGAGGGTGTCTCTACGGGGATGTGTTGCTTACTGGGAAACAAGTTCAAGTTCTTTATTAGAGAAGTATTGGCCTGGTGCCGGTACATTGGGCCCGGCTTACAGGCTATATTTAACATTTTTTTTACAGTTGGCTTTGTTCATATTTACACTTTTTTCGGTATATACAAAAACCCATACGGTGACCATCTGTAGGTCACCGAGATTAGTTTTCTTGTGTCTTTTTTTAGTTCTGTTTCGTCTTTGTGTTTTATATATATATATATATATATATATATATATATATATATATATATATATATATATATGTACATATTTACAAATTGTTTACAGACAAATACACGCACGCATTCATCCACACACACACTCACACACACATACGCACACATCTTCACTGGGCACACCAGAGATATACGTCCCAGCGCACTGCACTATTTACACTTCGTATATACACTGTCCCACGGTTGCAGCTCCTGAATATTTTCCGAGGCGAGGGCCTCCGCCGGAACATATATGTGGCCTAGGAAGGAGGTTGCGTGGGAAACATTTTTTTTTTTTTTTGGAAAGGGGAGACAGTAGAAGAGTTGGAAGAGAAAGATTGGCTTATTTCGCCAGGTTAGGAAGTAGGGGAAGGGAACAAGTATTAGCGTTTTATTTTATTAAATTGTCATACGAGGGTTTTGCGCGGTCCCGCATAAGCACCTGCGGGATATCGGTAAGTGATGCGCTGCCTTCAAGGGAAGGGAGCGACTAACGGGGCATGACTGGGCTACACCAAGGCCATCTCTAAGTAACAGGCCCGGATATGCGATTCGTGACGTCACAACGCGAGGCTGACGTTCCAAACAATTCATACGGAATAATCACATGTTTTACAGCATTTCTGCGCTGGAAGAAGCTTGCATTCATTTATATTTTCACATGTCGTACTAAAAGTTATTGTGTCATAGTATATCAGTGGAAAACATGCTTTGCATAGTTAATGGCACAGCATGCTTCTTACCTTCTCAATGCGAATATATCTCCAGTTTCCTTTTTTTTGCCTGTAGATAATACCAAACTGTCTTGTTTAATAATGCAGTAGTTTTTCAAGAGGATGTTGGTTATTACTTTTATTATTTTCCTCGTCAAAACAGCACCCGGCAACTCGCAATCACTTTCATTACTGTCAGCATCGATATTATTAATGTCACATGTCTCAGCACCTAAATGTAGAATTAAGTTTTTCTGGCTTTCTACTTTAAGACATTCTTGTTCATATGTCTGAACTAATTTACTGCTTTTTCGTGATCACCAAGCATTTTCACCTATTTTGATAAATGTTTTAAATGCAAGAGTTTCTAACAGGACTAAGGGGTTGAGAAAGTTGTCTGAGGTAATCAGGATGGGGTAAAGAAAGAACATTATAATCACCTAACTGTCTGTAAGCTGCTGGGTGAGAAAAATAAATTGAGCACGCCCATAACAGGGTATCGGGCGTATATTTAATTGGCTTCTGACTGACCAATTTTAACTGCTCTTCTAGGAATTTAGTTTTTAGATATTCTGTGGAATCTTCATTCATGTCCTCCCAACATTCCTTTAAAATGTTGGCGGCCTGAAATAGTTTATATTCTGTTTGTTCACTTGCTATTGTCAAACCATTCACATGACTTAAAAGAAAATCAAATTTAGACCATTTATCCAATATCATTTGTTTACCGAGAATCCATTTAAACTTACTGTTGGGTATTACAATTTTACCCTGTAGAACCTGAATAATAAAATTGGAATTACTTTTCAATGCTGCTACAATTTTAGGAATTTCTTCAGTGTCAATTTTCACAAAAATTACATCGTTTTCTTTTATGATGACGGTGAATCCCTCTAATTTCATGTCACTAATTCTATTTTTAAAGCTCTGAAAATCAACAATTTTGTCATCTTCGAGGCATTTACGAAATGCTGCTGCATCCCTTTCCAACATTTCCCCTCTTCTTTCTTCTGGATCCCTACGTTTGGGTGCTACTTCGGATGTCAGGTAGGATGGTAAATTAGGAAAAAGTGCGGGGCATGCATCTTCAGTAAGTTTAGAAATTGTTCTGGGTACTACAAGAACGCTTCCATCATTTCGCGTAGCAATAAATTCCTTCACTATGTGCTGTTCAGAAAAATGTTTAATACATACCACTGCAGCGACACCTGGTTCATAATTATCCCTATGAATAGCACGTACCCACTAATGTCTTCTGTGTGGATCCTTTGGAAACGAAAACACTGTAACATACTTTTCTACACTTGTTTCATAGTTAGAGGTACAACCCGGCACACAACACTTCCTAGGCATTTTGTATTGAAAACTACACAACTTTGTAATTCGATCTATTGCTCACTTAATTATTGTTCACTTACACGTTGTAAGACATAAGCAACTTCTTAGCATTCCAACCACGCACTGATGTGTTTGTTCCATTCCCGTAATAAATAAGTGATAAAACATAAGCCTCCCGTGATGACATCATTAGCGTAATCTCTTTCCGTATACAGGCCTGTTTAGATATCAAGATGGCCTTGGCTACACCCATGGCTAGGCCCTGAGTGTAGCACGCAGTGTTTCATCGATGCTCTTGGCTAACGGGGTTTTGTTGTAGTGGCGTTGATTGGAGCTGCATACCGGCGAATAGTCGGGGTAGTTGGTACATGCCATGATCTCACACAGGTCTCTACAGGGTTCACCACGATGATCAAAGTAGCTCCCTGGGTTTCAATCTGGGTGACATGCAGGTCTAGGGCACTGTATGTGGCGAAGTTGATGTGAGCTACGGAAGTTGGTCTGGCATCCTATTTCGTGGCTGGTGGGTCTGGTGCGGTTCTCGATCCGTGCCAACTTGCGCTGACAGGATTTGAGAATGTCAGTGTTGTCGAGTTCAATCACTGCCGCTCGGAGCTCGTTGAGAAGCCTCGCGGTAGCGTTGAACCCGGTTGTATGGTGTATTAGCTGGCGGTTGATGGCGGCCAACTTCTTGCTGGTTGACCGCCGTGAAGTCTTGAAGGTGTGCTTGAAGTTACGGAGGGCGTCGTCGGTTGCAGTGTTGTCAGTGAGTTGTGATATGGTGTTGGCGGCGGTGTTGATGAATGTGGTGACGGCGGTGGTTAACTGGTGTAGGACGTCTTCAATCTTGCCCAGTCGTTGGTCGAGGTTCTCGACCTCCTTACTGGACAGTTGAGAGGCGGTGGCTGCGGCGTAGGTCAATGTCGTCCCTGGTGTTGTTGTTGCTGCTGTTGTCTGTGGATGATGTGGCGGTGGTGGTCCTGGTGGCGGTGTGTGCGTACGGCCTCGGGTATGTTGGGCAGCAAGCCTGCCCGGTGTAGTGGTCCCTCCTGCCGCAGGTGACGCAGTACCTCAATCGGCGTGTGAGGTCATGCTGCTGGCAGGAGGACGTCAGGGTCGCTGCACCGCAGTAGTGGCATTTGGGTTGTACCACGCAGGTGATCTCGTCGTGTACGTAGATACAACATCGACGGCACGACCGGTGCCATTCAGTCCGGCTACATTCGATACGAATGTGCCGGCCGAAGAGGGTGAGTCCTGCGGTGATGGCGGCGGTGTAGTGCTCCCTGTCTCGGAAGACAAGGTGCACGAGGGGAGTAATGCCACTGCTTCCCCAGATGCGGCTGGCGGAGACGAGTGAGTGCCATCTTCGTTGGCCCTCCTGCAGCAGTATCTGCGGGTGCAGGTGTCGGTGTACCCCAACGGCTACGGCGCTGAAGTGACCGCACCGTGGGGGTGCTGCTGGAGGCTCGGCGGTGGCGGCGGGAGAACCTCCTAGATCTGCCCCTGCCGAGAGCGGCCGGCCGACTGGCTGGTCTTCTCGCTGCGGCGCGGTGGGCAGGGGAGCGCTAGGCGTGCTGCTGGCGGGCTCTGCTGTTACTGCTGGTGTTGGCTCCTCGTTGTCCTCGGTGTTGGCGGCCTCATCAGCTCGAGGGGCAGTAGTCCCACTCGAGGCTGATTTTGGCGGCCCATCCTCGCTCCACCGAAGCTCGGTGCGTGAAACAAATTTTTGGGATCAGGGTATTTTGTAGGGGCGGGAGGGATGGTTGGCAGGGATTGGTCCGCGAGTGGGCTGTGCGCAGCTTCTCATTGGCCGTTTCCAGCCAGTCAGGTGACGCGCTAATCCCCACCAGTGTTCTGGCCGTCAGTCACTCACTGAGAGGTGAACTGAATAAGGTGTTTCTCTCTGTTTCGAATACAGATTGTATTTTCGCTTTTCACATCTTCAAAATTAAACCGCTGGACTTAAGGTGTCCTTTGGTAATCTTTTGGATGGAAGTCGGCGTGGCTGTCTCTGGTCGTATTGTCCCAGGGTATTCACCAGTGGATTAGGGTGGTTCTGGAGTTTGTTGTACATTGTTCGAGCGCGAGTTTTAATCACGTCGACAATGTACGGGATGCCGGAATGTTCGTGGAGGATATAGGCAGGAAGTCTCCAGCCAGTATCATAGATCATCCTTAATGCCCAGTTCTGCAAAGTCTGGAGCCTGATGAAGGTGGACTTTGCCACCACTCCCCATATCTCACATCCGCACAGAACCAGAGGCGGGATAATCGCTCGATACAGCTGGAGTTTCAGGCGTAAGGGCATGGTTTTGGAACTGAATATTGGGTATAGCTGCCGGAGAGTAGCGTGGCCTTGTAGTGCTTTGCCCCTGACGTGATGTCTATACGTCAGCCGCCTAGCCAGCGTGACCCCGAGATACTTCGCCGTAGTGACCCAGGGGATCCGACGGCGCCGAAGCACGAGGTCTCGAGGGGGCCGGTTTGCTAACGTGTTCGCCAGGAGAATCGCAGAGCTTTTCTCCGGATTTATAGACATACGCCAATTCTCGCACCATCTACTGATGACACAGAGATGGGTTTGTACTTGGTGGTAACTGTAGCGCGGGTTCTTGTAAGTAGCGAAGATCATGAGATCGTCCGCATACTGACAGATGTGTGTCTTTGGGTGCGTGGGGAGATCGGCCATGTAAGCAGCAGAAAGTGCCGGTGACAGTACACTGCCCTCGGGGACTCCTGCGCCAATGGGCTTTTCTCTTGAAAATGAACCCTCCACTTTCACTCGGAAGCTACGTTCCGATGGTATGAGATATGACAAAGTTCGGAAAGGAAAATATCAATGACATCTTTTGTGCTTGTGCCGCCAGCAGGGGAGGGGGGTCCCCGTGAGGAGGGGTGAGGTGAAAGGTTACAAAGGGTGACTAGACAATGAAAGGATCTTGCCGTGTGTATTCAGGATCCTTGCATCCTTACTGCGTGGGCTCCCTAAAGACTGATTTGAGCTTCCGGTGGCGGGCTTACAGGTCTCCTGGGGAGCTTGGGACTTGGAGACTTCCCCGAACCGGAAGACAAGGATTTAGAGAAAGCGATTCAGCTGCCATGCACTGGTAGTGTCAGAATAGCAATTTCCATGCAGAATCTCTATGCAGTGTAGGCATGTTAGTGTTTCTTGAAAGCTATACAGTCTATTATATCGACACTTTTACCGCTTACAAAACAGCTTTTTCTGATTCAAAAGCCATAACCAAATCATAAGTAAGGTTAATAATTTTCCAATAAGCAAAAAAATTTCAAGAATTTTCACACATTTTCTTCTTTAGGTGCACTTTTCTCCTAAACAGTTAGTGACACATTTCAAATTCTGTATTCACTTTACAGATATGTTATTCAACATAGCTGGTGATCGATTAAAATTTTTTAATGAATAATACCAATTTAAAAAGTAAATAAATATGGACTCTTTATTTTTTAATTTTTTATGTATGAAAACATTTTTTAGGAATTTCATGAAAGTGTAACATAAAAAGCCTTCAGCGGCTGTTTAGAGGAGTAGATTCTGCATATACACAAACTTTTTTTTTTTTTTTTGAAAAGGGTACCTAAGTTTAAAGAAACCAAGTTACGATAAATGGCAATAGAAGATAATGTTGTGCAGTAAAAAGGGGCGTGAAAGTTTGGTCGCCATATTTAAAACTCCATTTAAATGTGGTTAATAGCAGCAAACACTGTATTCGTACGGGACATCAAAGGACGCAACTTAATTATTCAATCATGTGGTTCCTAAACCACCCATGAGCCAACATTGGTTGACAAAAATATCCTATTTGTGAGACCCACTTTTCCACAAAGTTTGTTGCAGACGTCCTGATTCACGCTGTATACCTTAATTTTGCATAGTACTCCTTCCGCAGGCTACACTCGTTTTTAGAGTTCTATAGAAGGATAAAGTTGCTGCTAATAAATGGGGTGCGTGTACTTTTACAACTCAATACTCGAAAGGTTTCATCCTAATCAAGATATATAAAAATAAGTATTTTCTACCACAATATAGGTACTGAAATATTCATGTTTTCCGACAAACCACCGGAAAAGTAGTTATACAAACTACTTTTAAAGGCTTTATGTACGAATGTTATTAAAGGACATGCTGAAACTGGCCACCGTCGTCCATACATTTTGGCACCTCTTTAGGAAACTATCCATCACTCGCCGTAATTCACGTTGAGAAATACTTGCAATTTCCTGTCGGATATTTTGTGATATATTGTGTGAGAGTTTGTCTTGTACATTTTATGCTTTAAGTTACCTCAGAGATAGAAATCGCAGATCACCCGGAAATCTTTCAGCAAATCACACTTTCACTTGGCGAGTCAACTGAGTTAACACATCCTTTTTTCTTTGCCTGATTATATCCTCCCCTTATGTAGGACTTACACCCCTAGGACTTACAAGCCGGTGCCCATGGTGAGACGCCTGTCGAGGAGCACAGGAACCTATGGCCCGGACAGAGTGAATACCTGGAAGCGAGTGGTATGATGATATGATGGTGGATGATATAAAATGCAGGCGAAATCGATGATTGGAAAGGTGATAATGGAGCAGTTGGTGGGATGAGTGGCGGGAGAAACCGGAGAAAATCCACCGTGACGCCGCTTCATCTACCACGAATGCCACATGCGGGTCCCTGGGATCGGCCCCTAGCTGGTAGGCGAGCGTTCTAACTGCTCGGCCAAGGCGCCGCCCGAGTTAGCACATACGAATCATAAATAAATACATGCTGTGCGGTAGAAACCGAATTCTGAGCAATAATACACCTTGTGACTAAAGTACAGAACAAAATAATAAATCACACTGGTAATAACTCAACCACGTTATTTCACCGAGGGCTGTATACTGCACTTTCAGAGAAGGGAAAAACAAATCAACCGCATGACCTTGTGTACTGCAGCTTTGTTATCGTGTTTCCGGGTGTGCAGTGGAGAAACACCGCGTAGGGGTTCGGACTTTTTTGGGTCTCTTGTATAATATGATGGGGTTGATGCGGTGCCTGGTGAGGTGGAATGTTGGCTGATGTGGACTAGTTGTTCTTTAAGATGAACTTGAGTTACAGTACGTGTATAATGTAATTATCATGTTCTTTAAGGTCCGGATTCTAGAATAATCTCATAAATTCTGCTACTCTGCGTTGACAAGACAGCAGACCTTTGAGATTATTCTTTTCCAGGGGGAACAGATGAGGAGAAGTGAGACCGTAGGCTGGTCAGATAGTGGAGTCAGCGAAGCACAGAGACGCCCAGAAGTCCCAAACAGTTACAGATATTAATACATGGCGCACTACGGAAGTGATTCTTCCAACCAGGTAGAGGGCAACGAGGCGACCATAGTGGCCCGGGCGACAATTTCCAGGAGGGGCCAGGAGGGTTTCCAGAGTGCAAGCATCTATGCCATCTGTCCGCATTCACCTGAACGTACTGCGGACCAAACCTGAAAGTTTACAAGGGAGGGAAATGAGAAATAAAAGGAAAGGCATTCGCGAAGAAGAAAACCCACCCCAGGATTCGCCTAGTAACAAGGAAAACCACAGAGTAACCCAAGTCAGTGGTCGGTCAACGGAGATCGAACCCGGGACCACCCGAAAGCGAGTCGCATAACGTTGGGCTACAACAGACGTTATACTAGACTTTTAAAGTTTATTTCTTCCAGCGACAATGTTTCATTCATGTCGGACAATTTGCTTTCGTTTTACCAGACAAGATATTGGCAATATTGTGTTCAGAATTATTTTGAAGTATATAATTAAGATTTTCTACTACATTATTTGCAGTTTCGCGTGGCGTAGATTGATGTCCTACTAAGAGGTTACCCTATTACATTATATTTGTGACCAGTAGTACGCAATTTGTTTAGAGTGCTGTCATTACTGTAAATTAATACCTTTTATAATCCCATCATATATATATATATATATATATATATATATATATATATATATATATATATATATATATATATATATATATATATATAGCGCTTTTCGCTTCAACAATCCTTTCGGCGGGTCCTGATGACCTAGTTGTTGACGGGCCCTTAAACCCAACTCACTCACTCACTCACTCACTCACTCACTCACTCACTCACTCACTCACTCACTCACTCACAATCCTTTCGGCTAATTTTGTATTTAGTAACTTTCCAACGTTGCGAAAATTGTTACAATAATACAGGGCTATTCAAAAGAAGGAATACATTTCAAACATTTATTTCTGCCACATTACAAAACGTAGAACCAAAATTCCAACAATCCTGGACAGACAAAAGTTCCGGTAGAAGTTCCAAATACGGCCGCAATGGCAATGTCGCTTGTCATGTTGATTGTCTAAAGTAAAATAGCAACACAACAGGAAAAAGCACTTTGTGTGCTGCAATTAGCAAAACTAGAGTCCATTATTGGAGTTCAACGTGCTTTTAGCCGTCAGTTTAACGAACAACTGCCTCAGCATAAGCAAATTTATTAGTGGCATCTACAATTCGTAGAGGATGGTTGCATCTGCGAACGGAAAAGCACGGGACGTCCACGCGCATGGAATGAAAATGTCGAGCGTATTCGCAAAGCTTACGAAAGGGGACCAAATAATCCAGAGCACGAGCAAGCAAGGAACTTCACATCCTCAATCAACGGTATGACGAGTTCTAAAACACTGTCTGCCCTTGAAGCCGTACAACCTATAGTTTTACCAACATTGCATCCTGACGACCACAACAAAGGGTAGCATGCTGTAGCATGCTAGATGATATGAAAGAAGACAATTTTTCCGAACGATTGATCTTTTCCGATCAATCCAGTATTCATCTTTCCGGTAAAGTTAATCGGCATAACGTTAGAATTTGGTAAGTGAAAAGTCTATGCCAGTTATTGAGCATGAGAGAGATTCACCTAAGATTAAGGTCTTCAGAGCCATATCCGTTAACAAAGTTTATGGACATTTCTTCTGAATGGAGAAAGCTGTGACAGGACTAAGCTATCTAGACATGCTTCAAAAGTGGTTATTTCCTCAACTTAAAGATGCTTCAGATGACTTCATCTTCATGCAAGATGGTGCCCCGCCTCATTTTTCTAAGCACGTCCAACGTTACCTGAATGACTCCATTCCAGGACGTTGAATTGGACGAGGAGGAGCAGAAGATCAACTTTATTGCCATTTGGCTCCCTGGTCTGCAGACCTCACTCCTTGTTACGTTAATCTGTGGGGTTGCGTAAAACACCGTGTTATTATCTCCCTATTGACACTCTGGAATGTCTGCAACATCGAATTGCTCAAGCTGTGAATTCGATAACTAGAGAGAAGCTGATTCACGTCTGGCAAGAAGTGAGCCACCGTTTTGATATTTGTCGTGTAACACGTGGTCATATTAATGCATAAAAAAGTGAAAATTTAAATTTTCTCTTTCCAGGAACGTTGAAGTTGTTTATCCTTTGTAATTTGCAAAAAATAAATGTTTGAAATCTGTCCCTTCGTTTTGAATAGCCCTGTATAAAGCAAACTATAACCAGATCACCCATCTTGTAATAATTGGTTGAGGAGGAACTGGTACTTTCGGTGCCAACTGTTTACACATATTGACTCCACTTGGAGATTTAAGGAAAATCTCTACGTTTGAGATTAAACAACTTATTAACCGTATTGAAATTTATGCGTACCGGTGATCTGCATGCACCTAGTATGTTATCTACATGAATCATTCTAATATGCAACAAGTATACTCCCCTACCTGCGCTAACCATATAGGAGTCAGCATTTGATAAGAAGAAAACTACATGTTCATTTCATCTAACGTTGCATTACTGAAAACTTTTGCGATAGTGGAATAATTTCTTGTTACTATTTCTTCCACTGTTACAAAGTCCATTCTGACAGCATGCCAGCAATTACATATCGAAAATATATAAAAATCTGTGGGCGGGTAGACAGACAGACAGACAGACGGACGGACGGACGGACAGACAGACAGACAGACAGACAGACAGACAGACAGACAAATCAATGAATGAATGAATGAATGAATGAATGAATGAATGAATGAATGAATGAATGAATGAATGAATGAATGAATGAATGAATGAATGAATGAATGAATGAATGAATGAATGAATGAATGAATGAATGAATGAATGAATGAATGAATGAATGAATGAATGAATGAATGAATGAATGAATGAATGAATGAATAAATGAATGAATAAATAAATAAATAAATAAATAAATAAATAAATAAATAAATAAATAAATAAATAAATAAATAAATAAATAAATAAATAAATAAATAAATAAATAAATAAATAAATAAATAAATAAATAAATAAATAAATAAATAAATAAATAAATAAATAAATAAATAAATAAATAAATAAATAAATAAATAAATAAATAAATAAATAAATAAAAACTAGCATACTTTCCTTTCAGCTCAAACTACAACTGGTTAATTTATCTTTATTGGTCTATTGCTAATCATAGGAATATGGAATATAGACAAATATATTACATAACGTTATCGTCATAATATGTATTGTCATATTCATGTGAACCATTTCGTAAGCATATTTATTTCTAGTTTCTAAACATGATTAGTCAATTATATGAACAGAGTAATTTGTTTAAGCATAGAGATCTTGATTTTCACAAATATATCAGATAAATCATAAATCACTATATACAAACATACGTAATGCATTATATTCCTCTAGTTCTGCTTAATATTGCCGTTTGCATTTGGTGTTAATTAGGAGTTTTAAGCAACTGTTTAATATAAGTTTTCCTCATCAGATGGCATGTATGACAAGTTTGTGTGTGTATTTGTGTGTGTGTGTGTGTGTGTGTTTGTGTGTGTGTGTGTGTGTGTGTGAGAGAGAGAGAGGGGGGGGGAGATTAAATATATATCAGTGGATCGTTTTCAGAAAAGCAAAGGCCTTAACCTCCCATCCTTTCCCCCTTATTGCTGCGTTATCAAGCCACCAGGCTCTGCGTAAGGTAAGGTGAAGAACTCGCCTCAAAAGGCCCCAGAAAACGATACAAAATCCGCCGAAGATTACCTTTACTGTTCTTTATACATGGCGAAATACATTAGCTATCTACCTTACACTGGCAGTCAGGAAGCACCTTAAAGCTGTACTCTTACGCCTATCGACCCAGAATAATTGTTATACAACAAGACTTGCATAAGCTGTCTCCATCTCAAACAGTTGACGTGTTAGTTATACAACTGTCCTTTGTCTCTTGGGAAGCGAAGTGAAAATTCAGAGATGTTCTCTTCGCTGTTCTACACGTATTTCGTAAGATTTATATTGATCCATATTCCATCTACTTAAGTAAACGTTTGCAACACGTTGGCAACCCATGCTCTACTTGCAAGGGTTGAAACACCGCTGAAGCCTACTTATTCGCATAACACCACAGATAATTGGGGAACACAATTGGACTTTAAAAAGGGCTGACCATTGAAAGGAAAGAAACCTGATAACTATCCACAGCCCGTATTAGACAAGGATAGTACTACGGTCAGATATAACGTAATATCTGAAAAGGGGGGAAACGTCTGAAAGAGGAAAATCGCTGGTTATGACCGTTTAAGGAATCCACTAAAACGAAGCCCAGAATTTGTTTTGTAGCTAATTGGAACTCGCAGAAAGTTTTAAGGCTAAAAGCGCAGATATTCTCAGAAAACACAAATTGGCTCACTAGCACTAGACTTTTAGAAATTCTTGAGGGCTCTCAAGCGTGAAGAAGCAGGAACGGTAGGGAGCGCGATCTATATCTGGGTTGACATCCAAAACACGTGACATTGACCCGAATACTCTGACCCTCCACATTTCTTAGAACCCATCTCTTGAATTGTAACTTTATTACCATGCAAAGGATTCCAGGTAGAATCGCTCCTTCATCCTTAAGAGCTCCTGTGAATGCATTTGGTGTTTCGTATGCAGGTATTACATTACATTCCCATTGACGATATTCCTAAGCGTGCATTATTTACCTACTTGTCAAAATTAGATTAGGTTAGGTTGGATTGCGTTCAGCGACTTCACAAGTAGCCATGTTGGCCTATGGACATTGAACATGTCAATGGAAATGTGCAGTATGGCATAAAATACATTATATACGTATTCAAAAACAAAACGGGAGTAAATAAGAAGCAACCAAACCTTCCATGTAGTTACAATAGTAACAATGCATATTTACAAATACAAATTCAACTTTGCCTTAAACTTCCATTAGGGTTTCCCTGCTACATCCCATTTAGTTATATAATTAGCAATGGGTGGCATTTTTGTCACTTGTTGAATACTTATAGGTTTAAGTAGCTTTCGAACAGGCATCAAATGTAATTAACAATGATTTGTCACTAAACATGCCAGCTAGAGACTACATAAGCATTAACAGGATAAATTTGTCATTCGGATAATCTTGTACACAATAAAATGATTGTGAGCATAGGAACTCTTTACTGCAATTTTAAAAGCATTGAAATTGTCAACTTTTTTCCTTAAGGTTATTAGAAGGAGCATGGAATATTTTTATGGTTTTATAGTATACAGTTCTGGAACCAAGATAATATTGCACTGAGATAGTGGATGTTGTCCTTTTGTGTAGTGTTTATGTCATGAATTTCGTGGTTTATTATAAATGTAGATCGACTGCACGTAAAGAATTTTAGGGTCGAGATTATATGCATGCAGTCTTCTAAAAAGAACTTTGTATGAGCGTTTGCTATGGGTGTTGGCAATAATTCTTACTAACCTTCTTTTGTATGAGGAATATTCGTTTACTCTCTACTGCATTGCCCCAAAATAAAATTCTGTATTGCATGATAGAGTCAAAATGTGCATAGTATACTAATTTAGGTGTGTTTATAGAACTCACATTTGCCAGTGCTCGGATAGCATAACGGAAAGTCATATAAATCAGCCCTAGTAATGTGTTTATCTGAGGTTATCTGATGGACTTGATTTGGAGAAACATGCATGTACATGATTCGAAAACTTGGTTCTACTATGAGAGAGATTTAATTAGTACTCCTTATTACAAATGATCCTTATCGCAAACTACAATAATTGTTTGAAATCCTAAGGTATTAAGATATTCTCATTGTGGTGGACCATAGATACTAGCGAATCAAATAAATATTTAACAACACAGCTTATTTCCTTTATGCAACGTGTTAGTTCGTTTTAACAGCTTCATAATGCTATCATTTTGGTGCATTAGAATAAGTATAATGTCACAAATGTCAGTCCGCTATGAAGAGAGGTCAGTCTGTTACGGGGCACATTTTGGATCCTAACTTTTTCAGCAATTGGAATATTTTGATGTATAAAAACTTCTAATAAAACTTGAATCCTCCCCTACAAATAGATTTCTTGAAAGGTATTTTTGGAGCAAACTTTCAGAGAAATATAGAATGCCCTACATGAGCTGTGAAAAGAGTTCACAAAAATGTCAATCTGTTTTAAAAATGTTTATGAATAGATATTTCATATAAATGAAATTTGGTCTTATACTTATATTTGGTCTTATATTGCAATTTTTTGTCTTCTTAATCCCCTATATTTTCTTTATCGAATGATGTGATCAGAACTTGTATTACAAACCTCTTATTCGTGTCAGGCTTTGGTTTAGTCGAAAAAGTGTACTGTTAATGTTAGTCTGTTACGCTGGAATTGTTCATTACAGACCGCATGGAAAGCGCACGACCATTTGTCTGTTTAAATTAAAAGCGGTCCGAAATCCTTTTTTACCTTTGAGGACTTCTCCATTTGTCGGTAGTTACCCCGTATTCCCAATATCCATCTTTCTCGGTCAACCCAACCTCCATATGTTAGGTTTCTCTCTCTCATCATCTAGTTAGAGTTTGAATTTCCATGAAACTCCAAGGTTGTCCTCTCTTCCTTCTTCCCTGCGGGTCTCTCCCTGTCCATTCCGTTGATATGTCTATACCATTGTAGCATCCTACATTCAAACCTTTCTGTAACTGATTTCTCCATTTCCATCATCTGTCTTATCTCCACATCTCTTTTTTTCCCTCCAAATCTTGATACTCTCGCTCCTCTACAAATTCCGTACATCTCCACTGCTAATACGGCTTTTTTCCCCCGTTTTATTAAGATCCTAACGCTGAAATTTTATAGTGCGGGATCTGTCCTGAATTAAATTGGCAGCACTGAGTTATGACAAAAGGAAATACCGTGTTTATTGGAACGTGTGCAGCTATTTGAAAATTATTACCTTTTACGGGAGGAGGGGGGGGGGGCAACTGAGCATTGCACAAGAGTTAATCCATCTGGACAACTCACATCTTTCCATAATGGTGTGCTGTTGTTGCTAAAGCTCTTCAAACTGGATTTTCTCCATTTTTCTACGGGCTTCCAAATTAATATTTACATAGTTAAACTGGAATATTGGCATTCATTTCTGAGATTACGATACACTGGAGTAGATGGTCTCTATTCATTACTGTCTGTGGGTCGTTGCATATTCTGCTGCATCTTGCAAAACTGAAGATATTGATCTTGAACAGGTAGGCAGCCAGACAGTCATGTGCAGTCATCAAGCGTAAAAGGGCCATTGCTGAGCTTCTTGGAGATTCTGGCATTGCGTTACTATTTTCCAGGAGTATTTTCTACGATTTATTTGTACTTTTTCACGGTAATTAAGTTGCCAATGTGTATGGATTTCTGAATTTATATATAATTTTTATGTACTGTAAGAAATTGTTGAATTCATTTGTTTTATATTTTTGTTCCTTTGTTGGCAAGGAAGTCAGGTTTTTTCATTTCTAGTAATGCCAGAATGTGCCGAGTTCCATTTTTTTTTGGGGGGGGGTGGGGGGGCTTTTTAAAATTTTAAGAGTATAGGTTGCGCGTTCGTTCTTGACGAATGACCTTGAGCAGAAATCCAATGAGTGAGCCTACCCTTAATAAACAGGTCAGCAAATGTTTATGCTACGATAACAGACACCTCTGTTTTCCTCTGTCGCGTTTGTGTATACAGTCGACTGCAAAAGTTTTGTGCGGTACGGATGTATGTATGCATGCAACGAAAATAGCAATTCAGACGAGGGAGAGATGTCGGGAATAGAATAAATGCAAGAAAGTTAAGTGGAAACAGTTATAGAGGTATAGTGTATAATACGTGTGGCTGATATTACTGCAAGTGTCATAAATTGATTTGTAGTGTTGTACTACTTCAGCTCAGAAGCATGCGCGTCATCTCACTGCAGACTGTACCTCCTCTCTCTCGTTCCCGCAAAAGCTGAGTAGAGACTCGCATTCAACCTTTCATATAAAATTTTCATTCGTCAAGAAGTAACGCGCGACCTATAGTATAATATCTAATATTTTGCTCTTTGGCGGGAATGGGGAGGCTATTGTCTGAATGGCTGATCTTGAATCGCTTAAAATTACAGCTTTTTGGGAGATGTGTATTTATGTGGCACAACAAATGTATCAAGGAAGTTTTTATGCCTTCTAGTTCTCCATCATGATGAGATATGGCAGATCCTAGGGAAATGAAACAGCTGAAAAACTCGCAGTATATGCCAGCAACTGCTTGTTCTTTTCTATCAGTATATCATCCATCGGTATAAATGAAGTCCTCACCTTCCGGGTAACAGGAATGGTTTGTTTCTAAAGCAGCCATTTTCAGAACTTTATTATCTACACATTTTTTTAGTGTACGTATTCCAACTGGTTTCCTTAGTAATTAATGATTGTTTGATTCAGTGGGTATATGGCGAGAGGTAGTTTTTATTTATACATTTTTTCCTGTAGGTGGGTTGTATTTTTGTTGCAGATTCTTAATTTCGTTAATAAAACCTTTGTGAGTGGGATGTTGTAAGTATTCCAGTACATATTGTGAGGTAGTTGAAATAGTCTTTCATTCATTTGTAGACTTTGTTTTTCTCTTTCATATTGCAGTGAAATATTCTTAGTAGCCAATTGAAGAGCTGTTAAAGGTGTTGATTCCCCCCCCCCCCCCCACGGCCCTGTAGTCTTGAGGGCCTGATTTTGTATTACTTCTAATTGGTTGAGTTTTGTTTGGTTAGCTATGATTATAGCTTCATAACCATTAAGAAGAATAGGTTTTATGTAAGTTTTGTATGTAGTATTTAAGGTGCTGGCTGTACTTCCCCATTTGCTACCAGCTTCATAAAACTGTGCTAACTTAGATGTTAAGAAACAAAACGCAACCTCATAATAATTTTCACCATAATAAATATGTGTTGAAAAAACGTGGACGTTTATAAAGTGGTTCATTTACTAAAACAACTTTCCCAAATTTCACTACAAATTTAATTTACTATCACATGTCAGAGATACACTGTCGCTAAATGAAAAATAAAAGCGCCTATTCCTACTCACTGCAATGTTGATCCCTTATAGTTTTAGTGCGTTTTGAAATTAAATGGGATTGTTATGAAACCTCCCCCGTTGTCGATAAGTATCCTGTCTTATATCATTAACATTTCTGCTTGTCATGCTTGAATTCGCATTACTAATAAAGGTGTTGTATAGGAAGATCTCAGGTTTCGATTTTCGGAAGCGTCTTTTGCTTCAAGTATGTGCGTTTTAGAGGGGTTTCAATAACGCTTAGAAATGGACCAAGGTGCGTTTTCAATTCGTAGCCACTTAAACCGCAAGGATGTAACCCCTATTTTCCATAATAAACTACTGGATGGCAAAATAAACTGATCATTGAGAATATTACAAAACATACATGAAATAGTATGCCGAAAAATTCCTCAGAATCACAGCACATGCACTGGCACATCAGATGCTGTGATGCAAAATCTGCTGGGAATATCTAATTTGTTCCGAACTTACAACGAATGCGTTCCATGCGTTCCGCGGAAAGTAGTTAACTCTTCGTGCGTTAAACAAGTTGCCGAACTCCACGGCGCAAGACTGGGCAGTGGCGTTTCTGCGTTTCAGCAGACGTGCAGCGAGAGGCAGTTGGACTAGCGTGTGGCAATATACAGAATAACAGTACAGACAACCGAAAAGGTGCCAATTACTTACAGGATCTTCATTTTCCAGGGAATAAACTCACTTCTGATACGGTGCTGTTGTCCAACATTCGAATTGCAGGTTGTAAAGTGCAAGCATGAGGACACAATGTTTCACTTGCATTTCTTCGTTTCTTATGAATGTTATTGTGGCATGTTATTATTATCATTATCATCATCATCATTACTAATGCTATCATTATTACTATTTTAGTAATTATTCACTCGGTTATCCTTACTCGTGTTTCTTTAATGAAACATAATCCCATTTCTTTCTGTACTCTCTCTTTACAAAGAATTCATACAATTTTCTATATGATTAACATAGAAATGCAACGTATTACATTCACACAGCTTTCTCTACTTGCTTTTCTTCTTGTGGTATTTGGGGTTGTTAAACAGTGCTTAGCATTCTCCCAGTGCTTTATTTATTTTATTTTTTTATTTATTTTGCTTTATTTTTATTTATTTACCCTTTTTTTTGTTGGGGGTTCTCTGTAGTATCCAACGTAAGTTTAAAAGTTATAGCTATAGAATCGTCTAACAACGTGCAACGACGAGTATTTCAGGTAGTTATACATAAATGTTACGATTATTCTTTAAAACCATTGAAGTTAGAAATACTTGAAGCATCTCCAGAACTAACAAGTAAAGATCCTTTAGTTTTAAACGCCAAATTCTGGGGAAGTACCGTACATAAGTAATGTGACCTGCAGTGAAATAGGCAATCAGAGGATAGCAATGGCAAAAGAAGCTCTTTATAGACAAACAAAACCTTTTCTGTGAATCTTTGAAGAAACAACGAAGAAAGAAATTAATGAAACGCTTTGTGCGGCACGTGAAATAAAATATTCAGGACGTATGTCTGATACCAGTTTTAGAATGGCATGTCTATCTTCCAGTCAGGTGGAGTACGAGGTCAAATCTTCGTTGAAGTGAATTCTTCCAATAAGAAGTTTGCAGGGGTTTTGTTATTCTGAGATGGAAATATGAGGGAAATCGCAGATGTTTTCCCGCTTTTATCTCTGGGTACATTTCGGCTTCTTGGCTGAGCTGAATAATAAATGCGATTGTATAAAAAGTTGCCTCTGGCACAGGGGTCCCGGGAATCTTGGGAGTTCTGGCACGGGGTGCACTCAGTCTCGTTAGGTTCTGGAGGCGCCAATTAAGGAGCTAATTGATTAAGAAGTAGCGACTCCAGATCGCGAAGACCACATAACCAGCCGGAAGAGCTTGGGGCCCTGATCACGTCCCAACCTCCTGTAGTGGGAAGAGGTGAGAATGCAGTGGCCGGCCGGTAGGTCTTTTGGCCACATAGGGCTGTTGTGCTTGGTGTATAAAACTCATATTATACTAACTACAGTATCATAATGTAACTGATTGAGATCGCTCCACTGTAACGTGTTAGGCTGGAATTCGGGAGGTCGTGGCTTTCACTCCCGTCAACCGTTCACTCTAACCACTGGTGGTTTTTCTTGGTCGGTAGGTGAACGCTGGATTGGTTTCTCACCTACCATTATTTCATTATCATAATTTCTATTTTACTCCGTTTCCTTCTCATCTTTGAGGTGACGGGCCCTAATGACCTAGTTGTCCACGGGCCCTTAAACCCAACTCACTCACTCACTCACTCACTCACTCACTCACTCACTCACTCACTCACTCACTCTTTGAGGTGAGCCTCTAGGTTTCGTAGCTTATGTCGTATCGGACAGATGGCGCGGATACTTGCTCAAAGGAGACCAGAGAACTGCTTGGCTAATGGGTGGTTAGTGGGGTTAGTGACTGGTCTTCTTCAATGAACAATAGCCCGTGCAGAACAAAAGTCATTGTGTGCTTCTTCCCAGCTCCACAAGATTTACTCGGGCCCTTCTCGCAGATTCCTTTTCCAGAATGTTCGCTTTGTGTCCGGGCTCTATATAAGGAGTTGGCTTGTGTCCGGGCTCTATATATGGAGTTGGCTTGTGCCCAGTGGACTTCTAGGGCTGGGATGTGGCACACAATGGCTTTTGTTCTGCATAGGTACTGTTCACCCAAGGGGACCGCTAGCTCCACCCTAAGTCGCTGAGACAACCACCATACTTCACTTAATCCCGCCAAAAAGCACGTTTGTCATTACCGTATACTATGTCTTATTTTTATGTCAAAAGTTCCGTTAAAGACTAACAAAATATTTTAAATTCGATTACCTGCTAGAGAATGGAAAAATAAATAAATGAATAAATAAATAAACAAATAAACAAGCAAACTGATAAGCCGGAAACAAATAAGCAAGTTAATAAACACATAAACAAAAAAGTAAACAAACAAATGTATGAATTAATAATAGCAATGCCGGGTGAAAGGGTACAAACGAAAGCCTTTAAGCCAGAAAACGTTCTCAATAAGTATGTTGAAAAACTATGATATTGTGATACCGGCCACGGCACACAACAGAAGAGGGTAGGGACAGGGCTGCTTCACGCCACATGGCGGGCCGGCCAGCGGGCAAAGCCGTTCAAGGTCAGGCTGCCTCGCGCTTGTGTGTACGAGTTTGTGTGTACGTGACTAATAACCATCGCAGGAGGTTAAGTCGGGGTACCGAGGGGGCCACAAATCGCTACTAATAATTCTGTCCTAAAACACACTTTAAATTGTTCTCACCGAAAGATTGGCTGTTGCAAAGTATTGTGAGGGTGGGGTAGGCAAAATCACGCTCCTTGTTTGTTCATTATCTAAATAAAGGGCCTAATTGTATTCACGTATGTATGGGCGTGAACTGTTGGCTCGAAAACAAATTGGCCCTATAACTCAGAACCTAATATTTTTCATGAACTACCCCTTCATGACGAAAACTTTGGTGTATGGTGCGCCATTAAGGGAGAAAGGTTTCTCAGTCCAATAAGCGATTCGTATCTCTGTGGTAACTTAAAGCATTGTGTACAAGACAAACCCACACACCTTGGAAGAATTAAAACAAAATATCCATCAGGAAATTGCCAGCATTTCTCAATGGACAACGACGGTGGCCAGTTTCACCATCTTCTTTCATAAGGTTGGTAAATAAAGCAAATAAAGCCCTTGAAAGCAGTTTTAGAAGGTTGTGTGGTTTCATCCACGTCTTTCTATGATAGCGGCATACGGCAACGATCGCCGAGGATGCGGACAGGCAAAACACCGCGCAGCCGGTTAGTAAATTTTTTTTTTTTTTTCTGCCGTTATCATACAGTTTCTTAGCCTTACGGGAACCTTTACATTCATCATCCCAGTATATTCTCTCGTGCGCAAGCAAGGAATTCCATGTTTCTTTGAGTTTGCACACTACGGTTCTCTGAGAGCGCGTGCTATAAGCGAAAGCTAACCTACGTTAATGAAAACTGTAAAACTGAAAATACGCGTCCATGGAACTTATGAGATATCTTGGCACGTGTCTGGAAGACAGCTTTTTTCCACAAATCCTGTGATACAAATATTCACCATATATTGGTGAAGAAAGGCTCTTGTTATTGGCATAGTTCCCTGTGGAATTTAATATGCTGGAGAGTATCCATCGTTCTTATTGAGGGAAACAGTGGACTGAAATACACACAATTCACCACTTCAGAGATTGGACGAAGACGTCTTCTTGGTACATTACCAAATAATGATATGCAATATTATTTGCAGGAGGGATGTGCTACAGGCTGATTTTGAAAATAATAAGTTGCTAGCTTCACGTAGAAAGCCAAATTAAATTACTTTGTTGGTTAACGACGCTGTCAATTGCCAGGATCACATCAGCGTCGCCGCTGTGCCGGAATTTCGCCCCGCAGGAGTTTTTTTGCATGCCATTAAATCTAGTGACATGGAGCTGTCGATCAGTAGACCAGTGTCTAACCGACTGAGCCACCCAGACCAGCACACGTAGAAAGTTACAGCGTTGTCAATAAGCCGATAAGTTTACGCATGCCACTACTTAACTGTTAATACTCGAGATATATAAACAGGGGCTCGGGTATATCTCACGGCAGCAAAAAGATGCACAGTAATTTATATTAGCCTTTTATAAAAATAATGGCAATTTTTTCTCAATACAGAAAAAAAAAAAAAAATATTCTCAATACGAACTCGCTGCATCTTTGCATCCCTACAGTTGTGAAGCCGAATACCTCACAGTTGAACCTGACTCTCTCTCTCTCTTCCTCTCTATATCTCTGTCCATCCCTCCCTCTCTCTCTTAAGTTTATAGTAGAGCCTCGTACTTCAGTAGGCACAGCTTTTTGAGATACCCCAAAAAGCCACCTTAACATTTTCCCCCCATTATGGTGCAGTCTGGTTATATTTGGTGATATTCCATCCGTTAGGTTGCATTAGTGCCACCAACTGTTGGTAACATATAACCATGGTAAAGCTACGGCCATAGCTGGTGTTATTGCGTCTGTTATATTGCCACAGAAGCCCTTGTTTATGAACGCGTTGTAGAGACACCAACTAATAGATTTTAAAACATTATTCTGTTTAGACGCCGTATTAACTAATTAATCTGTGGACGTATTGCTCGTGTTTGCGTGATTTTGTCTTGAATTGTTGTAGTTATAGTTACTGTTATTATTTTTGTGTTCGTTACACAATAGTGCATTAAATATACATTATGATATTTAGCATTCGGAAGTGATTTTATGCAAGTGATATTGCAGAACAAGATTTGCCGAAGGTGAGTACGTTCTTCGTTGTGTGGTACCGATGTTCAAGCATTTCTATCATTTGAAAGCGTGATACTTTAACCCGGTGATTTTTGAGGTTAGAAATGCGTTTATTATGTACGTTGGCAGGACTGCTTTTTGGGATAGTTTCGTCTGCTGTTTAGTGTAATGTCGGTCATGTTCAACTCTTGGGAGCTGCTGATATACTGTGCCCACTATATCAAGAGCACCATCAGTCCAGCCCTTTGACATGGTATGGCCGGCGTTTCCCCAAGTTTCATCCAACCACACTATTCCCAGCAACTTCCTGTTTTGCATTTCTCTTAAATACTAGGCTCTTAGCGTTACAATATCTGGTCTTTTTAATATCGGTTTTTTGTTATTTTTTGAAGTTAAAGGCCGATCATGGTGGGCTTTGTTCAAGGAGCTAAGGCTTCTCTCAAATAGCTCTGGTTCTTTAAGAGTAGAGAAATTTGTGCGCGGTAGGATGCCTTTTCGGTTGTAATAGCTACAGATGTGCATCCGACTATAAACTGCCCAGTTGTGTAACTGGAGAAGCTCTACTCACTCCTTTCCAGGATTTAATATTCGCGTTGAACCTGGCTGTAGCTGCTTCCGTTTAGAGATTATCAAAGTTACCTTTACTCATTTTAAAACCACAAAGCCCTTTTACTCCAACTTTTAATGCCAGGGTTAAAGAATGGAGCACCTCAGGACCTTAAAAAATGGATTCCAAAGGCTACATTTTAAATTACTATGCACCACTGCGTTTGAAATAACTTGAGGAACCTTACGTTTAGTTTACCGTCTAAACCATCTGGGGCGATGATTGCACTGCGTGTGAGGGAACAAAGCACTAGAAAATAATATTTCTCTGCTTAGACTTTGAATTTAAGAGTGCCTCAGGGCCAGAATATTAAATGTCCTGCAAATCTACTTGAAAGTTGATGTTCTATATTTTCTTGTACTATTACTGATGGATTTAGGAAAGAGTTTGAAAGGTCTGAATATGATATAAGCGTGCACGGATTCGAGCATGGACCCGGCCCGCGGCCCATTTTCAGGCCTAATTTGAAAAATGCTTGTCGAGCTCGGGTCGGGCCCAGGCTTGAAAATTAAGAGGTATAAAACAATTTATCATATTTTTGGGTCACCGATGTCAAAATTCCGAAAATAACACAAGTATAGCAGAATTTCTTTACTAGGAATTCTATATAATTGTTCAATTTTGAGTTATTTACATTTCGGAGTCTTATAAGGCCACCCTGGCCACTTGTTCGCTAGACAACTGCTAAAAGAAATTTAATTCCATTTTTAAATTTCTTAAGTTCTAAAATGTCCCTCATTTTCCCCTTTTGACACAATGTTTTCGTCTTTTTGAAACTTCCCAATTCCATTTGCTTTTTGCATTCCACAAAAGTATAATGTATATTATATATGAAGTATATATACCTATAATTATTTTACTGACACGTTTCTAGTGATGATGATGATGAAGATGATGATGATGATTATGATTGGTTGGAACAATCGAGCCTGGGCCAGGTTCTACACTGTTCTCTGGTATGCGCCGGGCTCGGGGTTGGCCGAGGCGGGGCCGGGCCGAACCCAAGAATTTCAATACGTGCAGATCTCTATTGCGTGATGTACAGAAGGATTGAGGTTGAGAAATTTCGAATATGGGAATATAGAGAGAGTAAGCGTTGTGGTCATCGTTATCTCAGCCTGAAAAGGTAAGGGATGAATTTTCCGCATTTTTATCAGAGCTTTGAAGCAACCCTCAACAAGAATATGGACTGTTAAATGTAAAAAAAAAACACAAACTGAAGAACTGCAGTGCCAAGAAGGTAAGCAGCAACGCTACAACCGCGCTAAAGAGACGATTCTAAGACCATTCCCTGAATACTTTCTAAAACTACGCTTTACAAGGACTGTACGCTTTACAAGCGAGCATTTTCCCGTGTATCAGTGAGCGGTAAGTTGCTTTTAACTGTTTTCTGTTAAACGTACCAATTCTAACACTATATAATGTCAATCCTACTATAACGTGCTTCACATTTCCAATGAGAATAATTTCCTATGTGGTGTTCAGTTCCAGTAATCTGTCACAGGATATCGAGCAAACTCATTATGTGCACATGTTGCAAGCTGAAACTGTAAATTATCCCAGGCAGAACATGTTAACTGTACACATATGGATGAATTATCTGCATCTCCTTTCCCGTTTGATGTTGGCGTCGCGCTTGCTTTGCTAAGTCATGCGTTCCAAGGCTTTAACATGAATCTAATAGTTCTATTTTTGGAAGGCACATTTCCTTCTCTTGCTCTTGAGATAAATAAGGAGATGTTGAGAATTAACTTATACCACGTGTGCATTAGCTCATCTTCCGGCCATTAAATAATATTCTTCTCCGTTTCACCTATGACGTCTTGACGGACGCCTAAGTCAAAGGGCACAGTGCAATTTTCGAGATGGTCAGTGATGCATTCAGGCTTTGTATGTGAATTGTCTTAGTATTTATACTAGGGTTACACTGAAAGACGTGAGCAATCCATTGTTAAATTCAAATTCGAACAATGTAAATAAGTACAACTACAGGAATAGTTGTCTACAGACCTTACACCGCATATTGCCATATTGTATTTATTATATTCCATCCCAAAGTTCCATAGAAATATTTCTCCGTTTATTTCATTTCATATGTTATTTTTGAAGCCCCTGAACCCAAAAGGTATTTGGAATATGGTTGGTTTGCGTGCATCTGTGAACAACCTAGTAGAACAATGAAATGCCATACAAATATCAAAGATGCAACATGATTTAAAAAGCATATTCTCTGCTTCCCAAACTAACCTTTACATGGTTATTTTGATTTTGTGAAAAACAGTTTAGGATAATCGTTAAATGATCTCTACTCTGTTCATCTAGAGATTAGAGGAGATATAAACAAAGCACCAGTTTGTATCACTCCACGGCCACGTGCATTCACAATGACGCAACACAGTTACCTACCGCTACGCGTAGGTATAATATACATTTTACACTACTAAAAGGATATATTAACTTGATCCAAATAACATGTAGCACATGGAAATTAACTGCCACTTACGTCATCTCTGTCCACAATAACACTTTTTCATTTCCTGCTCACAAACTCGAAACCAATCCCCAGAAGCAGCTTGTGGAGGGAAGTTCGTTTTAAATCTGGAAGATCGGGATCAGAGTTAACTGCCAACAGCACTTTGTTTAAGGTGGGGATTCGTTGTTAACAAAGAACTGGTGAACTTTTCGACGGATTGCAGATCTCACAAATTCGTCGCAAAGTACATCCACCATTTATCTGGTACGTGGAAGATTTTGGCCGGGATCTTCACCAACTGAGGATTTTTCTTTGCGTGTACTGTCAATACTTGCAACTGACACACCGGTAAACTCGGATGTTAATTTCATTATGTCTTGGATAGCAAGTTCGGGATATTTCTCCTAGAACTTGTTAAACACGTTCAGTATTGTTGTCTTTTCACCACTTCGCAACGGTTTACTGCACTTATGTTTCACAACTCACTTATTCCGTCATGTTACTTTCATACTGAATAATGCGCGCGCAGAATGAATTAGGCTGGTTACAGATTCATTCTTACAGTTGCCCATTCTTACACTTTAACTATGCTTAGTGTACTTAGTTCATGTTTTAGCAAATATTAAGTGAGATTTCAGACCTTAGTAACAGTATTTCTTCAAGGGACTATTTACACGGTGAAAGCGTCAAGAGGGCGCGCTGTGGCCAAAACGCACGTGGCTTTGTTTACGTCTCCTCTAATCTCTTGATGAACAAATAATAGGCATATTTGAGATACTTCGATAGCAAGTTATATGCATACAGATTGTCCCAAAAACACCGACAGTGCTTAGTAGGTTGTGCCGGATGGCAAACTGGTCGGTTTTCAAGGAGGAACCCTGTACGGAAAAGCACGGTTTGCAGCGCATCGAAGTGTGGGATGGGTGTGAATTCATATTTCGTCAATAAACCGTTCATGAGTAGTACATCGAGGTGTCTACATTACAAATGGGCTTGGAATTGTGTACCTCCTACGTCACTCCAGAGTCTATATCAGCGGTGTTGAGCCTCATACACGTGAGCCAAAATGTGCGGTTGTCTTTGGAGATTTTGAATCGCCCCATGACTCAAGCAATAAGGTCCTCCGCTAACGTTACAGGAGTGCCTTACAACATGATCTTCAAGCAACTTCTCAGAAAATAGTAGAGAGTTGTCAGATCTGGCGACCGTGCTGGCCATGGAACTGGTACACCTTTACCAATTCATCGATTTCGATATGCGACGTTGAGGTGATTCCGCACATTTACATCATTGTGTTGTGTTTCATGCCGGCCATTTCTGTAGCGTGTATTGGTACGTGTCGTACGGCTGTTAACATTTTACTGCATTGGAAACTACAAAAGTAAAGCAGCAACGACTCTATGGAGGTATGTAGCGTATCGTAGGAATGTTATTAGGCTCAGGCGGTTCATCTGCAGTACACATATGACTGAAGGGTTCCATACCTTCTTTGTTGAGATACCAAAACGAATCTTAACACATTTTCACACCCGTCCGTTCTCAAAATTTGACGCTCTCCAGTGCCAAATTGTGCATTTCCGGACAGGTACTCCTTGAAAACCGATCAGTTTGCCATCCCCGACAACACACTAAGCGGTGTCGGTGTTTTATTTTGGCACACCTTGTATATCGAGTTTTCTGGTAACTGCCTATGAAATCCACTTCATTCGGTTGTAATTTGATACAATTTTGTATCATGGAATAACCATAAGGTACAGTTAAAGAAAAATTAGTACGGGAAAATCTGGACGTCTTTAACACAGTTTATGTTTAAAAAATTGCGGATGAGACATATCCGAGATATGCGATCTTATTTGTTGCAGTTTTTTGGTCATTTTGTTCAAGTACTGCGCCATTCAGTTCCTCGAGATCAGGCGTGTCAATAAGGAAAAGAAGGGGGAGGGGGTAGCAACTGCTGCCACACCACCTTATGGAGCAACATAGGATGTTCAAATCGAAGCTACAGATTACACCGTGATTTGCCCGTACAGTTGCCCAGCACATTGTAATACCCGTAGTAACAGTGAGGCCCGTTTGTGCAGATATTTTAAATCACTTGGTTCTAGATCTACGGCCAAGTTTTTTCGTTACCAAGTTATTTAAATCAAGTTTGAAAGACAGACAAATTCGTCGTATAACATAAACTAAATTCATATTTGTTAGTGTAGACCTGGATCTGCTTTTCACATTGTTAAATTTGAAATACGGTAACAAGCCCTAGCAGATTGTTGAATTGGTGTCATTGAAAGTATGTCACAGCTTATTTTTATTGCATCTGTTTGAGAACTGGAATTTCAATTCCTCCACCCTCTTCTGTCGAGTGTGTCCTACATGACAATAAAATTAATTATAACATTGAAAAAAGTGATAGCATGAGTAGTATAATTTTTCGTCCTGCAAATATTAATGTACAGCGTGAGCAAATAACGGGGACAAAAGACGAGACACAACGTTCTCTACCAGAAAATACTCTACAGGAAAAGGACATGCTTATAAAAACAGCAGGAAAGTGATGAACTTCGGAGTTCAGTGAAGTAGAACAATTGATTCAACTAAATGAGCTAACCAACAACATATGATCAGAATTAGAACACATGTGCATCAAAACACTTCCGCCGTTCATGCCTACAAACAAACATGCAGCATGGTGGACTCCAGAACCCTCAATCCTGAGGAAACGCACACACGCCGCCAGAAGGCGTTATAAAAGTGCAGAGTGACTGCGCTTACACCACTGTATTACATCCCTATCTTGAGATCCGATGTAAATACTAGGCAGTGATGAAGCAGGCAAAATTAGAATCGTGGAAAGCTTTCTGTCAAAACGCGAACTCCAGCAAGCTCTGGAAACTTCATAAAATCTGTCAGAAGTAATTCCCCTAGAGTATCCCTTTGTGCGAAGATGGAGCACAAACGACGTCTAAGGAGGAAACAGTAGAGGCTCTACTTGAGAAGATTTTCTCTAAAGATCATGGTGATAAGAACACACGAAGTCAGAAAACCACCAGAGATCTGCTGCAGAATTAATGAACCTCTCTACTTTAAACGATCCAGAATATAGTGAGGCGGCTCTAATAAAGAGTCTGCTTTTGCCTTTCCTGAATTATTGTCAATTGCGTTGTTGTGATGCGTTGTTGACATAGCAAGAATTCACAATTTTAAGTTCATCTTCGGTTTTGCTGCTTACACCACCTAATATTTCCTTTTCTTCGACTTTCCTTAGTAGGACTAATAACTTTGCCTGCTGTTCGTCGTAACTCATAATGAGATATAACAGCAGCGCTACATTAAAGACCACAAAATACGTACATTATAACCACAAATTCTCGGAGGTCTAGCTGAACACATTATAACAGTATGCCAGACGAGACACACCACGGACAACGTGGGGTATTTTCTGCCCTACTCTCAGCGGATCGACACAAATAGTCATTTTATAGGAATGTGCGGCCTGAGCTCCAACGCTACTGACCTCTAACAAAAGCCTAGAAATGCAGCGAAAGGTAAGGAACAGACAGGGTGCAGGTATCAAAAACTATTACAAATTATTTAGTAGAACCAAAAAGTGTATCCCTGCTTTTACCTTGAATAATTCTAACAGATACACTTTTAATTTTCAGTATTGCAGGTGTACAATAAACTGAGGTGAACATATGTATCTAACTCCGTGAACCATTGGAGGAGAATGGAATGGGATTCAGTGTCAGCAATAGAGGTCGACCTTTCAGCTGTTCCAGTGTACAGTGCCGGTCACAAAAATGGATCTCGATTTACTCGAATCCATGTTCAACATCAACTCTTCACCCCCTCCTTTATAAGCGCATGAGAGTCTACGTATTGTAATCGATGAAGTACATACGTTGTGGCATGGTTATTGGGATTTTTCCACTTTACCAGTAGCGACGCCATGTTCCTTCTCTTGTTACCTCAGGGGCAGTGTCGTAATAAGGATGTCAAAGCTCAAGGGTTTGCTTTCATCGTATACATTACCAAAAGAAGAGCATTGATGCTGTCGGCTGATCAGCTAGAAGGCAACACAAATTGAAAATGCTACTTAGGTACAGCCGGCTACAAATATTTACCAAGTCACATGCTCCTAGCCGCAGGGGAAGCCAGGATGGCTCATCTATTAGTTACGCCGGGTGGTCTCAAAAGTCGACTTGACGGTTCACACCTATCTACAAGGGTGAGGGGACTAATGTGTTTGTAAGCCCAAAGAGAACATCATTCCAACATTTCTCTTACACTTGGTCGTAAGAAAGTGATCTCAGTGTAAAGAACACAACATTAATATTATAAATCCAGAACGAACTCGCAGCGAGGGTGGAAACTAAATATTCGGCATTAGAGGCGTCATATCACTCTATAATGAAATTAACTTTAAATCGTTTAAATAATCTTAATATGCCACTTTTTTAAGCTATTGATGGAGGCACACGCATGCGTGCTATAAAATTTGCAAATTGGTTTTATTCAGCCTACATCAAATTGGAATTGGAACTGAAAAATCCAACGCAACAAGTTTAGCGTAACACAATAGAACTACTGAAAATGGCCCAAGAGCGTATTTAAAAAATCTATGAGGCATTAACCTCTATAGGTTACTACGTAGCTTCTCTCCCCTCAGCTTTCTTGTCATCACCCTTTAAACCTGAACCGGTTTATCTATTATTATTACTATTACTTATGTTATTATGTTAAGATGTTATCATCATCACTATTGCTATTATTATTATTATTGCTATTATTATTATTATTGCTATTATTATTATTATTGCTATTATTATTATTGCTATTATTATTATTATTGCTATTATTATTATTGCTATTATTATTATTATTATTATTATTATTATTATTATTATTATTATTATTATTATTATTATTATTATTATTATTATTATTATTATTATTATTATTATTATTATTATTATTATTATTATTATTATTATTATTATTATTATTATTATTATTATTATTATTGCTATTATTATTATTATTATTATTGCTATTATTATTGTTATTATTATTATTATTGCTATTATATTATTATTATTATTATTATTATTATTATTATTATTATTATTATTATTATTATTATTATTATTATTATTATTATTATTATTATTATTATTATTATTATTATTATTATTATAATTACTATTACTATAACTAACGAGGAATACATCATATGCATTATCTTTGTTTAAGGAATTGCTTAAACATATTTCTTATACGCCGTTTAATGCTACCACAGAAAAACAACGTTACTTGTATAAATGCGTGCAAAAAAGAATGTGACGAGCTTCTTTGTTTGGATAGAATAAAATTGATTAGTTAGCTTCCTGTTTGGAATACACACAAAAGTACGTAGCTCTGCTGAAGCCATCGGTGGGCCGGGCGGACCAGGCGTATGTAATTCACAAGAAAATGTTTCGTCTCTTTCTTGTACAACCTCTCGCCCATCGAAAAACATTTGGAGCCGGCTGTACAAAAGAATCGCGCCATGAGTTTGATACAGAATACGAGGTCTCATATGCAAGCACCATGGTATATCTTCTTGAACCATATAAGAACTAATACTTTGAAACATGACCCATGACGTATAGGATGACGCCACAGCCACACGATTGATTATACGAAGTTCCTTATTAATCCAATTAAATGCTGTATTACAAAAAGAAAGTTAATGTAGCAGATATCAAAACAATGCATCGCATATTTTACTTAAACCAATGTGACTATATTCAGATCCAAGTATGTGTGTGGGTGTGTGTGTGGGTGTGTGGGGGTGTGGGTGTGTGGGGGTGTGGGGGTGTGGGGTGTGTGGGGGTGTGTGGGGGTGTGGGGGTGTGGGGGTGTGTGGGGGTGTGGAGTGTGTGGGGGTGTGGGGGTGTGAGTGTGTGGGGGTGTGAGTGTGTGGGGGTGTGAGTGTGTGGGGGTGTGTGGGTGTGGGGGTGTAGGGGTGTGTGGGTGTGTGGGGGTGGTGGTGTGTGGGGGTGGTGGTGTGTGGGGGTGTGGGGGTGTGGGGGTGTGGGCGTGTGGGGGTGTGGGCGTGTGGGGGTGTGTGGGTGTGTGCGTGCTTGCGTGCGTGGGTGTGTGTGTTATTTTGTTGAATAAGAAGTTTTCCACTGTTTGAGCTACAAAATATTTCTGAGAGGCTATTTTATTTGTTTTGGACTATACAGCATAGATTTTAATTTGAAATACTCTCTGTAATACATTAATTTTTAAAGAATAATTGCATATTTAATATAATGAGCCGGTAATATCGAAAATCGAAGTTTGCCAAACATATCACGATGCCGATGAAGGAGCATCGGGCGAGGTGGCGCCGGGGCAACGTGTGTGACTCGCATTCTGGAGGTCCCAGGTTCGATTCCCGTCGACCGACCACACTGTCTTGGGGTTTTCCGTGGATTCCTATTGTCACCAGGCGAATGCTGAGATGGATTCTCTTCTCCACGAATTCTTTCCCCTTCCTTTCTCATTTCCCTCCCTTGCCATATTTAAGGTATGGCGGTACGTTCCAGCGAATGCAGACAGTTGGCACAGATGGTTGCGTTCTGGAAGCCTTTCTTCCCTGACACCTCCTGCATGTTGCTGCCCGGTCCACAAGGGTGCCTTAGTCGCCCTCTCCCTGGGTAGAGGAAACACTTCGGTTGTGCGCCAGGTGTCAATATGGTAACTATTAGGGACTTCTGTGCGTCTCTGGGATTCGCTGGCTCCGTTTTCTGACAAGCCTCCGGTGTTAGTTTGCCTCATCCCTTCCCCCTGGGGGGGGGGGTGATCGGTGTCGCCGTGGGTCAAGGTGTGCCCCTCCGTTCCTACACACGTCACATCATATTATATCGCATCAAGGAGGGTCGGAAGTTTATTGCGGCACGTGACAGTAGTTATACTAATAATGGACCTTTTACTCTCCGCCCTATATAAACACCTGGCCAGCTAATAATCACTAGATACTGAATGTTAAGCAAAATGTCTCTACTTATTTATTATAGATATAAAATTAACTTAATATGAGTCGTGTCATGCTATTAGGGTTGTGTATTGTAAATATAGTCTTGCCTACTTGCCTACTTTCATGTTTAATTGGAGCTAAAATGACCTCGTTGTCGACAGGGCCTTAAACCCCACTCACTCGCTCTCACTCACTCATGCTTAATGCCTATAAATGACTATTTTTCTGATTCTGAAACTTGATTTTGCATTGCATTAAAATTGGAAATGTACGTTTGATTGCTGGCCAGTATTTTCTGAATCTCTTATATTTTACTTCCGCATCATATCACAAACATTCTATTTGGCGTCTTCCCTAAATTTCAGCGAGCCTAAAGTGACTCCTAGAAGTGCATTTCTTGTCATGGAAGGCTCGCTGGCTCTGCGAATGGTGGGAAGCAGTTTACGGGCCAAATATAGTCATTCATGTCTTTTGTTAATCTAAAAGTGACGGCGTTAGCGCATTCATCCTTTCCTTAAACTGTTGCGCAACTCTAAACATGTGTATGAGGTTGTCTCATAAGTTCGTTTTTTATCGCTACGTTTGAATGAGTAAGAACGCCTGGTAACACACCTCACCCGCAGCACAGCTACGACAAAGTAGTTGCCAAACATTCTGTTTTAGGAAGAAATTCCCAGCTCGAAATCGACTAACCCACCTTTGATACAATCGATCCGTTACTGCATCTTCCCCGTAGCCGTCGTGAGGCGGGTTTGCCCTTACGATAGTAAAACAGCATAAGATGTCGGAAATGCTCCTTTTTGCTTTCCATAGTTTGTAAACACAAGTTCACGCTGTTCCATCTGACGTCAGTTACAAACACACACTGACGTATCCAATGGCGAGTCTCGTTGGAGTGGTTAGGCCACTATGATAATTTGAGTGTACAGAGAGTTCAGGGTTTTCAGGTGCTATTGATGGTACTTGAGAGCAAACCGAACGAACTTATCAGACAACCTTATAAATGCCACGGTGCAGAAAGAATGAATTGAGATTGTTGACCTGTTTATTATCTGTTAACTTTCCTCGTCCAACAAATACTGGTGCTTTGTACAAATAGTGTGGCAGTGTTAGGCAATTTCTTGTCGATATTTACTCGGGAGCTGTTTCAGTACTGCAAAAATACACGCAGGATTAAAAACAAAGCAGAATAAATTATTGAACAAATCCGGTGACTATTTCGACAGATGACCGATTCTTATTTTGTAAAGTCTGGGGAATGTGGGTGAACTCTGTTAAAAGTGGCACGTTACTCAACATGTACCAGCCCTGAAACGTAAATCTTCTCTGTGTCGAAAGAGGAAAGCAGGTTAACCGAAAGGAACTGAGCTCTTCGCAGGCAATTTCCCAACGTCAGTTACAGTTTTCACTTGATGTTTATAAGCGTTTATTGAAGGTATTCCATTATGCTTCCACAGGTATGTTGACGCATTAAGTGAACCATGATTTAAAGGTTTATTTAATTTGTTGGCAAGTAGTATGCAAACTATGCTTCACATATATTGCAGCCTGAAGCTCTACTTTGCAAAATGTAAGCAATCACTTAAAAGGCTGAATATAAAAGACTGAAGATTGGTGCCTATTGTCACTTTTAGTGCATTTTTGCATGCCTTATTTTGAATTCTTTTAGCACCATACACCCAATCTCTAGTAATCACTCCGCCCTGACTTTGGCGTTTTGCTAACAGACAAAATAATTCAGGACACTTTCTGTGTCAGACACTGAATCTTCTCTTGTTTGTGGAGTGCAGTACCCCCAATTTGAGGGAATGGAGTAACCACAAATCGGCTTAACCTTTACCGTTGCTCGTTCTTTTCCACGAATACCGTCGGGGTCAACGTAGCCTTCACCATTAGTAACTTCAACGTTCGTAAGGTAAGTCCAATTGAGTAGTCGTAACATAAACGAAGCCACAAGAATTGGTATGTATACACTGATAAAGTTTTGCTCACTCAGACCCATAAGCCTCGACAAGCTGGAAAGGAAGAGCGAACGTATAGTAAGATTTGATTTCTCTCTAACAGTAACCAGCTATGCAAAAGCCCTCAAGAGTAAACAAGGCTACATGGGCTGCTATAGCCAGGAAATTCAAAATAAGCATTTAATTTGCCATAAAATATCTTAAGCATATGGCAGTTCAATCATAATCGTTAGAATCATTTTTAAGAAAAAGTTTTCGAAAAATATTCCATGTAAGAAATAGTGTAGGGTAAAGAAACTTTCTTTGAAATCTTTGTCACATTTTTGTAAGATATGAAATTTAAATAGAAACTTTCGTTTTTAACCGACCTTTTGTTTCTGAGTTATTCTGTTGACAGACACACATACAACTTTTTTAAAAAATCCTTTTTTTTTTTTTTTTTTTATTCAGGGGGCCTCAAAACATATTGAGCATAGATTGTGTGCTTTAACGAGATCTAAATTTCTACTTTCTCCATTGTGTATAGTAAGTAGGGGAAGTATTGTATTCCGCCCAAAATATCGATGTCCAGATTTCACCGGATTCCTCCTGATTTTTTTTTTTTTTTTTTTTTTTTTTGTTTTGTTTAAAGAAAAGATTTTTAGGAAAAGGTGCGTATGTGTGTAGACGTGTAAGGATGCGACACGAAGGAAGGTTGTTATTCACTTTATCTTTTGGTCGTGCAAAGGGAACGGAATTTCAATGCCTTCATATAGCGACCAGCTTTAAAACATTTGACTATCAGTCAGAGCCTACTGTATTCCCATATTCCCCTTGTACTTACCTACAAGACAATTAGCAATAAGATAACTTCTGCAAATTTTTATCTTGACTAACATGCAGAAGGTAGATGAATAAGGGTTTGTAAGAATTGTTAGACAAGAGTAGAGAAAGTCATGTGAGAGCGACACATCGGATTTTTCGTGTAGTATATTTGGCCTCATATGTGCCCCTAAAATGAAGGCAAATAGTGAATGAATGTTCATGTAAGAGGACAAACCCGTGGCCGTTCTTGTTATTTATGAAAATTATAGATGCTGCAGTGGTTAATAAATTTGTGATCTGGAAAACCAAACAACCCTTATTGGAATGTTACATTACCTGACAGGCAAATAAACTATCTCCTGGAATTGGAACAAAAGCTCATGAAACCCTACTTCAAATCATATTGATGAAATCCAACGATTTATCCTCACTAGTGCCCAGTTTTAATTATATGCCATCTTTTAACTATACACCATGGATATTGCCCACTTGTTCAGATATTCCAGCCATGACTCCTATATTATAAAAACGGTAGCTTTTTACTTTCTCTACTTCGTATAGTAAGTAGGTGAAGTACTGTATTCGACCCAAAAATTAAATGTCGAGATTTCACCAGAAATGTATGTTTTGAGGCTCCCTGGATGCAAAAAAGGCGCTTTCAGAAAACAGGTCCATGCGTGTGCGCGTGTGCGTCTGCCCGTGCAAAGCATAAGTCAAAAACGAAAAGTCGGTTAAAAACCAAAGTTGGCATTTAAGTTTCCTATCTTTCAAGAATGCGACACGAACATTTTAAAGAAAGCCCCTCCACTCTAAACTACCCTTTACACAGAAAATTTTGATTTTCTCAAAAACGGCTTTAACGATTTTGATAAAGTACCACAGGTTTAAGATATTGTTGTGCCAAATGAAATGTATGTATTGAATTTCTTGCAATAGCTCATGTAGTCCGCTTTACTCTTGATGACTTTTGCATAACTGGTAAATCATAAGAGACCACGTGTTTCTATACAAAAATGCATATCTCGTTAAGGATACCCATCTGTGAAATTTTGAAAATCTACAGTTTACATTGGATTGATTTGAAATTTTAACAAAACATTCACTGTATAGTGAGGAGTAACTGTGCTAAATTTCATACACTTAGGCAGATTAGTTGCAAACATATTAATATTTTTTTATATTTTTTTAATATTTGTATAAATGGTTCCCCATGATGCAATTTTGATTTTAAAAACTTGATAATTTTCAGTTATGTCCTGTAATAGAATGTTAGCAAATTGATGAGATAATTTTTTAATCTTGTTATTAGTTTGGATAAAAATAAATTTTAAAGTTTAAATTCATTATTTTTTTAATTTAAATTTTGAAATGTAAACTTTAATATTTAATTACTCAGCAGTTATTCACTTTATGAGAAAATTATCTCATCTTTTCTTTTTAGTGTTATTTCTAAGCAGGTACACCAAATTTCATGCATAAGTACTGAAAATTGCATCGTGAGGAGCATTTTAAAGAGCAAACAGTGCTAAAAATAAAAACGTGGAAAAACTAAGTTTGAAGTCATAGCAAGAATAATGGAACTGTATGGATTTAAATGGACACGACCACTTAAGGCAATCAAATAGACGGCCATGTGACATAGATAAAAAGGCCGTAAGGCTGTAAAAAGCATATCAAAATAAACCAGACGATTTATACTATTTGATAAAACAAAAATCCATTTTTGGCAATTTTGGAAATTTTTAACCTTTTTTCACAGATGGGTATCCTTAAAGCACACAATTTCTGTCCAAATGAATTTTTTTGGGAGTGAATCTTTTCGAAGATATTCATTGTTTTTTGTGTGAGTTTTGCAATACTTATACCTTGCTCAAATGGGAGGTCGTTATACAAGCTTTTATCTCTTTACTGTGTAAAGCGAACGGAATTTCAAAGCCCTCATATAGCGACCAGCTTTAAAAAAATTGACTATGGCTCAAAGCCTACTGTATTCCTAAGTTCTCCTTGCACCCTACAAGAAAATGACTAATAAGATAATTTCTACAAATGTTTATCTCGACTAACTTGATGAAGATGGAGGAATAACATCTTGTAAGAATAGTTAGTACAGGTGTAGAGAAACTATGTGACTGCAACACATCAGTTTCTTATGCTCATTCTGTGGTCATGTTTCCGTAATTTTTGTTTCCAGGTAAGTTTTAAGATTCAACGTCCTTAAGAGGTGGAATCAGAACTGAAAAGTGCAATGCCATAGCGGGATTTGAACCACGGATCTTCCGCTTATCGAGCGGCTTCTCTAACTACTAAGCTACCATTGCCAATTTCAAGTACGACATTAAATTCCCCAGCCGATTTGTTGGCATATATAAATAATCCAACGCCATTATTTTGTAGTTTTTTTTCCTCATGTTACGACCGTTTTACTCCAATTCATATCCTCTGGCAATCCTTTTTTTTCAGACTTAAAGACATTATCTTCTCTTTTTTGTTGTATTTTGTGTATTTCCTGCATTACATGGAGTTTTTCTTCTTTAGTGTGTGGCGCTGGGAAACGTGATTGATGCAGTCAGTACAAGTGCAGACGAAATAAAAATGTTCGAGGTGGTGGCTGTATCATCACGGAAATCAGCTTTTCAATGTACAACAGCATACTGAAGGATAATTGGCGTTCGTTTCACTTGAGAATCTGCGGACGGTCCCACTTTCCACTGTAATGCAGAATTAGGTAAACCTGTAAATTGTAACACTTAAGTCCGTAGGTTTTTCATTGATGCTTCCATGCGATAATGTATTCAATGATCTAACAATAGTTTTCTGTTTCCCCTTCCAGGTGTTTGCCTATTATCCTGCAGGAACTGTTCCACACAACTGTATACAACAAAGGACTGAAGTTAACAATCATAGAGAGAGAGAGAGAGAGAGAGAGAGAGAGAGAGAGAGAGAGAGCAACGGTGCTTTAATTTAACTAGGTCAACAACATATGTGGAGAATAGGCACAAATCTGATAAATGTACTAGTATGTTCATGCAAATATTTGGGCCATTTAGGTCATTTTGGTACTTTTGCAGTAACCTTATAGCTCATTTAGAAGTATTTTAGGTCATTCAAATTTCGGTCATGGTCATGACGAACTTTTACTGGTATGAAGGACCTCCTGGGAGCTGAATATGCCAATGAAATTGATGAAAGATCTGATGAAAGAGTAGAAACAGATCGTAGCTTGGAAGGTAGCACACATACATAGAAATCCAAGAATAAATGTGATGAGCGTTTATGCTTGTTTTGTAAGGAGCATTCCAGAAGTAAAAATGTAAAAATGTATATTAGTCCTGTCCACACGGTCTTAAATGACTTTGTTAAATTTTGTCCTAATTCAGTATAATTCCTTATAGAGAATAAGCAAAACTACATATTTCAGTTAGGCTGTAGTTGTGCCTAGCTTGGTGATCCGCATATGTTTTAAGGCGTGGTATATGAAAGGCTAATATTGCGGACTTTAGCTCAGGGAGAAGTGCATGTTATAGAATGTGCATATTCATGAATTTGTTAGCCTGCACCTTGTTCGCTGATGAGGCTTGGTTTACCCGCGACGATATCTCTAATTTTCATAATATCCATAACTGGAATTATAAAATCCTTCATGAAGTACGACGGGACAGACAGCAACAGAAATTCTGTCTAAAAATATTCATATTCATCTTAACGGCCCACTCCATTTGTTTCCTCCCTGCAGTTTCTCAGAAGTGAGCCACATCACTTAAAGGTACACCGAAAAAGTACTACGGTTGGAGGCTTATTTTTTTTGCGCAGGCATTTCCACCAATCAAATAAATGCGTGTATCGAATTTCATTCCAATATTTAATCACATTCTTGATATATTAATATTATTTTGTATCACATTTATCGGGTATAATAAAAATATCTCCTCCAACAGATTTCAAACCACAAAGTTGATTTTTTTTAATTATACCTCTTATTATCCTTGTGACAAATTGAAAGATGGAAACTTTTGTATAATGAGTAGGTTTTCTTTTAAAAAAGTTTAATACCGCAAAGCGTAAAAATGTCATAAAAACAGCGCATTACATTATTTTTTAAAATAAATTATAAGCAATATCAAAATTCCAATCGGATATTTTAGTACCCATATTCTGAACTATGCTGGGAAAAGTATTTGGATATTTAGTCCGATTTTTGTGGGAGAGAATATTTTCAATGAGAAAATAACTAAGAGATTGTTTCCGAGAAAAATGAGCTTAAAGTTTAGGTACACACCCTCATAAACTCTATGTAAGTATATTTTTTCCCATCTGATTTTGTCCATCGATTTGCATAAAGTTGACGTACTGCCCTTTATTTTCGAAATTCTAAAACAGTGTAATTCAATACGTGATTTTAAAACATACCTAACATAAGGTATTTACAAACACGTGACCTGTTCACAGAAATAAAAGCAAGGTAATTGTTGCCACAACTTAAGATTTATTTTCGCCACAAATAATACACACTAAGTGTATATCAATAATTACAGTAAAATAACCCCATAAACACACCGAATTATTTCAAAAGTAAGATCAAATGCACACGATATGCTTGTAAAGAACAGAAATCTGCCAAGCTAAACAGAAAAATGGCAAATAACTTCAGAAATCAACAAATGACAAACGAAAAACATTGCCCTCTAGGGGATTTACTGGAGAACTTATTCAAGTAGGCTGCAATGAATGCACAGCCAGCAGAACACTTAGCGCCTTGTTTAAAATCAGTTTTATCCAAACTTCCATGAAATGGAAGGTGTGCGCATGCCTCTTTAAAAATCGGAGGCAGAGGCGCACCGCTTAAAAATCTGCGTCCAAAATATGTTTTCCCCCTCCCTAGGGGATTAAAACTTCGCAGATATATTCTTTAAGGTATGGTGCACTTTATGAAATAAAATTAAAAACATTATTTTCTTTACCAAATAGGCTAAAATATAACTTCAGTGTTCTCTTAATCGATGATGTGCTTCTGGACGTAATTCAACGAACGTGGCGTTTAAACCACGGCGCACTAGCTCATTTGCGTCAGATAGTACACAATTTCTTGAACAAAAAATGTCTGCTTGGATGGATTGGTGAAGGGGATTCACTGCATGACATGCTTGATCTTCTGGTTTGAATCCAATGAATTTCTTCGTCTGGGACATTTAAGGTACCTGGTTCATGCGACTCCTGTACCAGATATTGACAATCAGAGAGAGCGTATCCCACTGGGTTTGGCCAAATACGAAACACTTGGAATTTTCAAGGGCATACGATAAGATAAAACGCAAGCTTAAGGCATGCGTCGAAACAGGAGGAAACCACTTCGAACAATTTTTGTAACCTTTAATTTGGTCTGGTAACCTAGCAGTAATGACTTTGAGATCCATGTTCGTGTGACCTTTTTTTTTTTTTTAATATTTAACACCAATTAACACACATCATGTATACAAGTTCACGAAATCAAAAGTCTACTTAAGCTTAATAATTAAAATTTGTAAGCATACAAATGAACAACATAATAGCTCAGAAAATTTTAAAGCAACAGAAACAGTTTACATTTTTCTTCGCTGAATTTGAGTTCCTTACTTAAAGTTTTATAGCTATCGAATTCACCAAGAACTAGGGACGTTTCCAAGGATATTGGATGTCTGCATTTAATTTATTTCTGTGGGCACAAAGAGGTTGACTTAATCAAAGTTGATGGGCCCAGTTCAGAAGGGAAATTACACATTTTTACAAATAAGGAATTCATTGGTTGGAAAGAAGGAAATATCCCAATTATTCTCTAACAATATTTTTTGTACATCAAAAAACCTTCCCGAATTCCGCCGGAAAGCAAGCAAGAAAAAAATCTTTACTCCTTACAGCGAGCGTCTGCATCAGAAAAAACTGTCCAGTGACCATAAATATTTTATGCTACCTCAGTAAGAGAAGGGCAAATAAAGGAACACAAAGTTGATCCTACAATTTTCGAAGTTACCAAATCTGCGCATTCAACAATGCTTGCCAAGAAGGCGCTTCAAAACTGAGGATAGTGAGGAAATAACAGTTTGCAGTAAAAGCGGTTACTACAGGAAACATTCACCCTAAAGCAGGCCTGGGCGACTCGCGCGTTACTTGAACATCCTCTGGTTTTTTACCTGCTGAACATACAGCTATCAGTCAGGGTCGTGAGCAATCTGCGCTCTCTGAGCACCAGTTGCCCAACCCTGCCCTAAAGTTTCGTGGCGTGAGGTAAGGCTGCGGCAAAGTGCCGTTAAATAAACTCTCTTTATCTAGCCCGCATCACTACCCTCTATTGGAACAGTCAGAAATTACCTTAAAAAGTTACTGCAAGAAGCACTATATACACCTAGTGGTCTAAGCAGTAAAGAGAAAGTTATCCCAATGTAGCTTGTTGCGCACGCAAGTTGGCCGACCGTAGACGTTTTATAATCTTTAATTCATCGCCACTTGAGGGGCAGAATCAGAACTGAAAAATTCAATGTCACGGCCGGGACCTGAACCACAGGCCTTCCGCTTGCCTTGCGGTTGCTCTAACCATTAAGCTACTGTGACAAATTACCTGAATGACATTGTATTCTCCAACCGATTCGTATTTTCCCGGTAGACCACAAAGGGAGTCTCACATCAGAGACGAATACCCCAAGGACGACTTACAATTGTAAGTACTCTTATGTCACGGGATCTTTAGATGTTCATTATTATTTATTTATGTCAACAAACTTATTGCAATAGGGTTGTTGGCATAAATAAATAATAATTATCATCTAACTTTTCAGCGCCTTTGTGATTCGCCATTAATTGATACATACTACGTCCGAAGAGGGATGCATTTGTCTACTTTATGCCGATCTTTGTCGACAATCGTGAATAAATTTGAAATAAAGTTGAGTTTGGGAGCCATCTCTTCTCGGAGCCTTTAACTCCATCAGCATTTTGTTGGGTGTGGTATAAAGGAACTTCGTCATATGGTCGTGACTTTAGACGTGATTGTAACAAGTTTTGCTTGTGGTCCGATTGCTGTTGGCCACAGTGTTTACTTTCCTTTTGCCAGCTCCACATTCCTGAGGGCGCGTTTTCTGTTGTTGTTAAATAATATATGTGAATTTTTTAGTGTGTTTACGTATTTTCCAGTGCAAATAATGGCAGTAAATATCTTAGTGGTGCGAAATATCCAAATTAGCTTAAGAAAAGCAGACAAAAGGAAATTGACGTGTTATTGCAAACCCTTAAACTTTAGTCAATTTACAAAGAAACGTAACCAAAACCGATGAAGCAACGCAGTTGGCAATTAAAGAAAACAATACTCATAGAAATACATCATTTATCTCTATCTTGAATGGTGTTTCGAACACTAATTAGCTGTAATTGTGATAATTAATATGCAGTTGTGCCCAAAGGGAAAATAAGTCGGATAATGACCCATAATTTTGGAAGGTAAATGATACTACATGGGAATATCATTACAAATTATATAAATAAAGACACAGAAAGATATTTTGTAAATTTGAAACGGACTTGTCCAGGTGAACTCCATTTTTTGTTCGGTCTATGGTTGCATTTTAGTTAAACATGACTGTATTAGCAAAATAGAAACTTTGGCACAGTGCACACCAAGTAGAAATTTTAACTGGCAGTTTAATATTGAGTCTAATAATATTTCTGAGTGGCTGGGAGGTAATGTTGGTCATATTTTCTGTTCGCTTTAGTCAGACATGTGTGGAATGATAGGAATTCATTGATTTAACCCTCCGTCGGTTGCTGTGTATCGAGGAAGCGCCAGCCCTCCTTTTTTCCCGCACCGCTTTCTGACTTTTGACTTTGCAAAGCCACCGCTCGCATTACCTTCTTGGCTAACAATGTATTGCTGGACTTTTGATATGTCGTCATTATTGGGATAACACGTGCTGTTAATTTCAGCATTTGCTCCCACTGGAGACCACGCGGACGAACTCATCCGTTCTTTCTACAAAGTCTGGAAGGCGCAAGACGTATCATCTAAGCAATTCAAATGACTTAGAATTAGCTCTCCGTTTACCACAGAGTGACGATGTCGATGAAGACTAACTAGCAGAACAATGTGAAGAAGACGGTGATACTGATGCAGATGATTTGCCACCTGAGAAAAGAGAAAGAAATTCCGACACAGAGTATAGTGGCAGAAAAGATGAATCTATTATTAGATATATTAAATACAGTTGGTATAAATGCTCAAATAGTAGCGATTGCAAATGGTGTAAAAGTGAACAAGGAGAGGATCAACTGGTATCAGAAGAACTTTTACGCAGAAACATTTATGCAGTAGGACTGCATAGAGAACTACAGTTGAAGTTCCAAAAATTCCGACCTGAAACTCAAGGTGCACAGAAGAAGCAGCAGGAGAACTTTCTGAAAAGAAGAATTGTGACACATGCAAGCTTGCTAAACCAAAGAGGATCTCCAGAATGACAAGACACAGCTGCAAGAAGTTTAAAAACTATTTTTGTTTGGAGCATATTAGAATTATATGTCGTGACTGCTTTGCGAGTTTGCAGTTGGAAAATAGGAAAACAGAAAGAAAAAGAAAAAAAATATCCTATGTTGTAAGTTGTTTTCTTCTTTCATACTATAGGTATATTATGTCTTTTTTTGTGATACAACACCGTTTGCTTCTTTTATTTACGCTAATGCACCATTAGCATTATTTGTATTAAAAATAAACTGCACTATCATGAAAAAAAATAAACAAATTATTGAACTCGTTGAAATAATTAAATACATTCAGAGAATGAATAAAAGTAGTGAAAAGTTATAGGTGCCTTCTAGAGGGCGCGACCGACGTAGGGTTAAATAATCTCCATGAAGTAACTATCAGATCTCCATCCATAAAATGACATAGGCTGTGTGTTTGGTAAGTAATTACAGCTTAAGAGATTTAACACAGAATCACAAGAAATACTGAATTTTGCAATCTCTATTGATATTGCTTTCCTGACCTCCAGTGTCAGATACGCCACTGCGTCATTCTATACACGTCATAAAGAGCCGTTTAAAGAAATTGCGTTGGACGGTAATGGATGAGTTGCGAGATGAACATTTATTCCTACACACTTGATCACGCCATTTTAAGCGTGGTGTAATCTCTGAAAGGAATTTCAAAGAAACAGAATGTTTAAATCTACCACTCTAATGAGTTCTGTTGAAGCGTGCGTCTCTCCTCTGCATGTTTATGGCTCAACTGGCCTCGCGCAATAGCTCAGCATGATTTTAATGAACGATTGCTCTTCAGGCATGATTAAGCAACCCTCAAACGACGTAGCCCATATACCATCAAGTCCCACGGATTTAACGATAGACTTGAATCATTTTTTTTATTTTTTTATTTTTTTCTGTCAACATGTTTCTGTACGTGGTTAGTGTTAGCTTGTAATATTTATATTATAATACTGCGTATGCACAGTGTAGAGTGCCTAAGAGCCCGATATGCACAGCCAAACATGACATTCTTATTAGATTATTCTTTATGAAGCATTTACTTACACTTTTATTTTAATTTGCTGTTTGTAAACCCATCGACTGGAGCACATGGGTGTCTCAAAATGTACTAACTCTTTGAATGATTATAAAATCACCCTTTATGAACATAGAGACAAGTATAAAGGCTTGAATTACCAAAGAAAGAGGTAATTAAAGAATCACTACCCAAAAACTTACCAGGGATAACAGTGTGATGCGGGATATTAGCATTGTGCATCATATGAGCATTTATTTAACGGAACTGTCAATGGTGCCAGGTGCCTAATCTTGCTGCAGCAGTCTGTCGGTCCACACATTGAACAGATGTTTGGTGATGGCGAGCTTTACTTTCAACAAGATGGAGCACCAACCCACTACCATTGTCTGGTGTAAATACCCAACACAAGTAAAACGACTCATATCTCAACAGGCATTTGTTTTCGAACATATGTTTATAGGAAAATGTATTCTAGATTTGCCCAATCCCAACTCCTGTTGCAATATCAGGCTCTTTTTAAGCACCTTGTATAATCCTGGTAAAATTTTTACCACTCGCTTGGTATACAAAGTGGAGCTTAAGCTTTACAATTATATCTTAAATATTTCCATTGGTTGAAACACAACTAAGAAACAGGAATAGAAATGAAGAGGAATGCATTCAAAGAACTAAATGACCTTTCATTTAGAAAATTCCGTATGTTACATAGACACTGGATTTCAGATGTCATTGCTGCGTTATTCCCTCAGTGCCTAAAATTGCCTCTCACACAATGGGAATAAACATGCTACACGTAGATTTTCGAGAAAATACCTTACTTCAAAGTATCGATAGAACAGACCACAAAAAGTGGCGACGCTGTGGCCGAGCGGGTAGACCGTTCGCCAATCACCGAGGCGGCCGGGGTTCGATCCCAGGGACCCACATATAATATTCATGGTGGACGAAGTGGCGTCTTCTCCGGGTTCTCCGGGTTCTCCGGTTTTCGCCACCACTCATTCCACTAACTGCTCCGTCATCGCCTTTCCGATCATCCATCTCGTCTGCATTTCATATCATTCTCCTTCTCACTCTCACACTTGGTGCTCGACTGATCACTGCTTCCAGGTCCTCACTGTGTCCGGTTCATAGGTTCATCTGCTCCCCGACAGGGCTGGCTTGTAAACCTTAGGGGGTGCACGTCCTCCGTACGGGGAGGGCAATCAAACGAACAAGAAGAAAAACATCTATCTTATGAAAAGTGACTCTAATAATTTTAAAATACTATACGTTTAAAACAGTTTGATAACAAACTGAATATACTTCTTGAATTTTTTGGGAATAGCTGGTAAACCTTAAGAACTGGAACAAATCTTAATACACACACACACGGACGCGCGCACACACACACACACACACACGGACGCGCGCACACACACACACACACACGGACGCGCGCGCACGCGCACGCGCACGCGCACGCACACACACACACACACACACGGACGCACGCGCACGCGCACGCGCACGCGCACGCACACGCACACGCACACGCACACGCACACGCACACGCACACGCACACGCACACGCACACGCACACGCACACGCACACGCACACGCACACGCACACGCACACGCACACGCACACGCACACGCACACGCACACGCACACGCACACGCACACGCACACGCACACGCACACGCACACGCACACGCACACGCACACGCACACGCACACGCACACGCACACGCACACGCACACGCACACGCACACGCACACGCACACGCACACGCACACACACACACACACACACACACACACACACACACACACACACACACACACACACACACACACACACCTTTTTCTAAAGCACTCTTTTTGGACTCCGGAGGCCTCATAACATATTTCCGGTGAAATCTCGACATCGAATTTTTGGGTGGAATACAATACTTCCCCTGCTTACTATACGTAGTAGAGAAAGTAAAGATGTCCTAGAGACACTGTTTGCCTGTTACACGGTTTTTCTGCAGCTCTGTTTATATTGCGTGTTATATACAACATGCAAATCTGTCACAAAGGAGTTCTCAAAGTGGAATTTTATTAACATAGACGAATGCAACAACCCGCCTAGTATTGATACCCAGACAGGTGGTTGCATCCCTGCGAGGTCATTTTGTCTCGGTGCCAATAAATCAATGAAGTGCCTATCTAGCATGACAACGTGTGTGCATAGTTCGGTACAGATGGGAGAGAAAACGAAGAGCACATTGGAGATGAAATGAGCAATTACCAGAAAGCAGTTCATTTCGGAGAACTTCGAAACCATTCCTGACGCTTTGTTCACAATAAACGATTTAATGCCACCCTGCATTCTACACAAGCGATACAGAGGAAATTAATGTCCTTATGTGGCTGAGTGATCCACACGTGTGTGTTAATTAGAACTACCTCAGTGGAAATCCTTATAATTAATTTCTTTTATTGTTTAATACACAGCTAAACTCAAGCGCTTCTCAACCTTAGAATACAGTATATCCTAAATGGGGCGGAGTGTTGCAACATGTACTGTACCAGGTGAGTCAGCTGCCCCTTATTCTCGAGTTTTATGCAATCCGCATTTTATAGTCCAACATGAAAACATCGACCCCATTACTAGGATCTACCCGCATATTTAACATGGATGTTAAACACTCGATGAAATTAGTACTAATATAGATGTTATCACATCGCCTTTTAATATATTCGTAATTAGACAGCTGAAGTTTGCACTTCTGCAAATGTTCACTGGAACCAGCGAATATTACATCTTAAACGGAATGTTTACCTCACACGTTACTAGGTAGCTCAGTTGGAACGAGCACAAGACTCCGAAATAATCTGTCTACTGCGAAGGTAGTTCGAATCACCTGCACGTACTAATTTTTTTTAATTAACCGTGCAATCCTCACAATTTACAAACTATTATTCTGAAAGCCGTTATTATATTAGTTTTTATTGTTTTATGTATGTTTAATGACATTGTTTGATGTTTCTTTATTGGTGAACTACAATTATGTAGTTGTTTAAACACGCCTATAGGTAGGTGCAATTGAAATAAGGATCATTCATACACATTTGAACACAGAGAGTAAGGAAATTACATTGTCAGAGTTTAACATGGAAGTTAAACTCAATTTTGCACACAATGAATTATTGTGCTATTAAAAATGGAGACAACCAAAAACGATTTAAATTATAATGTCCTAAACCCTCAGGGACTTCATAATTAGATTATTGTGAATTCGGTTTCCAAGTTTTGATGAACATAAAAAAAAATTTTACAACGCTGAGACTCGAACCTGTGTCATCGGGGGTTAAGCGCAGAGGACCCGTCACAATCCTATTCAGCTATTTCGAGACTTCTTGAAAGCACGTACCACGTCCAATAGTAGGACTTGTATGCCTGGGACTAGGCCATTACCACCTCGCAAGTTTCCGGGCTCGATTTAGCCTTTTAAGACAGTTTTAATCACTTACTGGGCGTTTTAATATTATTACTTAAATGGCAAAAGCTGTTATGCATATTAATTGAGATGCACGAGGCGTAGTTCACGCAAAAATGCAAATAAACTGTTGTTTAATAATATGTCCGTTTTGACTGTACGGGTCCATGATGGATGAGGCGTGTCTAAATTTTTCGTAATATTTCGCAACCAACCCCTGCTCTAAGTACAAGAATCCGTCATTTTGATTTTTGCTGACGTTGTTAGTGTACTCATATGATAGGTCCATTTTTTCCGAGCCGTTTGCTGAATTACGTTGCTATGTATACCCTAATAAAAAGTTTGTAAAATCGGCTGGAAACCGGAATTCGCTCTCAGTAAACGAGTCGTATGTTTTTGAGGTGTACTTTAGCGAGGAGTACGTTCTGTCCCTTGCTCTCAATTTTGCGCATTCCTCTCTTTAAGAACGTCAAGCAATACATTTTAGTAAGCGCAAAACTGGACTAAGGCGCACATGCCGTTAGATGGGTGGCCTACCTTCCAAAAAAATAAGGCGCGGCTGACTCACCTGGTATATATGCCCCGAAGTTGCGAATCTTGCTCCACGACCCCGAGGTGGCCTGAGGCATGTACTTAGTCCTTCAATTGCTGCTTGACGGGCGCTTTTAACTTGGTATCCCTGCATGCCTTTGTCACTGTATGGCCCAAATTTATAAATGACTCACCTGTATAAACAATTCATTTCTCCTGGTCCCAGAACCTTTTTATATCTTTTAGATATCGATGACCCCATCTGACGATATGGTCTCTTTCTATTAATATGCACTTGTTACCCCTTTCGTATTCAAACCCCAAATCATGTAGAATCCACTCAGAGTGGCCTTTGAAAAAATGGTAGGGTATCATCACCGTTGACCCGAGAGAAAATTATGTTCAACGTGGGTGGAATATTATTAAACAGCAAAGAATGAACAATTCGTCGCCTTCCGCTTAGCGCTATTCCATCATATTGCGTTAATCTAGCGTTTTTTCCGCCCTTTTTGCTTTCTTTTTCGATGGCGTTTTTAGAGGTCCTTTCATTAGCTTCTTTTTAAACCTATAAACTATTGATTCTGAACACCCGATAGTCTTAGCTGTTTCTTTCACTGCCTTACTAATACTCATTTTACTTGAAAGACACATTCATAATTATTTACCGTTCCTACTTCTTAATTTATCAACATATTGTGTCTTCCTAGCTTCTCCCTCCCTGACTACAAATATTTATGGAAAAGGTTAAATAAATAACCTAATAACACTTCACAGGTTCCACACATACACACTCTTTTACAAACTGATGTTAACTTTTACTGCTGCCTTCTGTGTCACGCCTAGCGCCTTTCAGCTGAATAGGTGAATACCTTTTGTTTGCCTTACACTGTGAAAGCAAGAAGTTACAGGCTTCTGGTTTATTTTAAAAACTGCCTCTAACTCTTCTCAACATTTGCTCTAGCTTGGCCCCCGATAAACTCAATAATAAAAAAGTTTCCCACTGCGTAATTTTTGCAGTGCACACATATAACATTTTCTGGAAACATATAATTTATAAAATTAGAACACTTAACTGAACAAATATAGAAAATTCAAAATAGACAGGTAGTAGTACTATAGTTTACTCTAGCTATGAAAAAATAGACCTATTCTAGCACTTAGTTTATGTTAGTGCGTGATGAGCATAGAAACAGCAAATATAGGACTTCTACTAAAAAATATGCTTTCTGTAGAACTTTTGGCCTACAGAAATGCATAATGACTAAAAAGGATATAATCTGATAAGAGGAAAAAATTCTGCATAGGATAATGTGTTCAAAGCTGAAAACGGTAACAACTGAATGTTTACATCATGCTATTAGAAACCTGGCAACAGCGCGAGAATGGAAAAGGACGAAGCTAATGGCAAATTATATGCGCTAGATAGAGACAGATATATCCAATTTATCTTCATACTGTCATCTAAGGGTGAGAGTATATCAGGGCCGCCCAAACTACGGTCCGTCAATGCTTTTCTGTGACTTGACACGACTGAACTGCTTCACTAGAGAAATACAAAAGGAACAGGACTACGGAAACGCTTCCTCTCAAAAGGCAAGACCAAATAATGTTCGAGGTATATCAAGCAGTTTTGGACATCCTTGTCCAGCAAAGACTAGTGAAAACGAATGATGCATAAGTTTACAAGTTCACCCTCCCTTGGGCATCAGCGAAAGATATCTAGAGCAAATCATTCCTCCCTTATGTTCTGTTATCTATTGAAACCATGTTTCACTGGGTTGGAGGGCGCCTGTGTTTTCCACCAGCAATAGTTTCGTGTTCGGTGGATTGTGTAGTAGTTGCAAGAAGTGAAAAATGCTACCGAGCGCAGAAAACAACGAATCATGCCTCGGTAATTATTTTATTTTTAAAACAATACATGAACAAAGTGATGTGAGTGATTAGCAGGGATGCGATTTCAGTAATGGAGGAACATAATATAGAAAGACATTAACAGAAAAACATTGCCACAAGCTTCACAAATTTACTGGTTATGAGCGCAGTTTGAACGAAAAAGAACTTTCCAACAGTCACTAGTCAACACCAATTATTCATTCACGGCACAAATTAAAAAAAAAAAATGCTTTAAAAGCAAGATATGAAGTTTCAAAACTTATCGTTGAGCATACAAAATATTTCGCTTTAGGAGAATTTGTATAAACCTGTATCATGACTAGGCAACGAACCTTCAAACAGAGAATGAAAGGTTGCGGACTTTGGACTATAGGAAGTGGGAGAGGGGTCAGTCTATGATCACAGCACAGTAGAGGCTAGGTACAATCGACGCGCCAACGTTCTTCATAAAGTTGTTGCATAACTTACATTCAATGCTGTCCCCATTTACAGTAAAATATTTACTCCGAAATTCATGCACGTTCAGCTATACGTGAATATTTCGATTTTCGTGCTGCAGGCGTTTTGCAGTGTGGAACTAGTGAGCACATTCGAGAGCTACTATGCACTGTAAACAGTGTTATTTGTGCTGTCACTGTACTTGTGCAATGACGTCACGTTCTGCTCATGTGGCAGGCAACTTGTGATCGCCTCGTTTCGCGATAGCTGTATAAAGGTTCGAAGTCTACTCATGAATGTTACTGAAACTTTTGTCCCGAAAAAGAAAATTTGCTCAAATCTGTTTCTCTATCAAGAAGCACTATACGTAGGCGTGTGGAAGAACTAGCGACTAAATTTAGGCTTCAATTGACTGAGAAGGAGAGGTTTAGTGTTCTATTGTGTGTGACGAGAGAACTGATGTGATAGATACTGCACAAATACCAGAGGTTTTTTTTTTTTTTTGGGGGGGGGGGGGGGGGATTTGGACATGGATTTCACAATAACAGAAGAACCTAAAGAGCTTATGGAATCACAAAAGGTAGTGTATTATTTCATGAGATTGTAAAAATTATGGATTGCATGGAATTTATATGCGAAAGACTGAACAGTGTAACCACAAATGCTGCACACAGTAGGGTAGGAGTTAATCTCGGAATGGCAGAGCTAATCAGGAAAATAGTTGAAGCCTATGGGGGAAAAGTGCATTAGTTACATTGCATTATACAGGAAGCGCTGTGCGCAAATCCGAAGTGCTTTAACCCATCGTAATTACTATATCGTATTATACACACTGGAAGCTATTAACAGTGAAGCAATACAATCCACAAATAACACAAAGTATGTAGAAACCAAAAACGTCACTTCAATAATGGTGATGTATTGAGTTTAACTCAATTTTATTGAAGTGAAGTTTTAGTCTTACACACTTTGTGTTATTTGTGTACTATATCGTAGTTGACCATGCAGAAATAAGGTGGCTTAGTTGTGGTCAAGCCTTCGCTAAATTTTTTGTTCTGCGAGAGGAAATTCTCAAATTTCTGGAAAAGGAGCGGCATGTGTGTGAATTGCTAGGTGACCCCGACTAATTTGTCCTGCATAGCATTTCTAGTTGACATTACCAAATATTTGGACCTTATACCACAAGCTAAAGACAAGCTCACCAGCGATGTGTCTAGTGCAGTTGAATTACTTCAGGTGAAATCGAAATTGTTGAAGAGACAGACATCTTTGAACAACTGAGCACATTTTTTAACACTCGGTGCTCTAATACGTATAGTGAGCAGGGGAAATATTGTACCCGATCCAAAAATTCGATGTCGAGATTTCACCGTAAATGTGTTTTGAGACCCCCTGAATAAAAAAAAAAAAAAAAAAAGCAGCTTTCGATAAAGCTTCGTGTGTGATTGTTTTTTTTTTTGTGTACCTGTGAACAGCATAACTCAAAAACGAAAAATCAGTTAAAAACCAAAGTTGGTATTTAAGGATGTAACACGAAGACTTTGAAGAAAATTCATTTACCTTAAACTACCGTGTACATAGAAAATGTTTCGAGCATTTTGATTTTCTCATTTAAACGCCGTATGTTTAAGATATTTTTATGGCAAATGAAATGTATATTTTGAGATTTCTGGTTATAGCTCATGTAGCCTATTTACTCTTGATGATGTTTGCATAACTGATAAACCGTAAGATATGGAGATGGACCAAATTTTATTATACAAAAAATATAGATGTCATTAAAACACACAAGTTAAGACCAAATGCAATTTCTTTCTTTCTTCTTTTTCTTTTTTTTTTCCTTTCTTTTCTTCCTTTTTTATATACTTAAACTTTTCTCTAATATAAGGTCTTTATTCGCTTTTTTATTTTTTGGCCGTGCACAGAGAATGGAATTTCAAAGCCTTCATATAGTGACCAGGTTTAAAAGATTTGACTATTGCTCAAAACATTACTGTATTCCCAAATTCACCTTGCACCTTCAAGAAAATTAGCAATAAGGTATATGCTGCAAACGTTTATCTCGACTAACATGATGATTGAGGAACAGGAGTTTGTAAGAATAGTACAAGAGTAGAGAAAGACATTTGAGTGCAACACATCAGATTCTTTTCTACAAAAATTATTCAGGACATTGAAGAATGTACAAACAGGTTCTTCGTTTTCTAAAATTAGAATCACAGGTTTCTCTTTTTTTGTCACCCTTTGCTTTTGTTGCGTTCAAAGCACCAGAGCTATACAGCTATAGGTTATTGCCAGAAGAAAAATACTCAGCACCGAAGGAACAGGCACAAAGTTTGATCTTTATTTTTGCATCAACATATGTGTGTATGCGTGTGTATGCGTGTGTGTGTGTGTGTGTGTGTGTGTGTGTGTGTGTGTGTGTGTGTGTGTGTGTGTGTGGCGGGGGGGGATATAAAGGCTTTAAATGAAACATTTTTATTTTTTGCATTCTGATTAGGTTGATATGTTTTATTACGATAGATCAATATTTACTGTATTAAATTAACTTATATAAATATAACTGTAATCCTTTATTTAAAAAAACTTGCAAGGTTTTATAAAATAAAGCATAGTTCCAGAATTATTTGGTGTAGAAGGCTGTGGTTTAACTTATGTTTTAAGGAAAATCCCATTTCATATATTGACTAGTCTGGAACTCAATATGACATCAGATTTGTGTGATTAGATTGTCTTTAGTTATATAAACAAATAGTAATTTCTTAGATATTTGTATATTTTTGCATTACGCTCATCCTATTTGAATTGTTTTTACAACGACAAAGCCGAAAGCTTTGTTCAACAAGAGAAAAACAAAAGAAATCAACATTAAAGAACATATCCTGTGGTAAAACAGGATGTAACTGCACAACAAGGTGAAAATTCAGTGTGAGAATGTGGAAACTTCACAAAGTACTTCTAAAAGGAAGCTACACAACATAGAAAAAAAGTGCATTAATGTTAATGAAGATGAAACAAATATTAATATATTAATTAATATTAATATATTAAGTTCAGTTTTTAATGACTTTGTCAATTGTAATATTTACGGGCAGATTTTAGAGTAAACATATATCTAATGCATCTATGACAATTTTATTTTGGTTTCCTTTGAACGTCAATTTTCTTAGGACTAAATTTTTAATATAAAATCCCGGTTTTTGCATAAACCATTGATGATATATCCATTCAATTTTTACATTTCTACATTTCACAGTGGTGTTGTGGATCCTCAGAGCGTGAATTTCCTCCAACGTATTATTTTATGAAAAAATTAGAGGTACAGTAAAACAAATATACAATATGTGTACTTTAAATTTTCATATGAATGAGGATCAGTATATTTAGGAAGAGCCAACACACATCAATAGATCGTGGGAAAACGGGACACTTGTATCACCATTTTAACGTTGATAATATAGGGCTTTATGACTCCCCTTAAGCTCAAAACACCAGTTCTACACTGCATTAGGTGAGTTTTCATCCCCCTCCTTACAATCCTTCAGTATGGAACTGAAAAGGCAAGTGGCAAGTTGGCCTTTAGTCAGACAATCGGGCCAGCCCGCATGACTGGAAATATGTCGATCTGAACTGTGATACAATATCGGGGTATTTAATCGGTAGGTAAACTTCTAGCTATAACCTGATATGCATTTTTCTTAAAACACATGTCCCATAAGTTAATGTAATTTTCAGTGCTTCTGGAAGAAAAGATCAACTTATAAATACAATTTTGAGAAAAATTAAGAAAAAATACAATGTGTGCTCTAGTATGACTTTCTCTACCTTTTTTTCTAATTACTTCATATTAATCCAGATGGACGATTGTAGAAATGGGTTTATTACATATTTCCTTGTAGGCACAATAATTGTAATAGCTGAATACAGTAGGCATAAGCGATAGTAAAATCTTTTAAGGGTTGGTCGCTATGGTACACTTCACAAAAATAGACAAACATCTTTCTTTGATCCCGTATCACCGTTGCAAATTTTAATGCAACACATGTTTATTTACAATCTAGCTCGAAATGATTAAATTACTGCGAAATTTGTTTGCGAAATGAACGTTTATTTACGATTTACCATGAAGTGTATAATTCATTGCGATGTTTCTGTGAAATTGACGTTAAAAGACTTATTTCAGCAATAAAACAGCGTTTCTTTCACCTTCTGCAAATTAGAAAGCCAGATGCAAATGTCGAGGTCGAAGTCAAGGTCAAGAGTCTAAGCTTCATGTGGCTAGAAGAAATGCGACTATGTTTACGATAAGCAGGAAAGATATAGCAGAGCGGTAGGGAAGTTTGGTTGACAGATAACCAGTGGCGTACCTGAGCATTCAATGAATGTATGGAGTAACATACCTACATTGCTATACCATCACCACCACCACTGGATTAAAGTGTCAGTGGCAACACATCATGGTTCTCCTTGATCGAAGTCTTGACCATTTCATTGGTTGCTTCTGCTAAATAACCTTAACCAATAACCAAACCAAAGAATTCAAAATGGCGTAGAACCGAAATATATGTTTACGCTTTCGACCTTATTGGCTAAAAAAGAAAGAGGTACTGAGTGCGTTCACCTTGCCATGCAGGCATCTAATCATGATTGTAAGCCACACGTTATAGCCCGGTGTAGCACGAGCCTTTGAAGGGATTAAAATCTAAGGGGAAAATTTGATGAGCTCCTAGATTATAATGTGTATAAGTGTATGTGTAAGAAGATTTTCAGGGGATGCGAATTAAAGCTTAAATGATATTGATTAAATACATAGCAAGGCAGAACTTCATAAGAAAAAAGTGAACAGAACAGTATTCTCACAATAATATCAATGTTTGTTGCTGCATACAAATAAATTAAGTAACACAATGTTATCCCGTAATATGTATTGCAATATTCATGTTAAGGGTCACTGGGAGTGAAATGTTGGTCAAAATTATCAAAAAGTCGAAAATTGTTTTTTTTTTTTTTTTTTTTTTTTTTTTTTTTTTTTTTTTTTTTAACCTTAAAATGTTCCTGGAACACCTGTGCATTTGGATCAGCTAACATTTTTCATATCCCCCACTCCATGTGGTCATTACAGCCCTTTTAAATAGTGCTCTTCCCTTAACGTACACAGGATGCTCCTATATAAAAGCCTGTTTTTCTCAAAACTACATTTCTGCACATTCCAAAAGAAGGTCGCGCCTGAGTTTTGCTTCAAATTCAATAACAATTTCCAAAAATATTCATAAATAGCAGCTGAAGAAAACTATGCTTCAATATTGATGTTATCTTTAACATGAATTCCAAAAACATTTTTTTTTTGTATGAAAAAAATCAATAATTTTTAAGATTAAATTTTCTTTGTTATTAAAAAAATATGTACAGCATAATCAGCAAACGTATTTGAAATATCTCTTCATAAAATTGTTACCCATGTTTTAGAGTATCAGTTCTGCCAATATAAATGAATTTTGAAAAGTCAATAGACGCAACCTCTATTTTGAAAATGTGCCTATTAAATTCATAAAATAATTTATATATCATAAACGAATTATCTAATTTTAATGAAATTTGGTGTACCTCCTATACTTATATAAATACAAACACAGTAAAAATTTCAAAAAAATCGATCAAGAAATGTGGAACTTTCAAATTTCACTCCCAGTGTCCCTTAACGTCTCGTAAATACATTTATTTGTAGTTTCTAAACATGATTAGTGAATTATAACCAAGGATTAATTTATTTAATCACAGAGATCGTTATTCTCACAAGTGTATCACATAAATCATGTCACTACACACGCACACGCACACGCACACGCACACGCACACGCACACGCACACGCACACGCACACGCACACACACACACACACACACACACACACACATTATATTCCTGTAGTTGTAATTAATATTGATGTTTCCATGTGGTTTCAATTAAAAGTTCTGAACATCTATATAATACAAGTTTTCCTCGCCAGCATGTGTGTATGACAAGTGTGTGAGTGTACGTTTCTAAATATATATCACTACATCATTTTCAGAAAAAGCAAAGGCAGCAACCTCCCCTCTTTACCCCCTTATTGTTGTGTTATCAAGCTAGCATGCTCTGTGATAGATAAGGTTAAGAGCGCGCCTCGAAATACCGCAGGAAACGACACAAAATCTGCCGAAGATTATCTTTGGCGTTGTTTGTACTCTTAAGTTCACGCATATTTTACGGAAGGCTGCGATAGACAGCAGGAAACGCAAGTATAATGCTAAAAACGGCGGGAGTATAACGCTGGGGTTTTGCTGCAGTGTTGCACTGTAGAGCCAATCCGCGTGGTTGTACAGCTGGATTAAAACAAATCCACTGTAATAGTAAAGTGCACACGTGCGTTTGAAAGACTTTCCATGGCAACGAACGGTTCCGCCTGACAGCAGTTTGCTGTTACACTGCACCCCACACATTACCTCATCTTAAAGCTGTTTCGAAGCCGGATGGATTACCTGGTCCACTGCTGTGGTGTACGCATCAGAATATTTACTGGATTTAGTCGAATACCTTAAAACAGTTAACAGTGGTGCTGATAGTGCAAGCTACTTTCAGAAATTAAATGATAGTGAACCTAAGGCTATCATCTGTAAAGCAACTTTTATTAAAGTACACTGTGCAGCTACGGCTCAAATGAAAACCTGTTTTTAAGGCAAAGGTTATGCACTAGCCCATAATTCTGTTCCTATGGTGTATGAATTTACCTACCAACAGAGCAGCACGTCAATGCAGCTCAACGTAGCTGATAGTGCAAGCTACTTTCAGAAATTAAATGATAGTGAACCTAAGGCTATCATCTGTAAAGCAACTTTTATTAAAGTACACTGTGCAGCTACGGCTCAAATGAAAACCTGTTTTTAAGGCAAAGGTTATGCACTAGCCCATAATTCTGTTCCTATGGTGTATGAATTTACCTACCAACAGAGCAGCACGTCAATGCAGCTCAACGTAGCTGACGTTATGCTGTTGTATACAACAGATAAACACCCAAGCAGAGCCTTCAACCCCTTCTAGAGACACCTCCGCCTCCTCTAACAATGGTGTAGGCGTTGGCGTTTGTCTATCAACCTACAGAAAAGCCACACCATACTCTTCACCAAGCGCCGCTTTCCCGCAAACTTCTCCACATTCACTTTTCTCAGGAGAAGAGTAGAATGCACGAATACCATCACCAACCTAAGAGTGAAGCTTGATAAGGGTGTAATTTTCGGGGAACACATCAGAGACTTATCGCTTCGGGCCAACGGAGCAACAGCCTCATTGTAGCCTATGCTAAAGTCTGGGATGCCTGTTCTCTTGAGCCTACGCCTTTCTCGGCCCTCGTAATTCCTGTCCTCGTAAACGCCTGTAAGACCTGGGGCATGGCTGCAGTCTCAAAACTACTGCGACTGCAGCGAGTGCAGAATAGGGGTCTTCTGATTATCTGTTTCAGGCTGTTCCAAATCCACGAGTTTGAGTATGAGTACACGCAAGTACGCAGCAGCGTTGCGCGGAGCTCGGCTATAGAGGAACTGACGGCGGAGGATGCTAGCCAACACTCACTGGATGAAGGTCCTAGCAACCTCACGCATTCCCTGCCGCAGGTCTCCGTCAGTACCAACCGCGCCGTGACGGCAGCTTAACCCAAAGCAGAGCTGTGCTGTAGGTTACAAGCTTACTCACGCAAGGCGGCGAGTACGCCGCTGTTCACTGCACGAGACCTGATCTCTTCCATATGTGGAGCATGAAATTAGGCGCCGGGCTGCAAAATTCTACGACTCATCGGAGTACCCTGTTTAGATCTCTTGGGGATTATAACCCCAGAGCACGCCAATTTAGGCACCACTGGCTTCCCGCATGGCATGCGGACACAACTGCGAAGTTGACCCACCAGCAGTAAAAGCTGAGCTCCCATAAAGTCCTACCAAGAGACGCTTGCCATTTCAAAATATATGAAGTAAAGCCCTATTATTATTTGGATACAATTACACCATCAGCACAACGACCCTTGTACCCTGATCTGTAGCCGTTGAGGAGCAAATCTTGCTACCTTCTTTCACCACCTCAAACTCAATTACACTCCCCATCCTGCAACCCGACATCACCTTATTACAGTGGAATAAGCCCTGAAAAGGACAGGTACACAGGACACACCTCGGGCTGTCCTCATCCTGCCAATATTCCTCAGCTTCAAATAAATGTATTAATGACTATAAACTTGTGGAGAGTTTATTTAAAACAAGAAACAGTTAACAACTCTAATAATCCGTCACATGATAAGAAAAAGATATAGAGAAAAGGGTACGTGGTTTAGGCATAGCACGCCATTAATAAACTTACAAATTTGGCTTTAAAACATCCTGGACATGAGGTTTTTGATTCTGTTACAGCATTGTTTCGCTTACATCGGTTAAAAGTTGCTGTAGTACATTCTTCTTTGGGAGATAAAATAAAAAGACCCCACCTTTTAATGATGTACGTTCATGATTTTGTTAAGTTCTATACCTATACAGCTGCAAAGGTAGTCAAAATCTGTTTATCAGGAAAGTGATGCCAAACAAGTTGTACGAGGATTAATGGTTGGTTTAAAATGTATCCAGTCTCTGTTGTATATTTTAACTTGTGATGTTCATTGTGAAACAGCTCTTTCAGCATACAATGCTATTCTGTCAGGTAAAACAACCAATATTACAGCAGCGATTGTAGAAGCCATGCGTATTTGCTACTTCAATGAACATGCTACATACGACATTTGAAATATAAATTATAGCAGCAATATTAGGTATTTCATTTCAGCGCTTTTAATTCGCTTTGAGCCTTCTCTTTGTACCGATGTTCACAATTTTTGTTTACCATCAAAGTGTGTCTCTAGTAATAAAGTTTCACTTGATTAACAAAAAATAGATAGACAAATGAGGTTTTGCAGGGATATTTTGTAGAAGAGAGAGTAGGGAAACTATGAGTGCAATACCCAGTTTTCTTTCTCACTAACGATACTGAATTCAGATATTTGCTTAGAAAGCTATGCTGATGCATACAAGTCCAGTTCAATGCGATTAATATATTGTGTTGCTTAAGTTCCAGCTATGCTCATTTTTTATAGTTCTAGAGAAAAGGAAACTACTTCTTGTGTAGTAACATTTTGTCTTTGCCTTACAGTTTACCATTTATACAAAAGTAAGTCAAAATGAAGAGTACTTCGGAAATTGTTCCCAAAATATTAATGATATGCATTTTATTTAGCTGGCACTGCTGCTTACCAAGCGGTAGACCTGTTCCGGGGTGCACTCAGCGTCGTTAGGTAGCTAAGGAGCTATTTTATTGTGAAGCAGCGGCCTCTGGTTGCTAAGACCTCATATAGTGACCGGGAGGGATCTGAGCGCTGACCACGTCCCACTCTTTGGCATGCACCCTACTTCCCCCGGTTGCCCTTCACCCAGATGCATTGACATGTCATCCTGCCCCCATCATGAAAACTACCCACAAGGTTTCGCGGCTACCGATCTCCCAGGAGTACCTTCTCAGTCATCTTGCTCCTGGCCGACCCAAACGCAACCTCCTCCAGGATCATCCTGCGTACCATGAGATTCGCGCTGGGGCTCCGGAGGGTTAAGTCGCCTTGTCCGACTGGCAGGACCCTCCTCGTGGCTCTTGAGGGCATCCAGTCCCAGTATCACTTCCGCAGCTACGCTCACGACGAACACGCACAGACCCATAACGCTCTGTCCCAAGGTCAACTCCAGCAGGCCTCCTCCTCCAAAGGAAAGGTGTCACACGGTGCCGCCACTACCTCGTAGGGTCGATCTGGTTTCCTCTTTGGCATGTCCTCCGCCACATACGGTCTAATCACGGTCACGGATGCGCTCGTGACCATCAGTACTCAGCACGGCTTCCGCCGAGTTGTTCCACGTCTTACTTCACGCCAACCAGTTCCCCATCTATCTTCGCCAATACCTCCCTCTTCATATCGATAATTTCAGTCATCATATCCATTCCAAAATTCATTTGTCTTCGCTTCTTCATTTATACTCCTTATATTCACCTCTATCTTCTCTTATGGTGGAATTTCCTGTTACTTCGCTTCCCATCTTATCAGTCTAAATTTCTTTTCATTCATTCCCTAGTTTACGTTTTCAATTTTTTCTAATTCTTTTCTATTCTGTATCTCAGGCTCTTAATTTAGGCTAGTAATTCCTTCATCATCTTTTCCATGGTGATATCCGTGACATCCACATACTATTCCTGACAGTAATGTAGCAAAGTGGTAATTCGACGAATCCCACCTCCGACACCAGTGTGACAAAATGACAAACTCACTCCAGTTACTTTTCAATCACTTTATTTTCTTCTAAACTTTTGCACAGTATACAGTCTTTCGTGATATTACAACACAAAACCCATCTCTTGAGCCCCATATTATGCGCCGCACCCTCTAACTTGCCCTCGACCACTCTCTCCTTGCATTCGACACCTCTCACTTGTCCTCGACCTCTCTCACATGACAACAACCACTCTCGCTTGTCTTCGACCCCTCTCACTTGCCCTCAATCACTCACTTGCATTCGACCCCTCTCACTGTCCTTAGCCCCTCTCACTTGTTCTCGATCCCTTTCACTTGTACTCGACACCTCTTACTTGCACTCGATCCGTTCTACTTGCTCTCGACCCCTCTCACTTATCCTCGATCATTCTCTCACTTGCACTCGAATGTTTCTACTTGTCCTTGCCCTCGAACCCTCTCACTTGCCAACGACCCCTGTTACTTTAAATCGATCCCTCACACTTGCCATCGACCCCTCTCACTTACCCTCAATCACTCTCTCACTTGCACTCGACCACTCTCACTTGCTCTCGAACCCTCTCACTTGCCCCGACTCCTGTCACTAGCCCCCAACCCTCTCACTCGCTCTCGACCTCTCTCACACTTGCTCTCGAACCCTCTCACTTGCCCCGACTCCTGTCACTAGCCCCCCAACCCTCTCACTCGCTCTCGACCTCTCTCACACTTGCTCTCGAACCCTCTCTCACTCGCCCTTTGGCCATCGCCCCCGACCCCTCTCTATCATGCGCCGTGGAGCCATCGCCCTCGACCTCTCAGCCTCTCCCTCTCGCCCTCGCCCCCCGGCCACGCTCCCCCACGCACAGCCAGTCAGCGTCACCCCTTCTCTCGCCTTCCCTCTTCCGCTCCATCTATCCTCCTATCTCTCCTCATAGCTCTCCGTCTCTCGCCCCATCCCTCCCCATCTCCCTCCTTCTTTATATATATCTCCATCTCTCTATATCTTACTATCTGTCTATATGTATGTCTACACATCTATACCCATCACTCACTCTCACTCACCCTTACATACATACGGTTGTTAGTAGTATAAATATAGATATTTGTACTGGTAATTGAGAACAATGTAATGAACAATATTGTCTCAATATTTGTTTCATTTATGGACTTATGATTTTACTATTAAGAATAGCATGCTTTCATGTTAGTACTTCCAACTAAGCACACACAAGCTATACTTGTTTATTTTCCCCCGAGAGAGCCTTGGAATTCCTTTCTCTTTGTACGGCTGAGATATAAAAATTAATAACGATCTTTTATTTGAGAAAATTATAAGTACCTCAAAACTCTCACAAATAACAACGGATATCTCCGAAATGGTTAACTCCACAAAAAATTTACTTCGACATAAATTGTGTATTTTAATGAGATCTATCTTTTAACATTCTCTATTAGCAAGTAGGGGAAGTATTGTATTCCACCCAAAAATTTGATGACGAGATTTCACCGGAAATATGTTTTGAGGCCCTCTGAATCCAAAAACCAAAGCATTTTTAGAAAAAGGTCCGTGTGTGTCTGTGTGTCTATGTGTGCTTATGTCTGTGAACAACGTAACTAAAAAACGGAAAGTCAGTTAAAATCCAAAGTTGCTAATTAAGATTAATGTTTTTTCAAGGATGTGACACGAAGACTTTGAAGAAAATTGCTTCACCATAAACTACCCTTTATGTGGAAAATTTTGATTTTCTTGAAAATGACTAAGATTTTGACTGAAATGACATATGTTTAAGATATTTTTATGACAAATGAAATGTACATATGTGTATATTTTGAGTCTTCTGGTATAGCCTATGTAGTTCTGTTTACCATGGATGACTTTTGAATAACTCGTAAACGTAAGAGATGGACTAAATCTTACTATACAAAAAGTTTAGAGCTCTGCAAAATACACAATCTATATATATATATATATATATCTTTTTTAAAGGCATTCCTTGTTATTTGTGTCACTTTCGCCAAATACAACACACAACACCGTTGTTCATTTTTTATATGTTATCCGTGCAAAGAGAATGGAATTTCAAAACTTTAAAAGATTTGACTAACGCTCAAAGCCTTCTGTATTCAGCACGGCTGCTTTGGTCCCTGATGCGCAGCCTGAATATAATCCCTGTATAGCCTGTTAAATGTTTTGTATGCTAATTTGTGCTGAAGCACTCAATTGAAAACTGCATCTTCAAGCATTCCCGCAACTGAGTAATGGGTTTTAAAATATTTTAATCTTCTTTAGATTTTAACGAGCATGAAGAAAGGTAGCTAGAAGTCAATTAAGCACGAGTGTCATAAAGAAAGTCATGAGCCACATTTTTAAATGTGTGAGTGTTTATTTTTTATACAAAGGAAGTGCATCATCTTAAACTTCAAGTTTTTCTGTTGCCTTTCAATAGGTTTCCGCTTCTTTGCACACAGTTTTTCCGTCCTTCTGCAGCTTTGAAAACACCCTTTCGATAGAACTTCGTTCCAAGTGGCGCCATTCCGTACTCTGGTGTTTTGTTACAAGCTTGTAACGAAAGATCCAGCTTTCATCCCCTACCACAATCAACACCTTCATTTTGAAACCTGTGAAGAAGGTTGTGGGTATGGTTCTTTTCTGAAGTTTGTGGTCTTAATCTACAGACGTGAGACCCAAAGGACACTAACTTTTCGATAACCGAAGCTTTCAATCATTTGTTGCATTACACTACGTCAGACTGCAAGCTTTAAAGCGCTTTCCTCCACATGACACACCTGTTTTGTCTAACGACCTCACCAATTCTTTCCTTGCTGCGTACAGCGGAGGCAGTTCGAGGATGACCGCTACGAGGCTCATCGCTTTTACTCGTGTTGCCAACTTCGACACATTTCATTCAATCAATTAATTGAATCGATTATTTTTTAAAGAGATCTAGAGGCAAAAATTAATAAAATGGTTAAGGTACGGATTAATATTCTTTGGATATAGGCGCATCGTTCAATGCAGAAAGGAGTCAAGTACTATAAAGACGGGAGAATATTGTGTTTATTATTAAAAGGAGTGAAGTGATCGCTCTTGGCCGGCTGCACTACAAAACAGAAGTACACAGTTTCAAGAAGTAGGAGCCACGATACTACAAGAAAACCACATATTCATATGAAACCTATGGCAGAGAAACACCTCAATTTCGAAAGGAGAGCTCTAAGATTTTCGCTTATAAGCAATTCTATTATAACAAAGAAACAGAAGAAAAAGTAGTTGTCAGGAAGTTCATAGACGGAACAGTTAAGTCTACTTTCACCCTGCTGAAAACTACCGAGCCTTCAAACTTGCCAGAGGAAATGGTTGATCTAGAAGGAAAGGTAAGTGGTTTTAGTAACATTTTATCGCTGTTACATTGGAATTTTTTAAAACACTCAGATTTTAACTACAAACAACAGGTTTTCATAGGCCTTAAAGAGCTATATTGGTGTTTCGTTTTAGGTATCCGTAAATATAAAGAAGGTGGCAGATCTGAAAAAAGAAAAATTGAACCTTCGTTGGCTACGAAGAGTTTTACAACCAGATTTTTTAATGGCCTGCTAGAAGTAAGGACGCTCTAGCAGATGCTTCAGTCTGAAAACATAATATGAACTGCTTGAACCATGACAAGCTTTTTTTAATCAATCATTCAGTGTAGGTTGTGTGATAACGACAACCTATATTTAAAATGTAAATACACTATGGTATATTGAAATGTCAGATTCTTTACTTGAAATGCCAAAAAAGTGTAAGAAACATCTTTTAGACTGTAAACAACTTCAATTACCGAAAGGGGTAATGTGTACAATTTTCAAAAGACTTTTTCTATAAAGTGGTGTAACATAAAACATTATTTTTTGGTGAGAACCATGGAATTCTGTGAACCTTAAATAAAAACCTATAAAATTGTTTTTCTTTTGGGAAACTTCTTTTAGGTTTTCTCAACAAGATTTGTGCTCGTGGCCTGTTTCAAAAATAGGCGATTTATCAGCAGATTTTCCTCTTTAACAAGACGCTATCCAAAGGAAACACTGATGTCTGCCATTTTGGAAACACTGCCTGTGGTCATGTAATGAAAGCTAATGATGTCCAATATGGCAATATGCGTTGTAAAGTCTGTAGAATACGATCGTGCAGTCGTTCTTGTCACATTTGAATTTGAATTTTTATAATGGGTTGCTCACGGCTTCCAGCTTTTGGAATACTTATCAATGAGTATAGACAAGGCTATTAATTTTAGTAGGAACCTGATATTTACGCTTTAGAGAATACTAAAAGCGAAATGAGAATGATAAATGCAAATTAAATACATATAAGGGATCAAACCGGAAAGTAGATCATATGTTTTGTCCAATTATGGTGCAGTAAGCGTGATGTTCCAAAGAACTTGTCTATCTGAAGTTAATCAAATGACACTGTATTTCCTATTCCATATAGTTAGCACTGCAAATGGACGTGCACAATGATAAATTAGATCTCTTCCAGGAAGTGTGCAATCCTCTGAGGGTCAAGAAGATGCCGCAGAACAGGTCATTCTTAGGGGCAAGGCGGTTAACAACAAAGTCGTAAATATTTCATTATGTTCGTTCCCTTGCAGCCATCCATGTTCCTGCAGCGTCACCTGCCTTCTTGCGATACGTTTTGCACCTTAATAACTCTGCTGACCTCTCAGGGCACGAACACTGAAGATTGTACCGAACCTCGCTACATCGAAGGAACTACATTTAAAATGCAAAATAATACGATGCTGTCCCAGTGAATGGAAGAACACAGACGAAGGCTGCGTATATTGTGTGCAAAAGTAAGCAATAGAATCGAGGAATACTACCACTTGAAATAAGTGGTTAGATTGGTGGCATTATAATGGTTCTTCTTGGGGATCCTGCATCTTCTAACACAACACCAAAAAGGAGGCTATTATGTGGGTTTAGTAATAAAAGGCATGTTATAGTGTTTTTCAAAACATGATGACATCCCCCCCCCCTGCCCAAGCCAACAGACCTTTGAGGGTTGGCTTTATAAGGTTTGCGGTTTAAAGCAAGCCTCACAGTTGCCAAGTGGTTAGTAGAGTCTGTTTAGACAACGCCTGTGCAGTTCGGCCGCCTCTTCGAGGTACCCTGACGATCGTTTTACAACACGGTCCCTTCCTCTTGAGTCCTTTCAGGCAGAGTTGCAACATCTTAGCACGAGCCTTTGTAGCTAATGAAGAAGAAACGATCTGGAATTCAGAATTTTGGCAACTGAGACCCCACGCGGAGTCAACATGTAACTGTCACTCACTTAAAATCAGGGCTGCTATTGGTCTTCAAGACACTTATACTTAAGATGACTTAAATTTATTTTTATTATAACAACTATCAGAAGCCACAGCTTCGCACATTTTATGTTAACTATTTCCCTGCTTCTCCTCATATTCTTTCACACTATACTTCGTATTACTGCTGATTGATTACCTTCCTTTGATTGCTGCCCGTAAAAAATTAATAACTCACTGCTCATACTTAGCTGCGACAAGATTTAAATCGGAAGTAAAAATTAACATATAAAAAGGAATTAAAGACTCGGGTAACACTTACGTGGTAAAGTTCTAGTATCAAACATTCAATGTCTACGATAATAAACCTAAAAGTTAAGGATTTAGTATGATTCATGAGCATACATGCAGTAAAATAGGCAGGTATGTAAGCCTGCCTGGACTCAATGCAGAAACTTCAACTTAAACCAGGACTTCTCGGGGAGAATGCACCGGTGCATTGTACGGTGCAAGGTGCAAAATGGGACTACGAAACGTTGACCTCGGTGCAAACCTCCAGTCGCTGTTTCCTTAAGGTTGTCTCACTCGCTTTGCAGTCTCTCCTTTCTCACATTCACCACCGTTAATGTTAATCTGCAGTGCGCGGTGTTAAACTGGTTAACTTGTTTTTATAGTGACCAAATCTGGTATTTTAATGATATAGCCATATATTTTTGCAAATTGTGTATTGCTAGTATAGGAATTTAATTGTTTTTCCCTCGAGTGGGTGTGTGAGCGAGTGAGTGAGTGTGTGAGCGAGTGTGTGAGTGAGCGAGTGAGTGAGTGAGTGAGAAAGTGAGTGAGAAAGTGAGTGAGTGAGTGAGTGAGTGAGTGAGTGAGTGAGTGAGTGAGTGAGTGAGTGAGTGAGTAATTGAATGGTGTTTAAGGGTCCATTGACAATGAGGTCATTTGGGCCTCCAGTCAGAGTGTGAAAGAAACCCCAAGCTCACAAACTAAGCTAAAAAGTGAAAGGTTGAGATGTTAAAAAGTTGAAATGTAACAAAGTTGAAAGTTTAAAAAGAAGAAACTTAATAGGTGTATAAGGTTAAAAAGATTAATGTAAAAAGTGTAAAACGTCAAAAGTGAACGTTAAAAAGCTATGCAAGAGCTAACAAAGGTAAAACAATATTAGGTTAAAACACATCATTGCCTAATAACGTAAAACACCCGAAAGCTAAAATACAGGTTAACCATGCTACGCGAACCCAATGTCTACGACGAACCGTAGTGTGTTACCTACACCAACTGGGTCGTCCCCCAAAACGGAACGGAGCGTAACACCCACACCAAGGGACTGGCGCTCTTGAGCGTAACGAGGACAGTGTAGCAAAACGTGCGACACAGAGAATTGGACGTCGCACGTCGGACACACAGGGGCCGAGTTGCCACGCAGCAGATCTCCATGAGTGGCGCGGGTATGACCTATCTTTAAGCGTGTTAAAATACCTTCCGACCTCCGAGAGTCCCTGAAGGATGTCAGCCAGGGATCTACGGTGTCTTTGATCGTCCGCTATTGAGCACCAGCTAACGGTTCCCAAGATTACTGGCAAACCGAAAAAATATAGCGACGGAAGTACCGCTGCACATCCTTAGGAGACAGTATCTGTGTAGATAACTCCGGAAAACGGCATGCCTCCTCCTTGCCGGTAATACTCACAAGGCCTGGGGTCCATGTAAACAAAAACTGGTATCAGCGTATGAGTAACTGGGAAACGAGTGCCTGAATTTTTACAATGAAAGCTGAGGTGCCCAGGAACTGCCGCAGGGCCTAGATAGCGCTCAGAGAATCGAAGCAAATGATAAAATTTCCAGGAACTGAGCTAGATATAAAAAGTAAGAAATAAAACACGGCAAACAGCTCGGCAGTAAAAACTGAACTGTTATCCGGAAACCTGTATTTGTGAGCCTCGTCGTTATATATGAAACTACATCCCGTAGCTCATCAACCTGGGACCCGTCGTTAAATACCGGGGTATAAATCCGGTACCGGCCCAGAAGTTTGGCGAAAAGCTAGCGAAACACTGAAGGCAGGGTAGCTAACTTAGCACAGCCCGATAGCTCTAGGTCGAACTGGGCACGCTGAAGTTGCCAAGAAGGAGAGCGGTCAAGAGAATACCGGTCTACAGCAGGCATTTGGAGATCACGTTCGGTGAGCAATTTGCGAAACTGAATACCGCTGGGGAGGAATATTTCGCATATAACGGTGGGTGAGGTCTGGACGCAACATGGAATTAAAAGGATGACCTGGATGAGCTGCCAACCTGCCCACTTAAAAACATAATGCAAATAAACGCCGAACAGTCTGTGGAAGTTCGCCAAAGTGCACACTCAACATGACTTGTGCGGAAAGCCCCAGTAGCTAGATGGATGCTAGTATGATGTACTGTATCTAAAAAGAGAACTTTAGAGGCGGAAGCTATGTCACAGATAAAACTGCCATAGCCCAGTTTGGACCGAACCAAGGAGCGGTATAACCTCAACATGTCGGTCCGATCGCTGCCCCAAGATACTCCAGATAAACCTCGGAGCACACGAAGCAAATGACTGCAGGAGGCACGAAGTTGGCGAATATGATGCTCCCATGTAAACATGGAGTGAAGGCCTAGGAATTTCAGCTGCAGAACAAACAGTAGGGGTGTGTCACGTGAATGAAGATTAAGAGGAGGGTGTACACCGCGAAGTCGATGAAAGTGGATACACTGTGTCGTAGTAGGTGAGAACTGAAAGCCGATGCGAAGAGCCCAGTTTGTGATGGATGTTATGATCAGCTGCAGTTGACGTTCAATATGCTCTGGAGTATCAACCCCTGGGTTACACCATTCTCCTGGATCCTCTCTTGAGAGAGCGTTTTCCATTGCGGACACAAAAGCGCTACAAAGTTAAAAGAAACACAGCCAAATGAGCCCTTAAACCGTATCCGTGCAGAGTCAGGAGAGTCATTTTTGAAGTAAGATTCAATGCGTGGCAGACTGTCGACACTAGAGCGATGGCGACAAAAACTGCACTGAACATTGCTCAGCAGGTTATTCGTTCTCTAGCCACCACACTAGCCGAGTGTTAACCATCCGTTCGAAGGTCTTGCAAACGACACTTCTTAGGGAAATAGGGTGGCAGCTGGAGGGAAGTGTCTGGTCTTTTCCGAGTCGAGGGATAGGGATGACAATATCCTCTCGCCAGGAAGACAGGAAAACCTGCTGAAGCCACATGCGGTTATAGATGCTCAGCAGGAAGGAGAGAGCCGCAGGTGGAAGATGAAGCAGCATTTGTAGGTTGATGTCATCAGGAGCAGGAGAAGAGTCCTTTGCAAGGGACAAAGAACGCGCTAACTCCGCTTCTGCAAAGGGTGCATTACATCACTGTTAAAATCGAGAACTATCCTCTCCGCAGATTCCTTCATAGACATAAACGCTCTATCGTAACTGACCGTTTGGCTGGTAAGAGCGGACGAAGTAGTAAGGGCGTAAGTCTCTATCAATAGCGTATCGTCTGGCAGTCTGCTCGCGTTTTTACCGGGCTACATATCCCCTCCACTTCTCCTTTAATCTAAAATGGGATTCGGTCCTTTATTGTCTTTCCTTCACATTCCAGGGTCAGAACTGGGAAAATATCAATATGAGGGGTTTGGCACCAATGCATTTTGAATTGAACACCCATCCAGAACCGATGGCGTCTGCCTACCATCCGGGGGTTAAATATAACAGACACCATATCTCCACGGTCTGTGCGAACATGGAGACCACTCCACTGGCTGACCTCGCCTCGAAGCGTACTTCAGAGGCACTAACCTCCGATCTCCACTGCTTGTCCATATGCGTAAACCGTTCACCACACCCACCCCGCCTTTATTCCCCTACCACAGGAACGGCCGTGCCTGTGTGCAAGAGACAGACACGGATTCAAGGGACTTGTGGTTGATTACACCAGGGTTCCGTCAGCGGTGATACGTCCGGCAGGTGACACTAACCCAACGGCACACGGTCGTCAGGGAACTAACACAGGCCGGGTCGTCAGAGAGCTACGTGGGTGTGCGTGACGGTGTGGATGGGCTGCGCACCTAAGACTACACATAGGGATAGTGTGAAGGGTCTACCCGACCTTCACTCCGGAGACCTCCGGAGAGTACACATGTTGGGAGAAGCGCTGAAATCATGGGAAAGGCCCACGGAGATAGAAAAGATCTCTACTGGTGAGACAGACCTTACAAACTAATAACCACAATAACCCTAGAAGAAGAAGAAGAGGGTGATGAAGAGTAGCGACAAAAACAGTTACAACGTGGCGCAGTTGGTGGATATGAAAGGGGTGAAATGATGGCAGGGGGGGGGGGCCCTCCACTCGATTCTGGTTCGTGATTAACTATTCCTTTTCATAGATAACAGAGTAACTTAGTTTGCTCGTTCATGTTGTCGTTTGGCTGAACTTCAGTTGGCAACTCTGGCTGTGGGCGGATACGCTCAATTCATTTCGATGGTTACCGGTGCAAAATAATTTTAAACAAGGAAAAATACTCTGTTTAAATTTGGTTTGATTAGTTTATTCTATTTCCTTTTTCCTATTTCATTTGCAACAATAACAGTAATGTCTGATACAAGGAATTGGTTGACAGCAATTCCGAGAGTACACTTTTAAAATTACAGTCACAAATACTTGCATGCAACCTGGTTTTCGTTCAACGCAGAACAGAACAAAAACTTTTCACATGTATACGTGGAACCAAGCCTAAAAATAGCCTTCACTGTTTTTTGGTGCAGTTTAGGAACTTCTTCCTTCGACAACTTCTGATATAATTCGAACATATGGTAGAATACATCTTTTTTCTGGTCAATTGTGCTCTCATTTTCGTACTGTTTATTAGGAAAACGAGCTAGTGTGAGATTTTCTTAAGGTGTAATTAAATTTCTATGTATATGAAGAAGACAAATAATGCGAAAACATATTATGTTAAACCTCATATTCACAGCCAGAGCATTGTAGCTTTAATTAATATTTTAAATACTTTATACCAACAAAGTATATTTATCATTTACTTAATACATTTTGTTACATTTTGCATCCATTTCTATTCAAAGATCATTATTATTTCATGGGGTCTCATTTGACCGTCTTGGTAGCTGTTGTTGATCCTGGAACTTGGTAGTCCGAAGGTTAAAGAAGAAAATGGTCCGCTTGTAAGAAACTTGTATGTCCAGATGTTGATCCTCTTCTGAGAATTTTACCTTCATCTCGTCATTACGAGTAGAGTTCAGAAGTTCCGACATTTATTTTGATTAAAATAGATAGGTAAAATGACACTTAAAATAACGAAAATTGACAGTAATATAATTACAATAGGCATTTATTAAACATGAAAACATAGTAATCCTAGTCTTTATTAACGAAAGCTTCAAAGACAATTAATCAAATACTTATAACTGAACGTAGTTCTCTTACTTTTCTTGATTACAAACACAAAAAAGATGTATTTTTCAAGGTGTTAACCTTCAAGTCAATCGCCTGTCAAAGAGAACATTTTAGGCATGGAAAAAAGACGTTATCGTTCCATTGAAGTGGCTGGAACATATTAACAAGCTATTTCGGAAGGACTCACCAGTTATTAACAGAACGTTCATCTAGCAGAAGATCACAAATGTTAAATTTTTGTAGCCCATATTAGCAATCACAACCCGTTTACATTTTCCCTGATACCTTTTTCCTTTCTTTCCTGATACTGGCAGCAGTTGGTTTATTACATCTACAAAGACCGTCATGGATGACATCCTGTTTCCCCAACTCCAAGATTACTTCCGGTAGCTCACTACAATGTACCGCTTTAAACCCAAATGGATTTTGAGTTGTTCATTGTACAACTTATTTTCTTCGCGAACTGAGTGAGTGAGTGATTAGGGTTTAAGGGCCCGTCGACAGCTAGGTCATTAGAGCCCCAAGTCAAAAGATAAAAAACGGATAAAACTCACCACCACTTAAAACTCAAAGTTAAATAGTAAAACGCAGGCTAAAACAGCCAAAAGCTAAAACAGTTAAAACTTTAAAACTTGTCTAAAATGTATGCTCAAAATAGTTAAAAGCGTGTAAAATGATCTAAAAAGGTAAGCAGATAAAACGTAAAAGGTAAAAAGTAAAACCACGCAATAAAATTTAAACTTGCTTACCAAAGCCAATGCTGCCGACAAACCGCAGCACTGAATCCACAGCTACCGGGTCGTCGCCTAACATCGTCTTTAAACTAGAACCCAGGCCAAACAACTGGCGCTCACGATTGTAGCGCGGACAATCAACTAGGACATGGGCCACAGAGAGCTGAACGCCACAGGTGGAACATACCGGCGCCGGCTCACCGCGCAGATGGTGTCCATGCGTGATGCGCGTGTGACCTATTCTCAGGCGGGCCAAGATGACTTCTGCCCGCCTGGTATCCCTTGATGATGTTATCCAAGGCTGCACCGTTTCCTTGATTGTCCGCAATTGCGTGCCAGTGATGTCTAACGCTTCCCATGATTGTTGCCAGACATATAAAAGATGGCGACGGAAGTACCGTTGTACATCCGTGTAAGGAAGACTGCGTGTAAAAATCTCCGGCAAACGGCAGGCAGACTTAGCAGCCTCGTCAGCCGCTTTGTTGCCGGGAATGCCCACGTGGCCTGGGGTCCAAGTAAAAACTATCTGGTATCCACGCGAGAGTAACTGCGAAACGAGTGTCTGAATTTTCGTAATTAATGCTGACGTGCCGACAAACTGTTGCAATGCCTGCAGTGCGCTCAGAGAGTCGCAGCAGATGATAAAACTTCCAGGATCGGAACTGGAGATAAAAAGGACGAAATAAAAGATTGCAAACAGCTCGGCGGTAAAAACGGAACTCAAGTCTGGAAGACGGTACTTGTGAGTCTCACCGTTATGCACAAAGCTACACCCTGTAGCCCCATCCACCTGGGAACCATCGGTAAATACAGGAATGTAATTCCGGTAACGTCCCAGGATATCGGTGAAAAGCTGACAATACACCGATGGAGGGGTAACCAACTTAGCATGCATCGAAAGCTCCAGGTCGAACTGGGCACGCTGTAATTGCCATGGAGGACAGCGGCCAAGAGAATACCGTTCGACAGCAGGCATGCGGAGCGCGTGTGCACTAAGCAGCTCGCGAAACCGAATACCGCTTGGGCGAGAGATCGTGCTATTCCGGAGATAACGGTGAGCGAGTTCCGGGCGCAATACAGGATTAAAAGACGGGTGACCAGGATGGGCTGCCAAACGGGCCACGTAAGAACACAATAAAACCGAGCGCCGAATAGAAAGTGGAGGTTCACCAGAGTCAGCATACAGACACTCTACACGACTGGTGCGGAAAGCTCCAGTAGCTAGACGGATACCAGCATTATGTACAGTATTTAAAAAACGAAGTTTAGAGGCGGACGCTGCGCCATAAATAAAACTGCCGTAATCTAGTTTGGACCTCACCAATGAACGATACAGCCTCAACATGACAGTGCGATCGCCGCCCCAAGATACTCCAGATAAAACCCGGAGTATTCGAAGCGAACGATCGCAAGAGGCACGAAGTTGACGAATGTGGTTCTCCCATGTGAGTTTGCTGTCGAGGTGAAGGCCCAAGAACTTGATGTGCGAAACAAACGGCAGGGGTGTGTCACGCAAATACAGTTCTGGAGGAGGATGTACACCACGAAGTCGATGAAAGTGGACACATTGTGTTTTCGTAGGGGAGAACTTAAAACCGGCGTGAAGGGCCCAGTCGGCGATAGAGGATATGGTCAACTGCAGTTGACGTTCTATGTGCTCAAGACTATAAGATCGATAATAGATCGCAAAATCGTCAACGTACAGTGACATCGGTATTCCCCTACGAACAACATTAGCAATTCCGTTAATGGCAACTGCAAAGAGCGTTACACTAAGAATCGACCCCTGGGGCACACCATTTTCCTGAATCCTCTCTCGTGAGAACGTATTACCAATGCGGACACGAAAGCGGCGCAGAGCTAAAAAATTAAAAAGAAATATTGCTAAAAAACCTCGCAAACCATACCCGTGAAGAGTACGGAGAATACCATGACGCCATGTGGTATCGTAGGCCTTCTCCAGATCGAAGAAGACACCCACGACATGCTGCTTCAAAAGAAAGGCATTTTGGACGTAGGCTTCCATGCGTGTCAGATTGTCGACACTGGAGCGATGGCGACGAAAACCGCATTGAACATTGCTCAGCAGGTTATTCGTCTCCAGCCACCACACTAAACGAGTGTTAATCATTCGCTCCAAGGTTTTACAAACGACACTCGTTAAGCAAATAGGGCGGTAGCTGGAGGGAAGTATCCGGTCTTTCCCAGGTCGAGGGACAGGGATGACAATACCCTCGCGCCAGGAAGATGGGAAAACCTGCTGAACCCAGATACGGTTGTACATGCCCAACATGAAGGAGAGAGCCTCAGGTGACAGATGAAGCAGCATTTGGCGGTGGATGTCATCAGGACCAGGAGAAGAGTCGTGAGCGAGGGACAAAGAATGCGCCAGTTCCGCTTCAGTAAAAGGTGCATTGTAGGATTCACTACAATCACTGTTAAAATTTAGGCTTATCCGCTCCGCAGATTCCTTAATCAGTAAAAAGGCTCCGTCGTAGCTTTGAGTTTGGCTAGCACTGGCGAAAGAATCGGCAAGGGCGTCGGCGATATCCTGCTCGCTGGTGTATATGGAGCCCTGTACGGCAAGACCGGGGATGATCGTCCGGCGACACTTACCGTACATACGCCGGATGGTAGTCCACACCTTCTGGGCCGAACTGCGACGTGAAAGGGAAGACACGTACGATTCCCAGGATGTGCGTTTTGCATTGCGCAATACAAAGCGAGCCCTTGCACGAGAACGTTTAAAAGCAATAAAATTCGCCTCCCTAGGGTGTATGCGGAAAACACGCAGAGCACGCTTACGTGCTTTAATAGCCAAACGGCATTCCTCGGACCACCAAGGTACAGGGACGTGACGTGGTGTAGATGAACCCCGAGGAATACTGGATTCTGCTGCGAGAAGGATAGAGCATATAAAATACTCCACCATGTCGTCAATGGTGGTAAAAACATTGTTGGTCAAGTGAATGAGGGAACGGAATTTCCCCCAGTCCGCCTTGGAAATAATCCAGTGAGGATATCGTGTGGGTACAGAATGATGGACGGATATGTGAACGTTAATGGGATAGTGATCACTGCCAAATAGGTCGGAAAGAACCGACCAATCGAGAAGAGGTACCAGCGACGGGCTGCAGAAAGTAACATCTAGGGCGGAATGGGTACCATAGGCAGAGGATAAGAAGGTAGGAGCACCAGTGTTTAATAGGACTAAGCCGGACATATCACATACGTCTGCTACAAGGCATCCACGAACATCGTCAGTGTCGGAGCCCCAGTGAGTGTGCTTGGCATTCAGATCGCCGAGAAAGATGAGCGGTGGCGGAATCTGTGCCAAGAGAGCCGTTATATCGTTGTCATGTACGACACTGACGGGCGGCATGTAGACATTACAAATAGACAAACAAAGGCTCTGCAGCTGTACACGAACCGCTACGGCTTGCAGCGGCGTGTTCAGTGGTATACTGGTGGCAGAGATGGTGTGTGCCACCAGAATTGCAACACCGCCACTTGCATGCCCATCAGCAGCAGAGTCATGCCTAAATGCCGAAAACCCACGAAGATGGAGAGCGTAATTAGGCTTCAAGTGGGTTTCTTGTAGACAGACGATGGATGGACATCGTTGAGAAACGAGGTGCTGTATGTCCGGAAAACGTGTCCTAAACCCATTTACGTTCCACTGGATTATTTCCATAGTAAGAAAGAGATCAGTGGTTTGTCTTCATCTTTTTCTTTCTTACTTTGGCTGACTTTGGACCTACGATATGAAAGTCGCCGTCCTCTGGAGATTCCTCAGATGTATGTGAGGAAGAAGATCCTCTACGGCTCGCGGAGCGAGAGCGGGACTTCAAAGAGGAAGAGCGACTACCGGCGCGAACACTAGGCCTGGAACGATGTTTTTGAACAGGCTGGCTACGGCTTGTGGACGGCTTAGGGGCTTTGGTCTGCACGGCTGAGGATGTTGTCGCCGATGCAGGTGTGGCACGATTCAGTGGAGGGGTACTTGCCAGTGGCTCGGTCTGGGTACAAGCGTCTGCAACAGGAACGTGCTGTATGGCGACTGTGTTCACAGCAGCGCGTCGGGCAGCAGAGACATAGTCCAAGGTGGTCGTGGGCTTAAGCTGCTCAAAGCGGCGACGCGCTTCTGGAAAGGTGAGGTGTTCTTTCACACGCAGTTCCTGAATACACTTCTCATCCAGAAACTTCGGACACTGTCGAGAGCTCGATGGATGACTCCCTCCACAGTTAACACAATGAGGGTCACGGGGACAAGCCGTGCCCTCATGAGGTGATAGGCCACAACTCTCACAAACGGCAGTATGGTTGCACGCTGTCTTAGTATGTCCGAACTTCTGACACTGAAAACAGCGCATAGGATTCGGGACATATTGACGTATGGCGGCACGTTCGTAACCGCAGTAGATATATTCTGGTAATTGTGTGCCCTTAAAAGTGAGGAACACCGTACGCAACTCAATAACTTTACCATCCTGCCTTCGTGTCAGACGGTACGCTTGACACACACGCTGGTCGGAGAGGCAAGTAACAATCTCCTCATTGGTGAGGTTGTCCAGACTAGACGTGGTGACTACTCCTCTGCATGTGTTCAGCGACTTGTGTGGGGCTACCCGGATTGGGTAGGATCCCAACAAGGTCGCTTTAAGAAGTTTTTGCGCCTGGTCTGCAGAAGTCACTTCGATCAAAAGCGTACCGTCTCGAACTCTAGTCGCATTTTTCACAATGCCACAAATCCTGTCTATTTCCCGTTTAATATAAAATGGGCTCAGGTCCTTTAACGTTTTTCCATCACATGCCATTGTCATTACCAAAAACGAGTCAAACAAAGGGGTTTTGCGCGGATGCATTATGAATTGGACCCCCATCCGGAACTGTCGGCGTCAGCCTGCCATCCGGGGGTCAAAGGATAAAAGACACCAAAATCTCCACGGTCTGTGCCGCCATGGAGACCCCTCCATGACTGACCTCAAGGCGTACTTCAGAGGAGCTACCCTCCGATCTCCACTGCTTGTCCGCATGGGTAAACCGTTCACCACGTGACACCCCGGTTTTATGCCCCCACCACAGGAATAACCGCCTGTGGCTCCCCGCTTTAGCACACGCTGCCTCAACGGAGTCAGCGTGGATTCAGGGGACTTCGGGTTGATTACACCGGGGCTCCGTCAGCGGTAACACGTCCGGCCGGTGATACTAACCCGACGGCACGCGGCCGTCGGGAGATTAACACCGGCCGTGCCCTCAAGGAGCTACGTGGGTGTACATGACGTGTGGACGGGCTCCGCACCTAAGGCTACACATGGGGGCAGTGTGAAGGGTCCGCACAACCTTCGCGCCTGAGACCTCCGAAGAGCACACAAGTCGGGGGCCGCGCTGAAAACCGTGGGACAGGACCACGGAGATAGGAAAGATCCCTGCTGGTGAGACAGGAGTTATAAATCTAGGAACTTACAAACTAATAATCAGAATAAGCCTAGAAGAGGAAGAGGGTGATATAAAAGCAACATAAATCGCTGCACGTGGCACAGTTAATGACTATGAAGGGGTGGAATGATGGTGAGCAGCTCGGGGCCCCGGGTGCGCCAAACCCGGACCTACCGTGGTAGGTTCCCCTGGGGGAGTTTGATTTCGGAGTCCTCTTCTCCTAGATGAGTCGTCGACCAAGACTAACGAGCCTCATCTACCCGTTGGAATGTTCTTAGCTTCCCCTCACCTCTTGCCTACCAGTGGTCACGAAGACTCACCTAGTAGGCCGTCTGGTTCGGGTACTGAGCCCCTCCGCCACGGCAAGGCGACACTCCTTCGGAGGGGTCGCGAACTGAATCAGCTGATACAGCATCAAATACCTCATACATTGCCAAGATTGTTGCTATGATATATGACTGCAGAGATCCAAGTTTATCCATCTGGTGAGAACTGACTTTGGAGGTAAAGCGAGCTCTGGTGCCACGTCCTTAAAAACTCTTATTTTGGCGGGTGATTTTAAGAACACCTTCTTGGTGTTAAAAACCAATTTATCCACTAGAGGATACAAATTTCTTACTTCTTCAGCGACCTTGTGCAATAGACATGTGAAAAGACAATTTTTAAGGCTTTGGTTGCCTTTTTCATGTAAGGTGCCTCATCTGTGACAAGAAGTCGTAGTTCATCATCATACTGTGCCCGCCTCTGTAGCGCCATCGTGTCTGTCTCACTTTCAAGAGGTCGCGAGTTCGAATCTCGCTTAAGGTAGGTTATCCGGATAAGGTTTTTACCGAGGTTTTCCCTTATCCTGAGAAGAGGAATGTCGGGTAACTTAAAGCTCTATGGACCTTGGGCTCATTTGAGCATCATTTCACCCATTTCATTCATTCATTCATTCACCGTCCGATATGGCATTACGTTGGAGGACGTTAGCACCCTCTCTCTCTCTCTCTCTCTCTCTCTCTCTCTTCTCTCTCACTCACTCTCTCTCTCACTCACTCTCTCTCTCACTCTCTCTCTCTCTCTCTCTCTCTCTCTCACACACACACACACACACACACAAATAAATCAGTATGAACACACAAGTTGTCTTTAACCAGTTCAACAGCAGACTAACAGGTTATTTATATAATTAGTTTACCTATCGAGAGAACTGAGTATCTTCCTTTCTCTGAATTGATGCCTTATCTCTTCCTGTCTCTTTCCTGGTGTTTATTATATTCGGCGTACCCTGCATTCCTTTCATATGCTCCGCTACTGAGTTTAAGTGAATCGTTTCAGGAGGTAATTTTTCGATTGACGAATAACAAATAAATGTCTTAATAGGGCACATGAAAATAAGTGAATGCTTCTGTGACGTGAATGTGTTATTTCATTGATTGTGTAACATTCCTCTCCCCCACTTTTATACATTAAGATTCTTTATGTACCTTTTAAAACATGCACTAACATGCACACGCACATGCTTTGACCTTAAAATAGGCAACTGAAGCCAAACTCAGCAAAAAGGGAAAATAACGACTGCCTTTACCGTCTCTATATGTACATAAATATGTTTATCTGTATTTAAGGCAATGTATCTGTGAAAATTAACAAATCCACAGTGTTCCTCTGATTGCTTTGATTTTTTTTTTCACACACTCAGAACATAAAATAAATAGTATACACAAAATTTCAACGTCATATGTCAAACCATTTTTAAATTATTAATATATTTATTAATAATTAATCACTTTTTGATATGCTCATATGAAATTACCCTTGGACCCTACAGTTTATTGTATCTTCCCTAAATTTTTAATTTGAGCTCAGTATACAAATATAAAGATACTGTCATGCCGAAATTGCTTAGATTTAATTGGGTTAAGAGAAAAAAATATGTTTTGTGTACAATTGATCAATATTTTCAATTTTTTCAGTATTAGTTATGAAAAATATTTAATTTCAGCTCAAGCATTTAATATTTTTTAAAAAGCGAAAGGCAAATTTTAATACCTTTATCTCTGAAGGTCTCTTGAAAATTTCAAGCTAATAAGTTACAAACTAGGGTCCAAGGAGCATTTTGAATAGTGAAAAATGCTGGGGGAAAAAACTGCGAGAAATGAATTTTAAAGTTTAACAGTATGACTTTGTTCTTCATAAATACAATCCACTTAAAATTCCCCAGCACCATATGTGGGATTCTTTGTTGCTTTCTTCTTGGGCTCAGCAGCATTTTTTGAGAATTTTAAGCTTGCTTGGTTTTTTCTTAATATGAAAAGTATCCTTTCACGTGGCATTGTTCACAACATTTAGAAATGTATTGTTCTTAGCTAACCTTTACATTATGCACTTTCACTAATTTATACACAAAATTCATAGAATATCTGCTTGTTGCCACTCTACTATGGAATAACAAATAACTTAAAACCTATTAACTACCTAAACAATGTCTAACATATAACTGGAGGACTGAAATAACCTGGCAAGTTTATAGAATTACAGAACACTGACTGCATTTCTCTGTTTGGAAGCAAAACATGTCAGATTCGGGGCATTTTACCTCGATATCGAATTCATTTCAGCACAGCCAACCTTTCTGAAGCAAGATTCCCTGCAAGAGATCAAACTCAGAGCCAGTGGAAACGAAAAGTGCATTTGAAAGCTGTAGCGACAAGGAACGCTCACCCGCACTAGCACATTTGAATACCCTCCTGGAGGTTTAAAAATGGCTGATATTGAAAAAAAAGTGTGCCGTTAAAGTACAAAGTATAAGCATAAAAAATTCAAAAAGTAAAAATCAAAATGTTTGGCAATTTTCACCAAATTTCACCAATACATTGCCTTAACCCTTTAATATCTCCACCCAAGTAGCCAAATGACCTAGTTGTCCATGGGCTTTTAAACCCTACTCACTCACCCACTCACTCACTCACTCACTCACTCACTCACTCACTCCACCTAAAAATAAGACATTCTGCCTAACCTCGGGCTCTAGTACGGAGTTTCATCCTAACCTAGTGTAAAGGAAGTAACTGCTCCTAATGGAAACAGTTAAAACACTCGTATTGTGAGCGTGATATAAAAGCCGAGTTATAGCACTGGGTTTTAATTTCTTATGGAAAATGTGGCATTGGTGTTGTAGCTATGATCAACTGTTGTGTGGGGAATCGTCCGCAACTTGGCTGATTGCCGCAAGCTCTCTTATGTTGCCATGATTAAATACCTTTCTTAGATCAAACAAGGTAAAATCTACTATCAAATTCTGCTTCTGACTACTAAGTCTGGATCTCGTTGCTTTGGTCATTGGGGAGGGGAGGGGAACACGTGTAGGGAAGCGAGTGTGTGCTGCAGGGTTGAGCAAAACTATGGTAGCCAAGTCACTACAGCAGGAAACATAACCTAAACTCAAATATTTAAGTAGTGAATTAAATATTTCTATCATGTACAACTTGTACGAACATAAGTATAATGAACAGAGTAGGGCTCCAGTATCTGTGAAAATGCATAAGTCAAGTTTTCAAAAATACCTCAATTTCATTTAGCAAACCTAAAAGGAACCTGTAAACAGGCTAAGAGTTTAAATATAAAAATTGCAGCTGAGGAAGATCCTGTAAAGAAACAAACTTTACAAAGTAAGCTGAGTATTCACAATAAAAAAGCCAATTTACCTTATAAGTTCTTAAGTATAACACTCTTGCAAAAAAAGGTAGTGATATCCATTTCACTACTGTTGACTTACAACAGGGTTTACCGACACCTCATTTAACGTTGGTGTAACCTTTTATAAAAGACAGCTATGGACTTATAATTTTGGTGTGCATAATGTAGTTACTAATGAAGCTTACATGGTGTGTGATCAGAGAATGTGGCAAGTAGGGGAGCCAATGATATTGTTGCTTGCATTGACCAGTATGTAACTAATGTGGTTTCAGATAATGTTGGACAGTTAATTGTGTATTCTGATTCATGTTTCTCCCAAACAAGGATATCAATTTAATAAGTTACTGGTCACATCTTGTACAATCTAAAGAAATTGACATTATACAGCAAAAGTACCTAGTTCCGGGTCATACATATCTTCCCTGTGAGCGGAACTTTGGGCTAATTGAAAGAAAGAAAGGGCTATCCCTTGTGTTTTTATGCCAGATGAATGAGTGTCCTAGTAAATTTAATGTAGTTAAAATGACATGATATGTCTGTAAACACTGAATTATTGGTGAAAAACATAACCAGATGGACAACACCTGAAAATAAGCTAAATATGCTAATTTGCTAATTAGTACAGTAGCTTGCATGATGCTTAAAAATTATGAACCATTTAAATATTTTAAATATTTTTGTACTATTGAGGAATATGCTGATGTAGATATAAGAAACGGCAACAGTCTTCATCGACCATCACTTGCTCGTGCTGAGTTGCCAAGGAAGTATAATGGTTCAAGGACAACAATGCCAGCAAAGTTGGACTTCTTGGAACTTGTTGATTATGTTCCTCCAAGGTATTATCAGTTTTACAGAGATCTGACTGCTCATAATGGCCAAGAAGTTGCTGATAAAAACTTGTTTCATGTGTTAGATTGGTAATTATATCTGATTAGGGAATTTAAGTCCTTGTAAAATTAAATGTTCAATAAGTTTAGTGTTATATTGTATTGTAGGCCTATTCATTCATTTAAAACTATATAAATGAAGAAAATGAGGTCCAGCATGTTCAATTTTTACGTAGAGGAAACTCATTCTTTTTTGTCCTTTTTAGTATGTAATATATAATACGTAAATATGTATTTTTCAGAGTATATTACATTTATAATGCATTCATATTAAATTGCTTTGATAATTTAAGTCAGCAATTTAATATGAATGCATTATAAATGTAATTCCACATTAGGATAAAATAAAATTTAAAAATGTAAGGAATTTGTATATTTTTTTCTAGACAGTTGAAGAGCACATTTTCTCTGATCTGGAAAAATGATGGTTAGCCCGGTTTTGCGAGCAGCCATTCTTGTTTGTGCTAGTGAAATAAAATTGTCCAAAAGCCTTCGTGAAAGATATGATCCAAATAACCGTGTTCCATCTTAGTGAAGTAATTTCCATGATACAGAACGATACAGATAGTGAAGAACTGAGTAGTGAGAATGAACCAGAATCCTCAGAAAATGAGAATGTGTTAGAGGTAGAAGGATAAATAGCAGATTGAATAGAAAACAGTGATGGTGAACATTATATTCATCATGTACAGGCTGATAGAATTCATGTAAGTAAAATGAAGTATCTCGGTTCAAAAATTCTCCAAAGACTATACGTCGAACAGTTCATAATGTTCCAGTGCTTTGTATATGCACAAAACATTTGAAGAACATTACAAAAGCTTTGTGTGTTCCATGAATGACAACATGAAAGAGAGAAATGCTTGGAAATTTGAAAACTTCTTTTTTACTGTCAGTTGTGTTCTCATGTTTTTGTTGTTCATTAGAAAAGCATCAACTAATAAGATTTTCTAAAAATGTCATTCAATTTCTATGTATGTGTATGAGAGAGAGAGGAAAAATGATGTGAAAACAGGTATATTAAACCTCATATTCACAGCCACAGCATTATAGCCTTAATTGTATAAATATCTTATACTAACAAATAAAGTATATTTACTTAATGTATTTTGTCCTGGAACTTTGTAGTCCGAAGGACATAAGGCTAATAAGATGAAAATGTTCTAAAAACGCCAGGATATGTAAAGTGTAATACCGTTCACTCTTTGTCATGTTACACATTATAATCTGGCTGCAACAATTGTTTTTAATTGCAAGCGAATACTGTGTTGTGGGGCTATATTACTGTGGTTGCCAAATACTGAATGAGCCGCGTTCAAGATTATTATTTCCTGACATTTACCTGTCTTTTGATGCCGAGAGAGAAGGTAAATCCCTATTTTAAACCCCCTCTATTGCGAGGGTCAGGATTTAAAGGGGATGCTTCAAACACCGCTGAGTCTGGCATTGAGAGCTACAAGAGATAACTTTTCCACCTGCGCCAGATATAAATTGAAAGTGAGTTTTATTTATACTGCCATTGTTCTTAGCGTCCTATTTTTAATTGCGCGTGTAATACAGCTTAATTTTCCTCAGCTGCCTTTTTAAGTACCGACTTGGTCCTTTTACGGCATCTCGATCGAAAGGCGAACTTTTGTGCCTTTGCTTAGGGGTACTCTAAAAGTGACAAACATTACATTAATGTAATTTCCATTATCTTTCCGAATTATGTGATGTTGATCAATAAATCAATATCATTATTTTGGCAAATTTTAGTGCAGACTGAAGCGAAATTGCCTTATTTTGCGAAAAACGCTAAATTCCAGTGATTTTGAATATAAAAATTAGTTCTCACTTTCTTTGAAGTTCATTCCTATGAATTGTTAAATTACAAAAGAGAATAAATTAAAACTCTCAAAATTAGAAAAATAATGAAGTAAGGGCTGATGATTAAGGGTGGTTTAATATTCATGGAAGTTGACAATTCTCTTATTAGTGAAGTAATGGTCTGGATAGTCAATGATAGATTGGTAATTGACCCTTTTTCACCTGACCATACTGAGCCTGAAGGGATGGCCTTGGATTGGGAAGTAGAAAAGGGAAGAGATTTCTCGGAAACTAGAACGCTTTGCATTTAGGCTTTCCATTGTCTCATTTAAGGGACACTTTGAAAGTTCCACATTTTTTGATAGATTTTTCCAAAATGTTTACTGTGTTTGTATTTATATGAGAATAGGAGGTACACCAAATTTCATTAAAATTGGATAATTTGTTTAGGATATATAAATTATTTTATGAATTTAATAGGCACATTTTCAAAATAGAGCTTGCGTCTATTGACTTTTCAAAATTCATTTATATTGGCAGAACTGATACTCTAAAACATGGGTAACAATTGTATGAAGAGATATTTCAAATACGTTTGCTGATTATGCTGTACATATTTTTTTTAATAACAAAGAAAATTTAATCTTAAAAATTACTGATTTTTTCATGCAAACAAAAATGTTTTTGGAATTCATGTTAATGATAACATCAATATTGAATCATAGTTTTGTTTAGATGCTATTTATGAACACTTTTGGAAATTTTCATTGAATTTGAAGAAAAACTTAGGCGCGACCTTCTTTTGGAATGTGCAGAAATGTAGTTTTGAGAAAAACAGGAGCATCCTGTGTACGTTAAGGGAAGAGCACTATTTGAAACGGCCGTAATGACCACATGGAGGGGGGATATGAAAAATGTTAGCTGATCCAAATGCACCGGTGTTCCACGAACATTTTAAGGTAAAAAATAAACAATTTTCGAATTTTTGACAATTTTGACCAAAATTTTACTCCCAGTATCCCTTAAATATAACTTCTTAAGAGACTGTATTTACTTGTGAAGATGGGACGGACAGTGAATGTTACGGTGCCCAGCAGAGCGAAAGGGTTTGCTAATGCAGGTTTGTATGTGTCGGAAAGCAACATTTTGATGTGCAAGTTTTGTGAAGTTCGAACAGAGCGGG
>CM060962.1:59215095-59227595 GCA_030765045.1 Tenodera sinensis | reverse complement strand
AGAATTAAACACTTTCAAATTTACGGATCAAATCAAACAGTACCGGAACACCTGGAAAGGGCATATTGATATAATGCCAGAAGAAAGATTTCCGAAATTATTAACAGGTTATAGACCTCTAAGAAGAAGAAATTTAGATGACCACACCGATGTACTGAGCAATTTCAGCTTTCATGAAACAGGAACAAGCTTATAAAAGCTCATTCCTCTATTGGTGGTGGTGCTGGCGGCGGCGGTGGCGGTGGCGATGATGTTGATGACGATGACGACGACGACAAAGTGATCACGTTGACCAACCCCACCGGTATTTGAGAATTAAACTCTCGAATATGGGCAAATTAAAAAAAAAATTGTTGCTTAACGACACTGTCAATTGCCAGGATCACATCAGCGTCGCCGGTGTGCCGGAATTTTGTCCCACAGGAGTTCTTTTGCATGCCAGTAAATCTACTGACACGGAGCTGTCGTGTTTAAGCACACTCAAAAACCATCGGTCTGGGCCGGATTTGAACCCGCGACCTTGGGATCAGTAGGCCAGCGGCTAACCAACTAAGTCACCCAGAGCGACAAATAGAATACCTATGGGCCGTATCCATTATACCACTCGAGGAAACTTGCACGGTTAGGGTATTTATACTCACCGAACTTAAAGACGGAAGGAAGAAAATGCTATATAAAAGATTATTCATTTCAAAAGTAGCAAGTAAAGTGTGTTATCAACGGGTTTGGGCGTTTGCAGCAGATATACATTTAAGTGAACGTACTGTCCCTTTCATGACTCAGTATATTTTGTTACCGCTAGCAACAAAAGAACTTAAAGAAGGGAAGGAATTTAGGTCGGAATTTTTTTTTCCCCTATTAACTAAAGTTGTACTGTGGTGATTCTATTTATTTGTTTAATCAGGGGTGACATGGGGTCCGGTACCGCCGAAGCAAACCGGAAAATTGTGAGTGCAAGTTCGAATGGGTGGTACATGGAGGCAGTGCCCGGACACTGACCTGCGACTTGGAGTAGTTACTTGTTGCATTGTCATTGGGGGAGCAATGGGAAATCTTGGGAGTGGGAAATCGAGGGCGAGTAAATTTATTTCAGTTTGAATATACCGCTAAACTTTACTTCCAGCTCAGTATCCTTAAACGTGACGCAAGCATGTCGATAACCCGGAGGTCTGGTTACAAATTCTGTACTACACATTACCCCATGCCTTCCCCCATCATTTTCACTGTTAGGAGCATAATCCCAGAATCAGTACTTCAATAATCCCATGGCTCCCAAGGACCATACCGGCTCTGTTAATATAGGTAAGCCTGTTGCAAAGGAAAAAAAGAAGTTAAAACAAAAACTTCAATACAGAACATATGAACCCACAGAAAGGCAAACAGTGGGAAAAGCTCTCCACAGAATTACTTGAGCATTGTTCATGCCCTTATGTGCCGATGCTCTTTCCTCCCGACAAGGAATGTCTTCGAGTCTGTACTCTCCTAAAACGGATTCACCTGCTCCCTCTTTGTAATCCGTGTGGGCTGAGTTGTGGCGAAGGTCTATTCCTGTATCTTCTCGAAATGATTCCATCTCCGTCATGAACTTCAGTCTAAGTTAAATGAGCCCCTTTATACGGACGTGTACCCCGAAAACACACGTACGCGCATGCGAACACGCAAACGCACGTACACACACACGCGCACGCACACACACACACTCTCTCTCTCTCTCTCTCTCTCTCTCTCTCTCTCTCCAACGTTTAGGGTTAAAATTATGAACATGACAAGAGACTTCCAAACCGAAAATTTTTATATATGGAACCTGTGGTTGATTTTGATGAGGATGAGCATGATGATTTGGATGCTGCTGCTGATGATGATGATGATGACGACGACGACGATGTAAGTTTAAGGGCGCTCATCTAATAGGTCATCATTGCCCCTACAGAAAGCATCATGGCAATATAAATTTCATTACAAAACAAACATACCAGTAAAAAAGGAATATATATATAAATTATACCAAACAAATAAGCAAATCCCAGAAATAAACAAGGTTAAAAGAAGTTAGAAGGAGCATAAAATTTCGGTATCAAAACTTTTAAATTCTCAGACTCACGCTTAGCTTTGCTAAAAAATTTTAAAACTCTTTCGACCGCTTGTTTATCCTTTGCCAGGACATCTGCAAGTCTGACAGGCAGTTACAGAGTATCGAAGGTGCACTGGCGAAACACACTCTAGCAGCAGGTGACGGACTGACAAAGGGTTGTCGTACAGCTGACAAATCTGTGGTCGGAAGTGAATATTTTGGACACCGTGAGATCTTGAAAGTGAATGAGAAGGATGTTCCTAAGGCTGCTTTAATTTTCATAACAAACTGCTTGGCCTTTGATTTATTGTTCGTTTTGCGAAACATTTTGGGTGTTTCTACGAGATGTGCTGCCAGAGTTGCTGGACACCGTACCACTTATCCACGAGAGGATCTGGCTCCAGCGCGACGGAGCACTTGCCCACTCGCACTCACCTGAACAATACCTTTCCTAATCGCTGGGTTAGAAGGGGAGGTCCTGTACTGTAACCAGCAAAATCACCGGATCTCAATGGAGTCACATGCAGACGTTGGGGTATGCAACCCCAATAGAAACTGAAGAGGAACTGCTTGCTAGGGTCCTAACGGCCTCTATCATTGTGCAACAGACGCCAGGGATATTGGTGGGGATGTGACAAAAATGTCATGCGTCGTTGTAATGCATGTATTGAGGTAGGTGGTCGCCACTTTGAATACCTACTGTGAGCTCTAGTTTGGTTATAAGAGTCAAAATCAAGCAGCTTACGAAATTGATCTTCTAGGTCATGAAATATTTATTTCCGAACGATTATGTCAAAATGCTCAGTTTAGAAATCTTTTGTCATATGTACCATTGTGATCCTAAAGCTTGGGGACACGTGTGTGTGTGTGTGTGTGTGTGTGTGTGTGTGTGTGTGTGTGTGTGTGTGTGTGTGTGTGTGTGTGTGTGTGTGTGTGTGTGTGTGTGTGTGTGTGTGTGTGTGTGTGTGTGTGTGTGTGTGTGTGTGTGTGTGTGTGTGTGTGTGTGTGTGTGTGTGTGTGTGTGTGTGTGTGTGTGTGTGTGTGTGTGTGTGTGTGTGTGTGTGTGTGTGTGTGTGTGTGTGTGTGTGTGTGTGTGTGTGTGTGTGTGTGTGTGTGTGTGTGTGTGTGTGTGTGTGTGTGTGTGTGTGTGTGTGTGTGTGTGTGTGTGTGTGTGTGTGTGTGTGTGTGTGTGTGTGTGTGTGTGTGTGTGTGTGTGTGTGTGTGTGTGTGTGTGTGTGTGTGTGTGTTATAAACTTCGCTATTTGAATAGATATTTTGATGCTTTCCACTGCTGTAGAGTTTAATTATAGCAAAATATGTAACATTATCATCATCAGCATCATCATCATTAGGTGGTTTCTAAGACACCTCCACAGTCTCTGAAATTATTCGGAATAGTTCATACATACCCTTACCAAATGTAATAGGGATGAAGAAGTTACAATGCCATTTATTATACCTAATATGATAACGGTGGGGCAGTGGTCAGGCTAAGATGGTTTTTCAAAATTAATGTCATACTAATTATTGCAGAACCACAAATTGTTTTTATAAAGCACTGAACATTCCTTTAAACAAATTGACAATTAAACCTTCTGAAATATTGTGTAAAAGGGTAATGAAAACAATTAGTTGAAGCATGTGACAATGTGTGTTTGCTGTATCCGCTGGGGGCAAACAGACACCAATATTTTTAGTCACTGCCAACACTCAAAGAATTGTGACACACAAAATATGAATCACACAAAAATGAATCTCTACACATTTAGCATAGTACCAGTTTATAGAACTGAGGCACTGCACCAAATTCTCCTTCCTTGTAATATTATTGCAGTTCCTTGCAGATATCCTCTTTCTCATAGGGAAGTTTCTTCTAACTTTGTGATTTTTCGCTGCTGGGTCCTTTTCCTTTCCAGCGAGGGCAGTTTTCCTATCGTTTAGACCCTTTATAAATTGTGGGCTTACTATATCAAATTTTCTGGATTTCCTTTTGATTCCTGGATTACTTTTACTATCTAGGGACGTTGTTGGAGAAGAACTGAGATGTATGAAGCTTGTCAATAGTATAGAAGCCGAAGTGTAACCTCCTTGTGTTGTTCCCATTATTTGAGACTGCCTCCTGAAGATACTCCAGGGGAGCTTGAGATTCAAAAATATAATTTTCAACACCAGGTTCTCTAATTTCATCTGAAAATGAATACGGAATTGAATTTAACTTCACTAAATGCCATACAAGTAACGTTGGGTTCATTTAAATTGCATTATTTATTTAAAATAATTGTATATCTCTGATTTCGGGCAGCTATTGCAGCTTGGAGTACCTCACCAATAAAAATATGTGCCTAACAGTTGTCTGAATCTTCTCAGACAGTTTAATCCTTCCGTGGTTGTTACTGAGAATAAACTTGAGCCTTTTCGCCAGGAATCGCTTTGTGAAATACATTTACCGATCTCACATTCTTCCAAGAAACTTGATGTATACTGCGGCGGTTTCAGACAGCGGCTTTGTGGGACTGGGAGAACTTAGCTATTGAATTCACAACCACAAAACACTTTATCTGGATAAACATGAAATACTCAAATAGATACTTCTTGGTACACATCACCTTGAATATTGGTTTCTCTCTCAAAATACGAATGTTGCTGCAACGAATTGTATCTAGCTACGGGTTCGGCAGCTCGCCGAGATTGATCCTCTTATACATTTATATTTCAAAACGTAACCCTTCCCCAACTCGAGGAAGTTCTCAGGTGTGTTCTAAATGTGCTAAGTTGCTAGAAGCGAAATGTTGGTTCAATACAAAGTGGGAACAGAAAGCGGAAAGTTATGAGTGGGTTTGTTTCTTATCACTCCTGGAACGGCAATGATTATTGGATGTCTATCGTTAACAATTTAGAATTTAGAATTGTTTTAAACCAAAGCCTGACGCTTTTGCACCTGCTTAAAATTCTGGTAGCATAATACGCATAAGCCTACTTCGAAATTCTGTGTAATAAAGCAGACATTCCACCTGGGGTGCGCGTACCCCCAGGGGTACGCGAAGACTTCTTTAGGGGTAAATACAATTTAAACTAGGCATAGTGTCAGTATATTTCCTGAATGATCACAAATGACGACAAACATTTAAGCCAGAGGGATTTAAACTGCCCATTGTCCAAGCATAGATTTTACTTACTCTACCGGTTAGTTTGTATTGCTGATCGGCTTTTGGAAATAATGAAATTCCACTTACAAATCTCGCGTTACATTGTTCAAAATACTTTCCAGAAATTCAGAGAGACAATAACGCATAAGAGTGGACTACAAATCCGTTTTGCACTACCACCATCAATTCTCCTGACCTTGCCACAAAACCAAAAGAAAGTATTCTGGAGATATCTATTGACAGTTTACCGAAAACAAAAATCTAAAGCACATCAATTTGTTATTTCTAGTGTTATGCACGCAGAGTACACTGAATTTTGTGACATTATCTTCTTCCGTTCCCCTTGCTAGGGGCTTTTGTAAGTTATAATTAGGGCCCGGATTTTGATGAAAAGTCATCTTTTTTCTTAGTGGTCACGAGTGATGCTTACTGGAAATTAAGTCTATTCTGGAACAAATACGTTAGATATATGTGGTTTTTTTATAGGTAATCAAAATGCATTTTTTCCACATTTTTATAATCAAGTCATTTTTCAACATTTAGATGCATTTTCTGATCATTGTTTTTTTCTTTTTCACGAATTTATTGGGCATTTTAAAATAATCTTGATAGGGCAGATTCAAAGGCAATTGAGAGCGCACAGGATCTGTTTTCTGATACTCAAATCCAAGGTAAATTAGCTTCCATTAAATCAAATTTTGCATTTTTGACGGAAACCATAACCCGCTTTGAAGAAAGAGGCATGATATTGGATAAGTCGATTGAGTTAGTGAGGATTGCGTAAGAGAGGATATAAAATGTAAAAGGTGAGATTGGGGACAAAATTAGACAGAAACTAAAATTTGTGTTGGGCAAAAATAAAGGATAACAAACAGTTTGTCAGATTTCCGATATCTTGTCAGGAGAAAACTTCAGAACTGATATGATAACTTGAAGATGACCGTGGTGGTGTACTGCAACGCTGTTTTGGCTAATCGGTACACTAACTTATTTTTCATATTTTATAAAATTGTAAATGACGTGATGAATTTTGAATCTATTTATTATTTAGTAGCAATAATTGCATTATTTGCTAAGAAAGTCAATTTTAAAATGTGGTTGTTCGAACCATATGTTCATTATTTATGTATAACAGTTATCAATTTAGTATTAAGAAAGACAGTTAATTTTTGTTAGGTCTTTTTTTTTAATATTTTATTATACTTTAAGTGCATTTTATAGCTCAATCTTAGAGAATTTTTAGGTCAACAACTTCCGGGCCCTAGTGATAATGCTTTTTGCGTCGATACGGGGGCCCTAATGACCAAGTTGTCGACGGGCCCTTAAACCCAACACACTCACTCACTCACGCGTCGATACGATGAGTTAGCGTCAGTCGGTAGGAGCGATGAGTACTTTTTTCTTATCTTGGGCGTGGTACAAAAATAAAGCGGATTCAATTATGAATCTGATGCTTTAATTCAGCCATTATACTTTATACACTTGCATGGAAAGTCACAATTGTTGATTTTTAGCGAGATACTTAAACTTTTTAGCGAGTTCGAGATTGTGCGTCGTAACATTTAGCGAGTTTTCACATCATACACAAACTATCTTCTTTTTCCCGCCTTTTTCAATAGTTTTATCTTAGTTTAGATTATATATTTAACGTTTCGAAGAATCACTAAAACGATTACTTCTTTACAATAAAACCTTAGTCCGGGAGTATTTAAAACACTTAATAATCATTTCAGTATAGCGGCACATAAATTCCACGTCTGCATTCCCTGAAATCGTCAGGCCAAGAGAGAATTCAACATCCCCGTTTGCTAGGGTACTGCGTCCGTATAACATTACCCTTTGTTCTGCTTACTTGTGACGTCATTCCGTGTCGTCATATTTTAAGAATAATTATAACAGTCTTAAACTCGTTAAGAGAACCATTATACTTTGTGTCTTTTAACATTGTTGACCAAATACATATACAATACATAAATTACATAAATATACTCCTTACAACAATTATTATGACTAATTGAAAATCTTCCTGGTAATAAAAGAATAATTCTAGACAAACAGAATTAAACATACACTAAACTGAAGTCAAGTTCACATTTAAATTGTTCACTATAGGGGAAGCGTATACAAATATTGTCTCACCCTCTACTTATTTGCATGAGTGGGGTTTCGCTGAATTGACAATCAAAACTAAATGCTTAAATCCGGGCTCACCATTAATATTCAAACTAACAAAGATTCAGTCACAAACAGAGGAGCTAGCATCCAGCAAATGAGCTCTTTACAGGTCAGAAACATACATTTACAAATTCATATACTTTGTGTGTGTGCAATCTGTAACGCAGTTCCTGTATTTATTTTATACATTTACAGCATAATTCTATTTTGGTACTATCCAATAAACTACAAAAGTTTATATCTATTTTAGATATAGTTATGTATAATTTGAATTAAGGATAACTAAGGCTAGCCCTAGGGGTACACGCTAGAATGAAAAATTGTGTTTGGGGGTACGCGGAGAAAAAAAGGTTGAATACCACTATAATAAACATTCTCTAAAAGTGACTTCCTTACTATTTCTCAATCATATGGCGATAATTAATTCAATACCTTTATAATCAATATCATACACTGTTTTCTCTATTTGTTGTTGTTCCTGTATTGCTTTCCTAAGTTGTGAGAGGACACAGTCTCCTAAAACGATACACACTATGAGGAGGCCTATGTATCTATTTCCTCAAAAACAATAGCAAAGAACTACAAAAAAAAAACACAGCAAACAACCAGTAGAAACAAACAATTTCAATAAAGGAATGAAAGCTTTGTACGACTAAGCTCACTAAATCAGACCTGAGAAAGATTACTCCGAAGGTGTGAACAGTGTTCCTCCCATCCTTACTATAGTAGCTGCTAACACACATACATATACACACTCTGAATGGCCACCAAGAGGAGGGAAGTGGAGAAGGAGAATGGCTTGACACCTCAGGAGTGCTATGCCGCAGGCCTGTACTAGACGAATCGAAGACAATAATGAACCTGTATTTAGATAATGTTTACTCTATCAAGTTTACAGGTTGGATAACCCGCATTATGTTGGTTGAAATGAAAGCAGGGGAGAAATATAATTAATCAATTATTAAAAACAAATGAGATTCCAATATGCCAATTCTCTGGAAATTTGAAGCGTAGTAAAGTGCTGGTGAGATCCATATCCCCCATCTCGTTATTATAGGTTGGAGGGGGGGGGGCCGAGGTACTTCTGGTGCAAAGGATTTAAACGTAAGCATTCTTAACGGGGCCTTTACAAAGATCTTAATACTGGAAATCAATTTGTCAATATCCGGAAACAAGCATCGTATCTTTTCTGGCACGCCGTGAAAGTCATGTGCTACGCAGGTCACGTGAAGTATGTTTGGAAACAGCACCTTTAACGCTATTCCAGCCTTTTTGACATATGCTGCAACGTCACTGGTGAAAAGTAAGACGTTGTATTGAATCTCTTCAGACCACAGCAACTTTAATGAACTGGTGAATATCTGCGTGATAGTTGAATTGCTAACTTTCTCAAGACACTGTGTTGTAAGCAGGAATGGTTTCATTGATTCAACTTCTGTAGAATCTAATGATCCAATAACGGCATTGGCAATGAGACAAGTAACTCTCATTGCCACGGACTAACGGTTAATGAAATAAAATGTACCTGAAGGAAATGTTCAATAATTAATAAATAATAGATAAACAATGAAATAAAGACAACAAAAATCATTTATTTCGTAAAATAGGCATTTATATTTAAAAAGGCAGAAAAAGGCAACATAAAACTGTGGCATTTCAATCACAAAAGGTATAAATCGTGCAGATTCACTTTCAAATTAAACATAGATTTAACACATTTAAAAAGGCATTCTGCCTAAGTTCCGGTCTTTGTCATAAGTAATAGTAGTAGCAGTAGAAGTAGCGGTAGCGGCGGCGGCGGCAGCAGGAGCAGCAGCAGGAGTAGCAGTAGTAGGTAATAATAATAATAATAATAATAATAATAATAATAATAATAATAATAATAATAATAATAATAATAATAATAATAATAATAATAATAATAATAATAATAATAATAATAATAATAATAATAATAATAATAATAATAATAATAATAATAATAATAATAATAATAATAATAATAATAATAATAATAATAATAATAATAATAATAATAATAATAATAATAATAATAATAATAATAATAATAATAATAATAATAATAATAATAATAATAATAATAATAATAATAATAATAATAATAATAATAATAATAATAATAATAATAATAATAATAATAATAATAATAATAATAATAATAATAATAATAATAATAGTAATAATAATAATAATAATAATAATAATAATAATAATAATAGTAATAATATAAAAATACCAGTTGAATAATAGTAGATCATTGTACCTATAAGGCGTGCTCTTTATTTTGTAATATTTTCAGCTTGTGTCTTATGCAGCCTTTTAAATAAATCATTACCTTTCAATATGTAAACATCAGGTTGGTGAATAATCAACGCAATTATTGTGCTCTGCTGGTGCACAGAAGTAACTAGGTACATCCATTGCTTCTGGGAAAGGGGATGTGTTTGCTTGAGATCAAGCGATGAGTGCACGCATGACGAAGCAGTCGAGGAGGTCGTGATGTCACGGCGACAAGCCTACTATAAAACCTTTCCAAATTAAAACGCCTTTTCTCCAGGGGAGGACGGTACAAGTTCCAGGAAACCTGTTGTACAGTTTTGTTCTAGGAGCAGGCGAGAAGTGCGGCATTCCAGGAAAGGTTAAAGTGACTGAGACAGCGGTCCAAGCCTCCAGGCGACCGAGGATAAGCAGTACGCATGGGAATTTGCGACAAACTTAACCAAACTCCATGTTGCCGCACATGAGATGAATTAAACATGCTATCGGGAGTCGTGCCGTGTGCTGGACACTGAGGCTATGACATACAAACCGCTTGTGAATAAACTAGCCTGTTTCTTCAAACAAAATCACATCGTACTTAGGTACGCTGAAATAGCGTTGCAACGGCCAATATACACAAGAATATTACAACAATAATGGTGCTTCCACTGGAATAGTTCCCTGGCAATCAGTAAATACAGGCTAGCCCATATAAAATATTACAGATAATATCTGTTAAACGATCAGAAAAACCTTATAGGAGCAAGCGACTTTTCAAATTATGATATGGAGAATATTTTCATAGAACAATGTGTCATTTCCCCTACATCGTAATTTTAATCCCGTGGGGCCCAACCTCAGAATTCTAAATGAAACCATGATAATCTTTTTGTATATTCTGACTCCCCACAATAAACTAAGCAACTTTCATTAAACATTTTTTTCTAAAATGGACTGTTGAGCTGTTATAGTATGTTTTCATCGAAAAGATCTCCCTCGGGAACTCGGCGAGAAAAAGTATCAAATGAAAGAATAAAATTAATAAACACAGTATGCACTATTGGGCATCTGAAAACCCCAAATGGGTGAGAACTGTGCCTTTTCAGTATCGTTGGTTGCTAAATGTTTGGTGTAAAATTCTTGATAACATTCTCATTGGCCCTTACTTCCTTAAAAGTACAATTGCTGGTGAATAATTTTCTCAATCGTGAATTACCTTCCTTATTGGAAAACGTTTCCTTCAATGTGAGAAGAGAACGGTATCGGCAGGATGTTGTCCCACCACATTTTGCAATATGCACACGTTAACTTCTAAATGAGAAACTTGATGATAGATGGATTGGACGTGCTGGACCTATCATATGGCCTCCTCGTTCACCCGACTTGATACGCTTGGACTACTTTTTATGGGGATACATGAAACAGATAGTAACGTTTAACCCTTCAAGGAAGTAAGGGCCGATGACAAACTTATCAAGATTTTCACACCAAATATTTAGCGACCAGTGATGCTGAAAAGGCAGTTTTCAATAATGCATAATGTGTCTACTAACTTGTTATTTCATTTTATACTTTATTTACTCACCGAGTTCAGGAAGGAGATGATTCCAATGAAAGCGTCCTATCATAGCTCTAAAATTCGCTTTAGAAAAAGAAGGTTAAGTTACTTAGTTTACTATGGGGAACCAGATTATTTAAAAAAAAAATAAATAAAAAATAAATAATAATAATAATAATAATAATAATAATAATAATAATAATAATAATAATAATAATAATAATAATAATAATAATAATAATAATAATAATAATAATAATAATAATAATAATAATAATAATAATAATAATAATAATAATAATAATAATAATAATAATAATAATAATAATAATAATAATAATGCCACGGTTTCCTTAAAAATTCTGAAGTTGGGCCCCATGAAAATATTTTGTCACAATTTTGATGGCCCCTTGCTCCGTTAAGATTAGTAATTCGTAGCATTTGGTTTTTTCTGCTCGTATAAGAGACCTGTTACATCTTATACGGGCCACTTGTATAAGTCTCTCTCTGTCTCTCTCTCTCTCTTTCGTGTGTGTGTGTCTCTGTGTGTGTCTGTGTGTGTGTCTGTCTGTGTGTGTCTGTCTGTGTCTGTCTGTCTGTGTCTGGGCCTGTGTGTGTCTGTCTGTGTCTGTGTCTGTGTCTGTCTGTGTCTGTGTCTGTCTGTGTCTGTGTCTGTCTGTGTCTGTGTCTGTCTGTGTCTGTGTCTGTCTGTGTCTGTGTCTGTCTGTGTCTGTGTCTGTCTGTGTCTGTGTCTGTCTGTGTCTGTGTCTGTCTGTGTCTGTGTCTGTCTGTGTCTGTGTCTGTCTGTGTCTGTGTCTGTCTGTGTCTGTGTCTGTGTCTGTCTGTGTCTGTCTGTGTCTGTCTGTGTCTGTCTGTGTCTGTGTCTCTGTGTCTCTGTGTCTGTGTCTCTGTGTCTGTGTCTCTGTGTCTGTGTCTGTGTCTCTGTGTCTGTGTCTCTGTGTCTCTGTGTCTGTGTCTCTGTGTCTGTGTCTGTGTCTCTGTGTCTGTGTCTCTGTCTCTGTGTCTGTGTCTCTGTGTGTCTCTGTGTCTGTGTCTCTCTGTGTGTCTCTCTCTGTGTCTCTGTGTCTGTGTCTCTGTGTCTGTGTCTCTGTGTGTCTCTCTGTGTGTCTCTGTGTCTGTGTCTCTGTGTCTGTGTCTCTGTGTCTGTGTCTCTGTGTCTGTGTCTCTGTCTCTGTGTCTGTGTCTCTGTGTGTCTCTCTGTGTGTCTCTGTGTCTGTGTCTCTGTGTCTGTGTCTCTGTGTGTCTCTCT
>CM060962.1:59150095-59212595 GCA_030765045.1 Tenodera sinensis | reverse complement strand
TTTGGACACTATAGCGCATCAAAGAGTAAGATGGGTGTACGTACACGTTTCATCAATAAAGCGAACATCAAGCTGTCTACATTACAAACGGGCTTTGAATTGTGTACCTCGTACGTCATTGCAGAGCCTATATCGGCGGTGGTGAGCCTCATGCACATGACCCAATACGTGCGGTTGCCTTTGAAGATTTTCAATCGCTCCGTGGACTCCTAAGTAAGGTCCTTCACTGACGTTACAGGAGTGCAATATTCTTTATAAAACTCAACAGAAAATCGAGAGGTGTCAGATTCAGCGACCGTGCTGACCGTGGAACTGGTCCACCTCTACCAATCCATCGATTTGGATATGCCACGTTGAGGTGATTGCACACATTTACATAAAAGTGTGCTGGAGCTCTAGTCGGCCATTGTCGCAGCTATGCACTGGTACATGTCGCACTGCTGTTAAATACCGTTACTGTAGTGCAAACTACACAAGCAACGCTGTAGGATGCGCACTAAGGACTCTATGGAGGAATTTAGCGCATACGCGGTAATGTTATTAGGCTCAGGTCGTTCATCCCGGTACACAGATGCCTAAAGGGTTGCATACCTCCAGTATAAAGATACAAAAACGTTCGTTCTCCAACTTCGACGCTCTTTAGCGCCCAAAACGTGCATTTCCGGACAGGGGTCCCTATTTGAAAACCGATCAGTTTGCTATCCTCACAACATACTAAGCGTTGTTTGTGTATTTTGGGCACACCTACCCAACATATATTAGGATGAGAGGAAGTTTTTTTACATTCCTTCTAATATGCGCTTCCTGGAAGCATTACAAACAAAAAAAGTCTAATGGCATTTTGTTCTTTGATCAGTTTCGGAAAAAATAAAGGGTTTTTGTTCCAAATTGGATGCATAATTCTTCAAGAATGTACAAAGATAACAATTTGTTACCTGTAAAATGCGTAGAGTAACTTATTTCTGACATAGCTTCGTTAGTAATAATGGGACATCACACAGGATTTCGAAATAATTAATCACTTAAAAGAATTGAACGAATACTGGGACAGCTCTTTCAGACAAAGTAACTCGACAACCTTGCGTTGAGGTTGGTGAGGAAATTGAACCAGTTTCTGGATGTAAATAGGTCGATCGCTTGCAGGATCGTGTGATGTTTTGGGAGGTAACGCTTCTGATTGGCCTACTGTCGCACAGTAAACATGGAAGGACACGGCAGGATATTCGTTTATGTTCTCAAGACGCATCACTACGGTGTTGTTTATGTACTGACCTAGTAAAACTGGCACCTAGAAAATCTGCAGTGTTGCCACCTTGTTTTCGACAAAACTAAAATATCTTAGTAGGAAATGATCAGAGTTAAAAACGTAAGATATAAAATGTGTTTCAAATACCGAGATCTATCACAGGTTTAAATTAATGTAATGACTTCCCTTCCACTCTGTACGTATATGTAGGTGTGCTGTAAACAAGTTTGGCCGTGATAACTGCTTTGCAGCGCTGTGCAGGAAGTGGCTTGCTCTTGTAGCGTAACAGTATGCGCGTTGGTGAAGGTTCCAGATTGAAATGCTGCCGTTCGAAGGTACTTTTTATGTCTAGTAAATTTAATGAGAGCTCATAGTTTGGCATACAAATGTCGTTTCACTTAATTGGTTTAATTAAGTGAAGTTGGCGAAAACACAACTTGTCAGAATATGCTTTAATGAACATCATAAATGAACGCACAATAACCTTGTAATTGTGTAGACGCGTTATGTTTTTAAGTAATAATTACTATGCTATTATGCATTTATTTATGATGTTCAATATTTCATGCGAAAGAAGCCAACAAATTTTTCTGAAAATTTACAAAATGTACGTACAAACTAGATAATTTTACAGTTATCTTTATTCGAAAACTTCGTGCCACAGTAAACACGAATGGTTGGAATATCTTATTTATAAGCAAATCCAATTTCTAGTGCACTCGGAAAGAGCATGTGATTTGCTAGAACATTCTCGAAACATAAACAGAAATAAATTAACACCTCACTTATTCACCATAACTTTCCAGCATGTTAACCATTGCGCTACCAGAGCACGCGAACAACGGACTCTCCCGTAGTCGTAGTCAGCTGGATGAGGAATGCTGTGTAAGCACCTACATTTCGCACCGTCTGTAAAATTCAGGGTGGTCTAGTTACCAACCCGCAGGTTGCGAAGACACACCCGGTATATACGGCACGATTGCTATGAAGCGGGCGCCATTGGCATGAGTGAACTTTTTCTGCCTGCAAGTGAAGACGAGTGATGGCAGGAACTATCACAGGCTTAACTATCGTGTGTAACCCGTGATAATAGATAAGAGCAGTATTTGAATACTTTCCACTCGACTTACAGGGAATAAACTCACTCTTCTATATACTGCTATTGTTCAACATTACGGGTGACAACAGATTATAGATTGCCGTAATGTTTCACTGGCATTTCTTCTTTTCCTATTAATAGTATTGTTTTATTTTGTTATTGTATTATTATATTATTTATACTGTTTATATTATTAATATTCACATTCATTTTATTGTTTTATTCTTATTAGTGTGTTATCATCTTTACTATGTTTATCATTATTATATTGTTATCATCATCGCCCGCCTCTGTGCCGTCGTGGTAGCGTGTCTGCCCACGTCCAAGAGGTCACGAGTTCGAATCTCGCTTAGGGTGAGTTATCCGATAAGGTTCTTTCCGAAGTTTTCCCTTATCCTGAGAAGGCGAATGTAGGAGAAGTTAAAGCTCTACAGACCTGTTGAAAGCTATTTCGATAGGAAGTTTAAATTAAATATAGGGAGAATTTGTTGAAGGATTAGACGTTTTTGTATTTTTCAATATAATACTGTATTATGTTTACTGTAGACGTTTACGTTTTTCTGATTCTAAGGGCAAATTTAAAGCTTTTATTGTAACACAGAATCGTTTAACCCAATAAATGCTGCTTATTTCAAGCCACATTTGCAACATTTTCCACAATAGGCATTAAGAAGTTGGAGATAAGTCTAGCGAAAATTAAAACGTGGTTTTTCTAAGAGGCCAGGTTTATTCACCTTTCCCCACCTTTCCTTGTCGTCATTATAGCGCCACGCCTCTAGCCCCGTATTGTAACCGTCAAGCAGTGTCATTGGTTAGTAATCATTCCTCATCCCTTGCGAGACTCCTTAAGACGATATGAAACTGAGAGATGGTCTCAAACAGTACATATTGCTGAATTCGTTTTGTGTACAACATACAGCAGTATACGTTTACACGAATACTAGATCTTAGCACCATAAATCAGCACTAAGGAAATGACAGAGTATAAACACAAGGCATATTTAAAATAACTGCTGGTAAACACTGAAATTAGATAAAGCGAATCATGAACATTCAGCGGGCCTTTGGTTTTAGCTGATTGAAGTGCACCTGAATCATCAGCGCTATGCTACAGGTATGATCTGATAACGAGGGATTTAATATTACATGCCTCAAAGGTTGGTGCCAGGGAAGCGTATGGGCTCCATTAAATCTCTTGACACATCAACGTAAACAGCTGCCACTAGGGACTTTAACGACCTGAGCTTTGCTTATACACAAGTCTCCGGACAAAATCGAAATCGGTTCGGGGAGCAGGCGCGCGCGTTTGTAAACGAAAGGCTGCTTTCATTAGGGTCCATTTAATAACAAAGCAATGAGATACAGAGTTGTTAGTCGCACTTGGATCAGCTAATTAACTAATGCACACTTTCTAACCGCAAATTAGGCACTGCGTCGCGTTTCCAAGCGTGTAACACAAAATGGGTGAGAAGGATGTAAGGGTGTATCCAGTGGAAGTAATATTAGGGAGGATGTTGAGACAACATTGAAGGAAACAAAGAACAGGGAAGCCCCTGGTAGGGGTAACAAACATGGAACTGTGGAAATATGGAGGAAGGAAATTAAAAGCAAGATTAATCCAACTTTGTAATTTAATTTGGTGTGAAGGGAGAACCCAAATGAAAGGAATATTGCTAGTGTAATCAGCACATATAAACAAAGAAATAGAATATAGTGTAGACGTTATGGGGACATTTTTCTTTTATTGACAGCATATAAATTATATGCCATAATTTAAAAAAATAAATTGCAGCCATAAAAGAAAATAAAACTGAATGAGGAACAGAATGGATTCAGCAAAGGGAGGTCATGTACATACGCAGTTTTTACAGTTAAACAAATCTTAGAGAAAATAAGTGAACACAACCTAAAAGCATGTGTACTATTTTTAGAATGTGCATAGGCCATGACCAAGTTGATCGTACAAACTTGTGGCAAATATTAAAGGAGTACAAAGGATCTTTAAATTTGTTAAATTCAATTAAAGCACTATACGGCAACACATAAATAAAAACGGAAAAGCGGAAGGAAATTGTAAACGTTAATACAGGACCGAGGCAAGGTTGCGGACTGTCTCCCATACTATTTGATCTATATATTAACAAATTAATTAAAAAATGGAGAAGTACCAGTAATCCCAAAGGACTCAGAATAAACATAATCAAAATAGATAACATTTTGTTTGGAGACGATCAGATATTCCTGGCGGAAAATGAAGCGGAAGGAGCAGCTATAAAACTGAAGGAAATAATAAAAATGCAAATTTCAAGTGAAAAAAGAAAACTAAAGTTATGGCTGTCTGGGGAAAAGAACAATTTAGAGTGAAAATACTTATAGAGGGGAAAAACAGAACAAGTGACAACATTCAGATGCAAAGGAAGCAAAATATTAGCCATTGAAAGGAATTCTGAAATTAAAGAAAACATTGAAAGATACTTATAGCTCTATGGTTGCATAAGAAGGTTTTTGCAAGAACATGAGGAAGGAAATAAAACTATTAATCTACAGGATAATATCAAAACCGGCATTGAGATGTGGATGTGAAACATAGGTAATCCTGACAAATCAAGACTGGTGACTGCACAGATGAGATTTCTAGGATCACTGTTGGGTGTAACAAGAGCAGATCGACTAACAAATGTAGACATAAGAGAACAACTGGGAAAACAGTATAGATATAATAGAGGAAATACAGCAATATCAGCGACAGGGGAGAGATCGTGTGCAAAGAATGGGATCTTCCATTACTGCACAATCCCCACGGACGAAGAGGCATAGGGCGACCACAAGGAAGGTGGATAGAGCACTTCCAGTTAGCCTCGTAACAGGTCCTGCGGTCTGCTGCTTGTTATGCAGAAGAACAAGAACAAAACAAGAACAAGAACAAGAACAAGAGCAAGAGCACGAGCACGAGCACGAGCACGAAGAAGAAGAAGACGTCACCATCAGCAAAAGTCATCCTTTTCAGGTTGTTGAAGTTCTCATCATTGGCAAGTATTAAGAATCGAAGGAATGAAAATGTCTTTCTTTAATGAGAAGGTTCATAGTTAAAGCCTGAGACGGGAACTTATATATATTTGTAATTTTAGAATTAGAATGTAAATATAAGACTTTTAGGTATAAATATAATCTTGTATTATAAATTGTGTAGAGAAGCCGCCTCTTGAAAGTATGTTGACCTGAGCACATTTCTGAAGGCCAGAGGACAAAACATCTTTGTCATCTCGCGCCGAGGCACGTTTTGCCTAAAGTCCAAGGACACAGCTGGGGAAAATACACCCCTCCCCCATAACGGGACTAGAGAGAAAGTGCGGGGGTGAGATATAAATAGGAAAACTTGGAAGAGAACGGGACTGACTGTCTATTTGTTGCGAGGTCGCTACGAGGGTGAACCTGTATCGCGAATATGTATAGTTTCGCGCCAAAAACGTCGATGTGTGAAAGGCGACAGTGATTAGCGTAAGGTGAAGTAAATAGCAATCGTGCAATGAAATACCAGAAACTCGCTCAGGTCGGCACTTCGAGGCAATGACGTGGTGGAGAATAAAATCAGAAAACGTCTGTGCTGTGTTTGTCATCTAACCTCGCGCCTGAGAAATATCCTACTCATGCCTACCTAATCCCAAGCAAGATCAACGCAGCGGCGCACAGCGGAGAGGCAGCTACTGCACCGGATGAGCTAGCAAGGCATTTCATGTGACGGAAAAGAAACCGTCCCAAAAGTGGCACCCAACGTACACTGTAACCACAGTGACTCTGTTACAAGTGGCTACCCAACTCCGTTACAAGCCAATACATTGGCTTCGATCGCAGATGTAATAAACAGCAAAACAAGCCGCTGAACTCAATCTGCCATGGTCACTCCCGTCACCATATGAAGAAAAGTCTGAACATTAAATCTATTTAATGCCAACCCGACTAAGTTCGTGTGGCCAATCTTTTCTGGAACTAACCAGGGTATCACAATGCAATTGTTTTTAAGAATTGTTGTCAGGAATAATACTTTGATCTCAAAAGAATTTATATATGCATTTATTTATTACTTCCTCTACTACGTATAGTAAGTACGCGAAGTGTTGTATTCGACCCAAAATTTTGATGTTGAAATATATCACTGAAAATACATGTTTTAAGGACCCCTGTATCCAAAAGAACATTTTTAGAAAAAGATCCTGTACGTGCGTGTGTGTGTACGTGTGTATGTGCGTGTGCGTGTGTGTTTATGTGTGTGTGTTTGTGTGTGTGTGTGTGTGTGTGTGTGTGTGTGTGTGTGTGTGTGTGTGTGTGTGTGTCTATCTGAGAACCGCATAATTCAAAAACAAAAGTTCGGTTAAGAGCCAAAGTTGGTATTTAAGTTTAATGTCTTTCACGGATATGACACGAAGATTTTGAAGAAACCTCCTCTACCCTAAACTATCCTTTACATGGAAAATGCTACGATTTTCTCAAAAATAACTAAGGATTTTGATTAAAATTCCGTATGTGTAAGATTTTTATGGCAAATGAAATGTATATCTTGAATTTTCTGGCTATAGCCTGATTACTCATGATGACTTTTGCATAAGTGGTAAACCGTAAGAGATAGACCAAATCTTACCATACAAAAATGTATTTTCTTTTTTGTGGATTGAGCCATTTCGAAGATATTCCTTATCATTTGTGTGAGTCTTGCAATACCTAACTTTTCTCAAATAGAAGGTCGCTATTCACTTTTTATCTCTTGGTCCTGCAAAGAGAAGGGAATTTCAAAGCTTAAAAGATTTGACTATCACTCAGAGCCTGCTGTATTTCCATATTCCCCTTGCACCTAAAAGAAAATTGTTAATAACAAGGTAATTTCTGCAAATTGTAACAGGATTTTATTTATTCAATCGGTCGGTTGTACAGATGTCCCTACCACGTTAGCCTTGTACAGATGTCCCGTGCCACGTTAGCCTTTTACGGAGAGCTTGACGATCCTTTTTCTTCTATCTCGGACACAGTAAAGATATATTATAAGGAAGATTATTTACAAAAAATGTCTTAAACACTTTATTTACCTACAGATATTGCAATATACGTGTGTGTATATATATTGTTTTTTGTTTGTTTTTTTTTTTTTTCACCGCTAAGGCATCAATCCATGGCCATTGTTTTTCTCGTTGTTTATTTTCCAGACAAGTGAAGTCATTATCTGCCACCTCCGTTTTTCCATCTAGAATCATTCCAGAGGGCTTAAGCAAGAAATACTGCTTCAAAATGTTTATCTCAAATAACATGAAGAAGATAGAGCATAGATGAGGAGAACCGACACATTGTGTCATTGTGCAGTTTTAGCCCCGTCCACACTCCACACACTAGCTAGCTATCAGACTACATCGCTTGTTATCTATCTGCCTCAGAGAACCGGTCAATCCCTCAAATCGTGTCAGTGGTGGAATCATGTCGTATAACAAGTAAAAAGATACTTTAAAGTCGAATTTGATAAGTACTTTGTGTTCCAAGTAAAAATAAACACTGAATTTGCTTTGCCAAAAGAAAATGTATCTAATGTAACCGATAAGACGTTAATTAAAAAGAAAAAAAAAAGTAATCACAAAATTAATACATCATGTTTCTATTCGGTTTACCTTGTTAGCAAAGAAATGTTTATATGTAAACACAAAATGGTAAACCTGAGGTGGCCTGCATTTGGTGATGGGGTATATGGAGGGGGTAAATAACCAATTTCATTCCTGTAATCCCTCTTCCCCATGTCTGAGATAGAGGAATAACAGTTTGTAGGAATAGTTAGCATCGGAATGGAGAAAGTCATGTGAGTGCAACATATCAGACTTTTTACTTTCTCTACTACGTATAGTAGAAGTAGTGTATTCTACCTAAAAATTCGATTTCGAGATTTCGCCGGAAATATATGTTTTGAGGCCCTCTGAATAAAAAAAGACATTTTTAGAACAAGGTGCGTGTGTGTGTCTGTCAGTCTGTGGACAGCATAACTCAGAAAAGAAAAGTCGATTAAAAACCAAAGTTGGTATTAAAGTTTTGTCTTTCAAGGATGCGACACGAAGATTTTAAAGAAAATTTCTCCACCCTAAACTACCCTTTACATGGAAAATTGTTCAAAATTTTTATTTTCTTGAAAATGGCTCTAAAGATTTTGATTAAAATGTCATATGCTTGAGATATTTTTATGACAAATGAAATGTATATCTCGCATTTTCTGACTATAGCCCAGGAAGACCTATTTACTCTGGATCACTTTTGCATGACTGGTAAACCGTAAGAGATAGACCAAATTTTACTATAGAAATTCAGATCTTGCTAAAACACACATTTTATGTCCAAATAACATTTTTTGTGGAGTGAACCATTTCGGAGATATTCCTTGTTATTTGTGTAAGCTTTAGAGAACCTATACTTCTGTGAAATGGACCATCGCTATTTATTTTTGATATGTTAACCATGCAAGGAGAGCGGAATTGGAAAGCTTTAAAAGATTTGACTATCGCTCAAAACCTACTGTATTCTAATATTCCCCTTGCACGTACACGAAAACGAGCAATAAGATAATATCTGCAAATGTATATCTCAACTAACACGAAGAAGATAAAGGAATAAGAGTTTTTAAGAATGGTTAGTACAAGAGTAGAGAAAGTCATGTGAGTACAACACATCATATTTTTTAAATTGCAATATATATTTTATCAGCCATATGTATGTAGTTATTCTTAAACTTAGATACTCTAGTGTTACTGAGGTTTGAAATAACATTTCCTCTGGGTCATTTTCAAGTATAACTAACTCTGAAAGAAAAACATTTGTAATAACTGTAGGAACAGGGAACTTCAGAGATTATGGAGGGCAGGGTACCAGTTATGAAGGTTTAGGAACAATTGTACATCTGACACAGTTGAATAAGCAAGTCCAGGAAGCATCAGCACTGGAATACCTTGCATTAATGATGCAATAACTTATGGGTAGAGCTATAATGTTCCCAACAGCGTTCCTCCTGCAGTTAATCGTCAAAACAACGATTCTTCTTTACAGTGGTGATATGTATTGAAGAAAATTACTTTTGGCGCAGTCTGAAGTTGAGGTAACATTGTTGTGTAAGGTTACGACTGTGCGCGTTCCAAGCTCTAATGCAGTATTTTAATTGCGTTTTAACGATTCAGAGAGTACCCTATATGCTTATGCTTAAACATTCACAGAGTATTATCTTGCCTCTCTGTGGTACTATAATAAACCGAATGTTTCAACTCTTAATATACGTATAATTATTAGGTATTCCTCACCGCCCTTCAATTAATGCGTCTGGATTACTTTACCGGAAATTGCAATATTACCAACAACAAGTCCAAGCCTTAAATTATTGTACTCTTGAATACGTGTATAGTTTTATATTTGTGCAGTGGTAACGAAACACATTATTTTTATTGCTGCGATTGAATTTGAAGTGTATGTTAAATACAAGCGCCTTTTGCAGAATAATGGATGTTTTACCATTCCAATTGCTACTCAAAGCAAGTACCTAATCGAATTGTGTATGAAAGGCTTCTCCTCTTGCAGGAGAATTTAAAATTAAACGAAAATATTATTCAATAATTTCACTAGACGTTTGTGCTCTAGCGATGTACTTATCAATAACGAACATGAACAGAAAATAAAAACTTCGAGTGTGACTTAAGAGGAGAAGTAAAAATTGTTTTTTCCAGGAACTAAAATGTAGCACCGACTACATAAGGATTAAGACACACCAGCTAAAAATAAGACCTAAGTACTGATAATACTCTAGTTGTTTGTTAAGTTTCCTTTGTCTTGTATAAATATATTATGTACAGATGTTATTTTCTACCATTGCTGTGATTGTAATGATAATTTGTTACAATTAATTCAGTCTGACATATTTACAGGAAATACAGGAACAAGTACTTCAAGATCTAAAAAAGAGGAAATCTTGCACATATACTTCATTGCTAACTAGCGGGAGAGAAAAAAAAAAAAAAAAAAAACTTGGAGTTGGCGCGCGGTGCTTTGCTTATCCTCATTCTCGGCGCTCCTTGCCGTCAGCCGCTGTCATAGAAACGTGCGCGTGAAACCATATAACATTTTTAAAACTACTTTCAAAGGCCTTACTCACCAACTTTATAAAAGGACATGCTGAAACTGGCCACCGTCGTTGTCCTTGCTTACATTTTTGGCACCTCTTCAGGAAATTATCCATCACTCGCCATAGTTTACGTTGAGAAATGCTAGGAGTTTTCTGGCGGATATTTTAATTCTTCTAGGGTGTGTGAGTTTGTCTTGTAAACTTTATATTTTAAGCTACCCCAGAGATAGAAATCACAATGGGTTGGGTCGGGGGACCGAGGAGGCCACAAATGTCTACTAATGATTCTGTCCTGAAACACACTTTCAATTGTCCTTATCGAAACAATGGTCGTATAAGCTGTTGCAAAGTCTTATTGAAAAAAGCCAAAACTTAGCTTCTGTTAATCCTCTAAAAAAGGTGGGGGGATTGTAATCATGCGTTACGACCGTCAACTGCTGACTAGAAAAAATTGACTCGATAACTTAGAAGCTATTATTGTTCATGAAGTACCTATCATGAAATTGTGTGTAATGTGCCATTAGCAGAGAAATGTTTCTCAGCAATTTCTATCTCTGGGGTAACTTAAAACAAAGTGTATCAGACAAACCCACACATCCTGAAAGAATTAAAACAAAATATCTGCCACGATATCTACAGCATTTCTCAACATGAACTACGGCGAGTGATGAATGGTTTCCTAAAGAGGTGTCAAAATGTATGGAGAACAATGGTGACAAGCTTCAGCATATACTTTCATTAAGTTGGTCAGTAAAACCTTTAAAAGTATTTTTAAAAATGTTGTATGGTTTTATGCGTGCCTTTCTTTCACAGCCACAGACGGCAACGAGCGCCGATGATGCGGACATGCAAAACACCGCGCAGCTGCTTCCTAAGTCTTTTGTTCTGCCGGTATCAAACCATACTAAGCAAACAGTGCAGTTAAATCACGGAAATATGCTTATAAACAGTTACTTAATTTCTTGAAAGCCATAGTATGAATAACTATTACTCATGTTACAAACTAAATAAAACCAACAAATATATAATTTCCATGTGTAGAATCTTGCTAATGCTGAACCAACTGTATCAAATAGAACTTGATCTCAATAATATTAACTTTTAGCTGGATTATAATCTGGAAGATTATACTGTTGACCATAAACGTAACTATTGTGGTTTTCATCCAATACCTATTATCATATTAGCTAATAACACTGAAGTCAAACTCTAAGCAGGGCTGCAGTTAACCCTTGTCACGTAATCATCTTATAGAAATATTAATTAAATGCTGTGAAAATTGCAAAATGAATTGGTCACAACGGGCAGGTTAATTTATTCAGTAAAGAAGCTAAATTTCCAACTCCCTTATGTCAGATAAAGAATTTGGAGGTTTTATTAATAAAGTGTGTTAATTACTGTTTTATCCTGATAACCTTGCACACTATACGCTATAACTAGGGAGCGAACCTTCATACAGAGATCGAAAGGCTGCGGAGTTTGGACTAGTCTAGACTATAGAGAGTGGGAGGGGGTCAATCCGTCACACGACCTCTCCACAGAGGAGACTAAGTACATTCGACGCACGGACGTTGTGTACATAAAGTCGTTGCATAACTTACATTCAATGCTATCCCCGTTTGCAGTAAAATATTCACTCCCAAATTTTTGTACAAGTTCAGCAATACCTGAATATTTCGATTTTTGTGCTACAGGCATTTGACTGTGTGAAGCTAGTGAACACTTTCGAGAGACACTATGCACTGTAGGCAGTTTGTTTCGTGCTGTCGCTGTACGCGTGCAATGACGTCACGCTCTACTCATGTGGCAGGAAACTTGCGACCGCCTCATTTCACGATAGCTGTATAAAGGTTCGAAGCCTAGCTATAGAAAACGAACAGGGACAAAAATCCCCAAAATACCCTTAAATCGTGACAGGTGACATGAAGCAGGAGAGGTGGGATTTGGTAGAGTAAATGTGAGTGTAGTGTTTAAGGACCCGTCATTGGGGCCCTAGGGTTTGGTAGAAAATGACAAAGCTTCGATATAGGGGTTAAAAGGGACATTGCAGCGTGACGTAATACATGAACGTTTCGTAACACCTAATTGCTTTGTGTCACTCTACAGTGCCTTTGCCTGATTTTAATCAATACTGACGCATATATTGAAAATCTGTGTGCATCTCTGTAATCCCACAAGGATTTCCTGTTCTTTTGTACATATTTACTACAGTCTACTTCTAGGTGGAAATATCAATTGTTTTATAAAATAATTTTATTGCTTAAAACCTTAAGGAGACTAATGTCAGATGATGTAACTCTTTAAAAGTTCGGAGTTCATATTAATATATGAAGTAAGCAAATATTCATTTATTCAACAAACTTAGTGTAACGTAATATTCCTTAAGTGTCACTACATCGAGTTCATCCTGTTATCACTGTGATATGTCTCGACATTTTCTTCCTACAGAAACGGATACTAAGGATTCAATACTGGACTGTGCCAGTTTTGTGTTACTACTCGGACCATATACTTTAGATAATATATTTAAACATTTAATTTCAAAGCGAAGTAAGGTTTATTGGAATACGTGAATCAGATGAGCGGTTTGTCGGCCCTTCACCTATTTCACTGGGGTAGAGTGCCAATATGGAGAGCAGGATGTCTGTATTGAAAGCCTTTGCTCTCTCTGAGGTAATATATCATTAAAATAGATTCAATTTAATATTTTTATTTGGAATGATTTATAACTGCAAATTGTGCTTTATGCACTTCTTCACAGCTTTGTTAGCAATAAAGGAATTTGCCATAATTTAAAATATTCAGATACTGCGTTTGATGAACTCTGTGAAAGGCATCTTTGTTTTATAGTATTATCATAGGTTGACTAACCTGGTAGAGGTTTGCACCAGGTTCAGCTGCTCATCGAACGAGTTTTAGTAACCAATTTGTGCCACTCATGCCTTCGAAAACAAATGAGCTCGTCTTCCTCGTCCTCCTCCACAACCACGACCACCACGAGCACGACCACTACCACCACCGCCAATAATACTAATGATAATAACTACAACACTAATAAGAAGAACAATAAAAATAATAACAATAACAATGATACTAATAATGATGATGACGATGACCACGACAACGGTGAAAATAATAATAATAATAATAATAATAATAATAGTAATAATAATAATAGTAATAATAATAATAGTAATAATAATAATAATAGTAATAATAATAATAATAGTAATAATAATAATAGTAATAATAATAATAGTAATAATAATAATAATAGTAATAATAATAATAATAATAGTAATAATAATAATAATAATAATAGTAATAATAATAATAATAGTAATAATAATAATAATAGTAATAGTAATAATAATAATAATAGTAATAGTAATAATAATAATAATAATAATAATAATAATAATAATAATAATAATAATAATAATAATAATAATAATAATAATAATAATAATAATAATAATAACAATAATAATAACAATAGCAATAACAAGAAGAAGAATAGTAAGAACTGTTCAAGTTATCATTGTTATCATTGCTCAACCTTTACAAAAAAATCACATTCGTTTTATTTTTGTTATTTTGAAATTCATACTATAAAACATTAAAATGTTCTCTAATATATTAGTTTTCCATTAGCAAGTTTTATTACTATCGAATTTATTCTCGGATTTGTTAATGTGCATCTCGCTAAAACAAACCAGTTTTGTGTACAAAAAGTTGTTATAGTAGATGCAACCGAAATTACGATACTGGTTTCAGGGCATCATCATATGTTTTAATGGAAGCTGTGACTTCATGGAAGGTCGTCACTTCGAGATATCGACTGGCCTTCCCTTAGAGAGGTGTACAGCCGTCAGGTTGGTAAGCGCAACCCCTCTCGCTCCCCGCTACGCCCCGCACTTAGTATAAAAGACCGGCTGCCAGACCAGTCTTCGTAGGTTATTTCAGCGCGGAAGCGTGCTGCCTTCAGTCTTCGTAGTTCACTTCAGCGCGGGAGCGCGCTGCCTTCAGTCTTCGTCGAGTAGTCGAACTCCGTAGGCGCTGCCATCAGTTGTCTCCGTCAGCCAAAGTATAGTCAGCTTCGACCAAGCGTATTGTATGAGCCTTACATACTATGGTTTGGTCTTCATCGAGCCGAGGCGCTCAGCATTAGTATCTTACATACTTTCCTGTATGTTCGTCTGTAATGAGCCGATAGGCTTAGCAATTTTCAATTCTACTAATATTACTCGGCAAGCTCTTCTTCATCGAGCCAAGCGGTTCACCTACAGTGACGTCAGCACGCATCGAAGTCAACGGGGTCGTGCTTCAGGCTCTTGCTTGTCAAAGGGGGCAAGCAAGTGAGCAACTTTTCTCCGTAGAGAAGCAACGTCGGCATTCACCACCATTTCTTCGAGATGTATGCTAATTCAGGCATACACTGGGCATACGCGGAATTAAGCAGGAACGACGCGTTTATTCTTCATGGCTGATATGCAGGAATGTGCCACAGTCCGTGTGGATGGTCATTTCAACATAATTGGAGAAGGACAGGTCCTTCCATGCCACACCAGACATTTGGGTGAGACAAACAGTTCTGTATTTCATTTAGATGTATGTGTTCAGTGCTTTTATGCTAAAGAAGGGTAGGTGATCTTTGTATCACGATTAATGTAGCCTAAACGGCAATAGTTATAATTCCGACTAACACAATCAAGTGAGTGTGTAGTTAAATGGGATGACTTTTGGGTGCCAAGTTATATTGGTGAGTCAGGCCCATTCTACCAGTGTTGCTCAGGAAGTAAAATAGTCAGGAAGGAATTATTACTTAGCGCAAAGAATACTTTACATTTATGTCTATTTTATGTAACTGTGCTTATTTTTACTACATTTTCGTAATATATATATATATATATATATATATATATATTATTTATTTATGTATTTATTTATGTTTTCAAAATATATTCAAGGAAAAGGCATTTGGTATTATATGTAACCACAATATACCCCACCGATCCATTCCCAACACGATTCCGCAAATAGATGTCCACTCACTCTCGCTAAGCCAAGTCAAGTGGGGTAGCAGGAAAATCATGGGGCTAGGCTTAGCAAGTGTCAAGTCAAGTAATGGTAGCAGATAGTTAAAGAAGGAGAGAGTGGCGTGCGAAAAAGCGTGACCCTATAATACAGTATGTGTGTGTACGTGTATGTATGTGTGTGAGATCATATCCCACATATCGCTTTGCGAAAGCATCCTCTGTTACATCCGCATGCCCCTTCCCTTATTAAAACACACCTGTGCAGCATGTTTGTGTTTTTCGTAGTAAGCACACAAGTTGTTTTTTGTTCTGCGAGTTTTTGCTTTATAGTTATATTTAGTACGCCTCAAAGGCTGCAATTTTTCGGAAGGTAACTTTTTGTTTTATATTCCAGCTCCGGATGATTTTGTTGCGTTTATATTCAGCACAATGACGGCAGTGCCTCAAGTGGGGTATCGTCCTGCTTAAAGAGGTAATCAAGAATATTATTTAATCTACGATCACTTACGAAAACACCCCACAATGACCACGAGAGGACAGACAGCGATAGAACTTTCACTACTCAACCCACATTCTCTTGCCGAGTGACGAAGGTTGTTTTGATACAAGCGCAGTCCCACCCGTGCCGTAGTAATAATTTCTAACCATCTTGCTTATATTGAACATATCTTGCATAAAATAATTATTTCAGCTCCCTAGTGTGGGTAGACAAATTATATAATGCTTATGTTTATTACCTTCCTTTATCTTATGCACGTAATATCCTTAAGCTGCGTTTTTATTAAAATACTAAATCGCTTCTCTTTCACAATACATAAAGTAGTAAACTTCCATTGCTATTAGCCTTGAAAATATTTCAAAACTATTCGACCAACATAATAAATTATTTAGTTCTAAACTTAATATCATGATCCTAACTTTGAAACACGAAATACAATGTTATATAAACTAATAAGAAAGGGATGGATAGCCGGTGGAGTGAGGCAGGAACACGCTTTTTAGTGGCTCTTTTGAGCCGATTTTTTAATGTCTGTTATATAGCGTGGCCAGTTTTCTTAATTATAGTAGCGGCGGCAGCGGAAACGTCGGCGGTGTTCATGGTGGTAGTGGTGGCGGTGGTGGTGGTGGCGGTGGTGGTAGTACTGGTGGTGGTGGCGGTGGTGGTGGCGGCGGTGGTGGTGGTGATGGCGGTGGTGGTGGTGGTGGCGGTGGTGGTGGCGGTGGTGGTAGTACTGGTGGTGGTGGTGGTGGTTGTAGTCGTAGTCGTGGTGTTGGTAGTAGTGTTAATGGTGGTGGTTGTGGTCGTAGTCGTGGTGTTGGTAGTAGTGTTAATGGTGGTGGTTGTGGTCGTAGTCGTGGTGTTGGTAGTAGTGTTAATGGTGGTGGCAGTGGTAGTAGTAGTGGTGGCGGTGGCGGCGGTTGTGGTGATGGTGGTGGTGATGGTGGTGGTGGTTGTAGTCGTAGTCGTGGTGTTGGTAGTAGTGTTAATGGTGGTGGTTGTGGTCGTAGTCGTGGTGTTGGTAGTAGTGTTAATGGTGGTGGTTGTGGTCGTAGTCATGGTGTTGGTAGTAGTGTTAATGGTGGTGGCAGTGGTAGTAGTACTGGTGGTGGTGGTGATGGTGGTGGTGGTGGCGGCTGCGGCGGCGGCGGCTGCGGCGGCAGCGGCAATAACAGCAGCAGCAGCAGTAGCAGTAGTAGTAGTATTCAAGTATTTTAACCAGGAATGTCTATGACATAATGAATGGCGCGGGTTGAATGGATTGTCTTTGCTCTCTTAATATCACTAATATATGTTATAAAATTATTATTGTGGTTCAGAAAGTTAAGATATGTTTTGTATGCGTGTACTGAAAATTTCAGCTTTCTATCTCACATACTTTTAGGGAAAATGGACATGAGTTCACGTGTTTGAAGAGTAAATTATATTATTTTTCTACCAAATGAAATATTTTTATAGAGTCAACTACATAAGCTATCAATGCAAATAAGCACTTGAAATATTTGGCGTGATTTATAGACTAACTCTTTAAACAATCAAGAAAAACCGTTGAGAACTTTTAAGAGCTGTGGTAATTTAACTTCATTAAGTCACTAAGGTGTAATTTCTGTATGTTCAGACTACCTTGTCCCCTTAATTTCCAACGCAGTTCTGTCGTGTGTTTTCAATGCCACGTGTAACGAAAGCAACTAGTACTAAACAAACTTGTATATATTGGAATAAAAACGAAGCGAAATAAATGTTTGAATTTAAACGTTTAATAATCCCTTGCCACTCGAATGTCAACCTACGTCATGGTGATACACATCCCTGCCCCCTCAGTGAGTGATGTGACCTATGAATGCCCCTTTAGTTACGTACCTAAGGGAACCACGAGGTTTCTAAAAATCCTAGTGTCCATTGCATAGTTAACTGTTAGTTTTAAAAAATCTGATGTGTTGCACTCACATGACTTTCTCTACTCTTGTACTAACCATCCTTACAAACTCTTATTCCTATATCTTCTTCGTGTTAATTGAGATAAACATTTGAAGAAGTTATCTTATTGCTTATTTACTTGTAGGTGCAAAGGGAATATTACAGTAGGCTTTAAGCGATAGTCAAATCTTTTAAAGCTTTCAAATTCCGTTCTCATTGCACGGTTAACATATAAAAAGTGAATAACGACGTTTCATTTGACAGAAGTATACGTTATCCGAAACTCACACAAATAACAAGGAATATTTCCAAAACCGTTCACTCTACAAAGAAAGCATTTGGTGTGTGATTCAGCACGATCTACAGTTTTATACTGTAAGATTTGGTCTATCTCTTACGGTTTACCAGTTATGGAAAAGTCATCCAGATTAAGTAGGACTACATGGGCTATAGCCAGAAAGTTCAAGATATATATTTCATTTGACGTAAAAATATCTCAAACACTTTAATCAAAATCGTTAGAGCCATTTTCAAGAAAATAAGAATTTTCCATGCACATGGAGGAATTTCCTTCAAAATCTTTGCGTAGCATCCTTGAAGGACATTAAACTTAAGGACCAACTTTGCTTTTTAACCGACTTTTCGTCTTTGAGTTATGTTGTCCACAGACTGACACACAGACACACACATACACACATAGACAGACAAACAGACACACACACACACGCACGCACGCACGCACGCGCGGACCTTTTTCTGAAAATGCTTCTTTCAGATTCAGGGGGCCCCAAAATATATATTTCCGGTGAAATCTCGACATAAAATTTTTGGGTAGAATACAATCTCCTCTCTGCTTTAGGCTATACGTAGTAGAGAAAGAAAAAAGTGAATAACGACCTTTCATTTGAGAAAAGCTTGAGTATTATAAAACTCACACAAATAACAAGGAATATCTCCAAAATGGCTCACTCCACAAAAACGAAAGTACACTTCTACATAACTTGTGTGTTTTAAAGAAATCTACATTTTTTGTTTAGTAAGATTTGGCCTATCTCTTACGGTTTACCAGTTATGCAAAAGTCATCAAGATTAAACACACATAAGCTATAGCCAGAACATGTAAAATGTACATTTCATTTGCTATAAACATATATTAAACATATGCCATTTTAATCGATATCCCAGGAGCCATTTTTGAGAAAATCAAAATTTCCGAAAAATTTTCCATTTATGGAGTAGTTTGGGGTGGAGGAATTTTCCTTAAAATTTTCGTGTTTTACACTTAAAAAATATTGAACTTAAATACCAGTTTTGGCTTTTAACCGATTTTTCCTTTTTGAGTTATGCTGTGCCAGACACACGGACGCGCGGACCATTTTCTAAAAATGCTTTTCTTTTATGGATTCAGGGGGCTCAAAACACGTATTTCTGGTGAAATCTCGACATAAAAATTTTGAGTCGCATACAATACTTCTACTTAGTATACGTAGTGGACAATGTCGAACATTTATTGTAGCTTTAAGATGGTTAAAGCGTTTTGACGGCAGAAATGTTCGACCCAGTGAAAGGCGTTGGCGAAGTACTTGACAGGAAGCTAAAAATAGTGGTAAATGCCTTAGACTGTGATTTTAGGGACTATTGAGATGTGACGGGAGATAACCAATTTGACTGCACCCCGAAATAAAGAAGAGCCGCTGAATTCAAGGAACTTCTTCGTGACACTTGTGAATGTGACGTCAGCACTCGTTGCAATCCTCAGGACGTCATCTAGGCGAAGGGTCTTTAAAGTTCACTCTCAGAACAATAAGAGGCTGTAGTTTACGTCAAGGAAGCTTCTTCACCCAATTAGTACGGAAGCCAGCCGACCGCATGTTCGACATAATATTAACGAGCTGTTGTTAAATTAATACTTCTATCAAACAGCGGATCTAATTAGTAAAACTGTTAAAAATTATTCCTAATTTTTAATTAATAGAATAAATGCGCAAAAGTTGTGCATAGGTTACATACGTTTTGTTTATCACACCGTGTGCGTCGGACTTAATTGTTCACGTTGTTTATTATTTACAAAGTTCTACCAGTAATTTTATTCATTTTTTACAATTGGTCATATGATAACGTCACAGAGTTCACATACAGTTTTTTCCCGGGGCCGTGGAAACTCTTGATGTTGCGTATTTTGTGGTGGTATCCATACACTGCTATTGAACTATCCAGGTGTCAGTGTTCTTGATTTGTGTTGGCCCAGGATCTGTTTGTTATGGCTTCTGTTGTATAAAAGTCCAGTCATATCTCCCTTCTCTTCTTCTCTTTTCACGTAGTAGTTTGTTCGAGCTTTTGTTTGATGGGAGCCTCATACGCAGGTCTTCTATAAAAAAAGGGTACCCTGGCGAGTTCGTATATTAGCCTTGACTGTGTGTGGTTTGAAACACTTTGGGCAGCTTTCAAGAAGCGTGATTTGACTGCTTCCAAAGTCATTAAGACTTTTAGACTCAGCTTTTCCCAAATGAAATCTATTCCGTAGGTTGCGATAGGAGCTATTTTTGCTCTGAACAAGGCCATGCCGGTTTCTAATGATCGGCTGGATATTGTCTTGATGTCAGGCATGGCTTTTGTGGCAGCTGCTGTTCGGGTTTCTACGTGTATTCTGAATGCTCTGGCAGTGGTTTCCAGAATCAGTCCCAGGTATTTGAAGCTGTTAACCGACATGAGAGGTTCCGTCCCTAGATATATTCTGTCCATCGCAGCTTCTCGACCTCCGTTGTGGAATGTCATCTATACGTTTTTGTTTCTTTCATTCAATTTCCATTTTGTTCTCCTGCACATACTTCTGGAACTGGTTAATCTTTGAAGGTCGTGCATGGAATTCGATCAGATGACCATGTCGTCCGCATATATCCAGATTTTGACGTCCTCCGTGTCTTGTCTAATCACTTGTACAATAATCGTATGTGGTAATATTGAAGAGTAGAGAGAGTTTAGTGGATTTCCTTGTAGTACGCCGTTGGTTTGTGTTATTGTTTTCGATGTGGCTATGTCATCTGTGATCAGAATGAAGTTGGCCGTCAGCAAGTTATGTATCAGCGCCATGAGTTTATCCTTTCCTGTTACTGATTCCAGCTTCGAGATTAGTGTACGCCTGTTTAGTTTATCGGTATACTCTACGAGAACTACGTGGAATTTTCCTAATCTTTACGAACTACGTTTCTTTGCACTGGAGACTTGACACCCTACACTTGTACTTCTGGATGATTGTATCTTCTAACCAATACACTTGCATTTTTTATTGGCCAGCACGCACTGTTTTTGGTAGTGTTTAACGCCCGCTTTTACTACATGCACACTAATGATGCATAGAATGATGCACTGCGCCGCTTTGTCCATTAAAAATCCTACATGCGGCCGCCTGGGATCCAGCAACGCACTGAGGATGATAAACGTTGCTATGGAACTTTGTAGACAATTTCTATACTTTCCCAGATATCTCCGTTATATTCGTCGTCCAGGGTGTAAATATAATTTTTGTCACTGAAAGGCTAAAATGCCAAGTTTTTTAGAAAATATCTGGCGCTATAAATTGGTACTCTAAGTGAATTGTTTCCTTTTCTTCAATAAAAATAAATTACCTCAAAGGCTTATCACAATGGTCTTTTGTGTAAAACAGTAAATTATCATCAACATGTATTTCTATCTACTAGAGGAAAAAACGTCAAAGTAAAACTTGTCAACATTTCTGAGTAAGCTTCCTTGCTAACGCCTCAATGTTTGCCACGCATATTTATTTTTCCTAGGTTTAAGTCGCGTATTTTATTAAAACATCTCTTTACTAAATGCATACAAGATAATTTTGTGAGTAGCGAGCATAAAAAGAGTAACATAGATGCAAATGTCGGGAATTACAAACTAATGAAGTAAAACATGCAGAGCACATTAACGTATTATTGCTGGTTGTTTCTGCGTATTGAAAATTATTATTTTTTCTCCGTAAGTTTGGTAGCCAGAAATTTTTAAATTGGAGACGAGTAAATACTGTAGTCACTGAATATAAAGAGTGGAAGAGAAATAATCCGCCAGACTTTAACAGCGAATTTCTCATGTCGTGAATATCAAGAAAGTCTAATACTAAAACGCCGAAAAGTTTATAGATATCTAGGAAAAAATATTTTTATCAAAAAAAATTTATCATCGCCTGGCAGAATTATTATTGATTGAAGGTTCTTTATTTATAGCTATATTCATAGAAAACTGAATAAACGACAACTTTTTCCTTTGGCATATTTCAATAGATTCAATTGTTTTTGTGTAAATTAAATTTTAAAAAACCCACAATTTGTTGCCTTCTTAATTCTGGTAGAAGTGGCAACATCACATCAACTGTGTTTACTTTCTTCGCATATCGGCGTAGATCGCGCGTAATGTTTACTTAATCCCGTGCATTTTTTTTTTTTTTTTTTTTTTTTTTTTTTTTTTTTTTTTTTTTTTTTTTTTTGTCGAAGCCGCAAAAGATGTGAAGCCTGACTACAGGTATTGAATACTTGCTCTAAATTCATATTTCTTATTTCGAATTAATTCCAAATGAGGTCGTTATCTCATCATGGCATAAGCCCCTCAAATAGAACAGGCCAGATATTCAAACCTTTAATCGTACCAAATAAAATATTTGTAATTATGCGGAAATGTAAAACTTGAGGTAACGTTTTAATAGGGACAATCAGCCATAGCCTTACTTTTCACGTAACGTTTTGGTATCTGGCGCACCGCAACAAAACATTTGAATTCAATACATGGCTAATGTTAGTTAAATGGTTTTTAGAGAGCATTAGAATAGTTCACTGCCTATAGAAGCCGGGTACCCAATCAACAGGTTTGCCACATACTCTCACCTTCAAACGCGATTATCTAATTAACGGTGTATTTAATTGAAAAAAAAAAAAAAAAAAAAAAAAAAAAGACTTACTGGAATTTTTTGTTAGTTTCCAGCCACTCTCTCACCTTCAGTCTGACGGATTATTTCACTTCCATCCTGTATGTGGCAAAACTTTACGTTTCAGTAATGCATATATATGCACGAATTCTTTGACCTATTATGCAACTGCAAGTGGGAGATATTACATATTTTGACACTGCGCACATTTCCATAACCTTGATATACTCAACGTTCATTGAAATTACCAACCCAGTCTAAAAATGCCATAATTCACATAAGATATGAAGGAAACTGAAAACTTGCTTGTTAAAACCATACTTCTGCATGACAAGGGGACTTACTACACATGACCTCTACGTTGTACTGAGATGTTAGTGACAATGACTGTACTATTAAATAACAACCTCTTGAATGAGGGATGCTACTGCCGTAATTGGTTGGAGGACGGAAATAATGATACACAGGCATGGCTAGACACACTCGACTGTGACAGGGTCAACGATGTTATTACAACTTGGATACAGACAAATGACATGTACTCACGGTTCGTTGTAACAAAAGCTGGCTATGTCACAGATACGGAAGCTATTCCGTGCTGTAGAATGAGGCAATCTATATAAAACGATCATTATTTTCAAGCCCATGAGCGTTGCTTAAAAGGATTGAATATCCTGAAAACTGGATAAGTACTATATTCCTTATCGGTTGCAGAAGTTTGATTACACTGGCCAACAATGAAAACGGTTCGTGCTCAAAAATAACTGATTCTTATGAATTTTCACCTACTGAAATCATAAATAACCATAAATCTGACCGATTAGCTCTTGTTTTGGCTTTAAAGTAACAAGTCACCCTTTTGGGGTCTACATTTTCTGTTTGAGGAACATTTTATTTTTTAAGTATGTAATTCTATCAACTGACGAAACATAATGTTGTTCACCTGTTTTTAGATTATAAACATTCATATTGTTACTGAGAGCGTAATATTACTTCTGTCGTAATTCATGCAGAATCTCTAGTTTCGAGCTTCTAAGGTGTAACCTTTATTAAAATGTCACAAAGGTGAGTAATTCAGTGAATGGCTTCTGTTGCAGTTGTTTGGAGTAACATTTTCATCACAGAAACGGATCTGACACCTCTTGTAAAGACTACCTATTGGCATTATTTTGGTTAGAATTTAGGGGACCGGTATAAGTCATGGACTCCACATACAAGATGTTGCAACTCTTGTTCTGTTATACTACGAGAATGGCTGAAAAATAAAAAACGTTCAATGACCTTTGCTATACCTATGGTTTGCGAGAGCCTACAAGCCATATAGATGACTGCTATTTCTGCTTGACTGCAGCTTTATAAAGGCAGGATTGCCATTAAAAAACAGGTGTACAATTCGATACCCGAATCTTCCATCTGCTATTCGACCTACTTCACATGCAGATACTTTGCCACTTCCTATGGAATGGAGGCTATTCATAGATTCCTCCAAGCTAAGTTTGAAAGCTGTGTTGCTTCACAACGGCAACCGTCTTCCTTCTATTCCTGTTGGTCATGCTGCAGACTTACGCATACAAGAAAGCTCCTCTTAACTCAATCAATATGCTGAACAACAAACGAAAAATGGAATACAGATATCATGACCATTGGAATGAAGCACTGCTTGCAGATTACTGCTGGTCTCTGCATAGCGATGCTCAGAAACTCACTTACAAGAGACAAAAGACGATGTGTTTATGAAGCCACCACATGATTCTCTTCAGACCCAACCACCTATTAATTTAGAACTCTTGGAATGTAACGCTCATTCAAAACAGATCAACTGGAGTTTCAATGTTGTTGACACATTTAATTAAAATATAATGTTTTCTCTTAATGCGTTATAATAAAAAATGTCCACCTATTGTGAACCACGACGAAGCGGCGTCTGAGCGGGTTTTCTCCGGGTTCTCCGGTTTCGTTTTGTATTCCGATATTAGTATGGTTGCCTAGTAGTCGAGCAGATTGACGCTCAGAGTTTCTCTGAATTCACAACAGTCAAACCGAAACAAAGAAACTGTTTGGATCCAGAATTACCACTAATACTCGCACTAACGAAGATTCAGCCACGAATAGAGAAGCTGGAGCCCAAAAAACAAGCTCAACCATATCATTAACAGGTCTGAAACATACACAAATTCAAATGTATTTTGTATATCTGTTATCTATAACGTATTTCCTGTATTTATTTATACATGTATAGCATAATTCTCCTTTTTGTACCACTTAATATATTATAAAATTGTAGATCTATTTTACATATGGTTATGGATAATTTGAATTAAGGACAACACTAGGACTAGGCTTAAGACGTAGCCCTAGGGGTGCAAGTTGGAATGGAAGATTCTGTTTTGGGGTACGCGAAGAAAAACGGTTGAATACTAGCTCTAGAACAAAGTTAATCTGAAGTCATCCGTCTTTCTCCCATAGGTAAGTTTCGTTGTCTGATAATCAGTATCAACTTCCAACATATTTCGAGAAAGTTTAGAAAATCATACTTTTGGAATGTATATTACGGCAGTGAGTTAATGCTTCTCCATAACGGTCTTGAATTAATGTTCACAGGTTTCCCATTTTTGTTACGAACGCTACATACTACGTAAGCCTGATGCCTCCTGTTTTCAAATTACGTATTGTGCATCTGTTTGATGCTCTCCTGTTACACCACCAAATTAAGCCTTTGTTTCTTCTGCTGTTTAATTTGTAATAGCCAGCCTTAATCCGCTTTTACTTCTATAATCTCACTCAATTGCGGGAAACACAAAGGTATTCATAAGCCTTCACGTTCTTTGATCTCATAAACAAGTGCGCTTTTGAAGAGATTACTTTACGTTTCTGTGTGTGTGAGTTTGTATGTGTGTGTTTGTTTGTTTATATGTGTGTGTGTGTACGGTCGCGTAGAAAAGACATTGCTATTACCACTATTGTTGTTATTGTTGTTATTATTACTATTACGATTATTACTATTACGATTATTACTATTACGATTATTACTATTACGATTATTATTATTATTACGATTATTATTATTATTATTACGATTATTATTATTATTATTACGATTATTATTATTATTATTATTATTATTATTATTATTATTATTATTATTATTATTATTATTATTATTATTATTATTATTATTATTACGATTATTATTATTATTATTATTATTATTATTATTATTATTATTATTATTATTATTATTATTATTATTATTATTATTATTATTATTATTATTATTATTATTATTATTATTATTATTATTATTATTATTATTATTATTATTATTATTATTATTATTATTATTATTATTATTATTATTATTATTATTATTATTATTATTATTATTATTATTATTATTACGATTATTATTATTATTATTATTACGATTATTATTATTATTATTACGATTATTATTATTATTATTATTATTATTATTACGATTATTATTATTATTATTACGATTATTATTATTATTATTATTATTACGATTATTATTATTATTATTATTATTATTATTATTATTATTATTATTATTATTATTATTATTTTTTTTTTTTTTTTTTTTTTATTTATTAGCTATAACAAGCATGCCCCATCGCAGTAAGCGATACTACATGCTATTACATTGATACCTATTACATTTATTTCTATATTCACTGTCACTATCACTTCTACTATCTTCCAGTTGTCCTTTAAATTGAACTTGCTGTATTTATATCTGGTCCTTTGTTTATTATTATTATTATTATTATTATTATTATTATTATTATTATTATTATTATTATTATTATTATTATTATTATTACTTATAATTACTTATAATTACTATTATTACTTATAATTACTATTATTACTTATAATTACTATTATTACTTATAATTACTATTATTACTATTATTACTATTATTACTATTATTACTATTATTACTATTATTACTATTATTACTATTATTACTATTATTACTATTATTACTATTATTATTATTATTATTACTATTATTACTATTATTATTATTATTATTATTATTATTATTATTATTATTATGATTAGTATGATTATTATTAGTATTTATTAGTATTATTATTAATTATTATTATTATGATTAGTACTATGATTATGATTATTATGATTAGTATTATGATTATTATTATTTATGAGTATTTATTAGTATTATTATTTATTATTATTAATTATTATTAACTATTTATTATCATTAATTATTATTATTAATATTATTATTAATTATTATTAATATTATTATTTATCATTATTAATATTAATATTATTAATATTAATTTTATTAATTATTATTATTATTGTTGTTATTGTTATTGTTATTGTTATTGTTATTGTTATTGTTATTGTTATTGTTACTGTTACTGTTACTGTTACTGTTATTGTTATTGTTATTGTTATTGTTATTGTTATTGTTATTGTTATTGTTATTGTTATTGTTATTGTTATTATTATTATTATTATTATTATTATTATTATTATTATTATTATTATTATTATTATTATTATTATTATTATTATTATTATTATTATTATTATTATTATTATTATTATTATTATTATTATTATTATTATTAATGTTGTCATTCTCATATGGTGGTGTTGGTGCTTGTGATGGTGGTGAGGGAAGTATTGGAGGCGGCGGCGGTATGAACACACAAAGATAATTTGCAAATAACATCCTCAAAAATCAGGTTTAGTAATCACTGCGGAGTGAAAGCCAAACGAGGAATGTACTTCCGCGAAGGAATTTTATCCGTTTGCCTATCAAGATTCCTATGGTTTCTACATTTAAACCCCTAATTGAAGATATTTTCCATGTTTAAAAATTATTCTCCTGTTCCCTATTAAGCTTCTTTCTCACTTGTTTTATTGTTTTCTTGTTGTTTGAACGAGAAAGCCATATTGAGATATAAGAAAACAAGCTGAATTAAGTTGACGAACGAACTGATACCTGAATAACAAAAATGAAACAAAGAGAACTGAATTAATTAGCTCTGGCTTCGGTAGGGGAAACAAAATTCGTTTACATAAGTACATAAAGCAACAAAGAAAGAATAAACAGATACATGGATCAATAAATGAGAGAGATAGAGATGGAGAGAGAGCGAGAGATGACTCATTATAACAGTAGGGAGCAACTTGTTTTATTCTTTCTATTTGGTTTGCATACATTTCTTTGCTTCACTGTTGTTCATTCTTCCTGACAAAATCATAGCGCTTCAGAAGTCCTGATTGTATTTTTAAATTGGTGAAGCCTTTGACGTGCAGAGCAAAATAATTCAGTCCTAATAACACTTTTAAATTGAAGAGCCGAGTTCCACCTTTATATTGGAACACTATTATTATTACTAGGGCTCGGATTTTTATGTAAATAGGTATTTTGTTTGCGTCATGTATAGTCAATTAGCCATTTGTGTATCCACAAGTTTCTACGACGTTCTAATTGTGTTGGGGTGTTAGGAAATTACGTATCGACAATCTGAGTTCACAGCGGCTTAAATATGCCCAGAGTAAAAAGTAGTGTAAGTTACCGTGTGCAGCAGTATGCTGTGTAATTTAAGGATATTTTCAGTTGTGATGGTAAAATCCTGTAATTTCAGTCTTGTGTTAAAGCTACAACAGCAGGTCATGTTCGCAAGGAACACAAAATCTACTTACTAATCCCTTCCAGGAATAATGACTGGTGAGCACCACGTACATTTATATTAGCTCAGCCATTCAGATCTTTAAAAAATGTTTTACTTGTTTTGTCACATATTTTTGAAACTTTTAGCACACAAACACAAACCTTTTCCAAGTTTGTAGCACCTAAAAGTTCGAGCGCTCTAATTATCGCTAATTTCAGCAACGTATAATAAAACTAAATATATGTCAATTAAAAGTATGCTAAAAGTACCTAACAGCGGGGGGGGGGGGGAGGGGGGGTTAATGTGGGAGCCATCGATAAAGTTTTCTCACGTCTAACTGCTAATGTAAAATGTTTCAGCTTTGACTCGCACCAATACACAAAATGGCCAGATAAATTCATAAAATATCAGTGAATCTTCTTTAGCCATTGCTCGAACAGCGACTATAAGTTCATAAGTAACAGCAGTTCTTGGGTGTCCTTCCGAGAAATATCACTAAGAAAAATCGACCACTTTTGAATGCGTTGTACTGAAACGGGAACTTCTTCCCGGGATTTGCAAACATTAAAGTGTAACAAAAATGTTGTATATAGTGATCTAAGTAACACATTTTATGTCATTTTACCGAGCGAGATGGCACCGTAGCAAGGCGTGCGACTCGCATTCGGGCTGTCCGGACTTCGATCGCCATCGACCGAACCACTGACTTGGGTTTTTCCGTGGTTTCCCCTTGATACTAGGTTAATGCTAGAGTGTATTCTCTTCTCCACGAATTCCCTTCGTTGTCATCTTTCAGGTTTGGTTGGTAGCGCGGTACGTTCCGGCGGATGCGGACAGATGGCACAGATGCTTATACTTTGGAAACCCTTCCCTAGCCCCTCCTGAAGTTTGCTACCCGCAAGGGTCGCCTCGTCGCCCTCTCCTTTGGCTGTTCGCCAGGTATCAATATCAGTAACCGTTGGAGACTTCTGTGCGTCTCTGGGTTTCGCTGGTTCCGTTCTCTCAACAGCTACGGTCTCACTTCGCCTCATCCCTTTCCCTGGGCGAATGGTAGCCCGCAAAAGTTCCATGTCGTGGGCGCGGTGGGTCGAGGTGTCCCCCTCCGTTATTACACACAAGCACACATACATGCCAGTATCTTATGTAACATGTTTATGTACATATTTAAGGAGATTATGGTTGTAAGATGTTTAAACGTATAAGATTTGAAGACGTCTAGCTGTAGTACTGTGGATTTGAGCGAACTCGCAGTCGGATAGTTTTCGTTTCACCCTCGCAAACAAACTCCAGATGGAGGTTAAAAGGGTCATGGGAAGAATACTAGCGAAGGGAGTTTTTGGTGTTTCGGAACATTCCAGTTGGCTAGAGGTGATAAAGGTCAAAGAGAAGGGAATCTTAGGGTTTCCCATTTAGCGTGGGGCAAGCGTCAGTTGCCCTCAGTTCTTGCCAGCTTTTGGTCAGATTTTTAGCAGGGTGTGAATCTACGTGTCAAGCTATGAATGGTGCGCAATAGTACTTAATGATGATGGCAGTGACTGCAGTGGTAGCGCGCCTGCCTCTGGCGTGGAGGACCCGGGTTCGATCCTTGGTACCGGCGTGGGGATTTTTCCACCGTTGGGATGTCTGGCACGGCGTGCACTCAGCCTCGTTTGGTCCTTGAGGGGCCAACTGAAGAGCTACTTGATGAAAAAGTAGCTACCACAGGCCGGGAAGGCCGCATAACCGGCTGCGAGAACTCGGGACGCTGACCATGTCCCAGCCTACAGTTCTGCACCCGACTCATGACACCTGTAGTGGGCAGAGGTGGGACGCAGCGGCCGGGCGGTAAGCCTTGGCCCTTTAAGGGCTGTTGCGCTAGGGGTTTATTGTCATTGTTGCTCTTGCTATTGTTATTGTTATTATTACTTAGTAGCAAGATACCATGATGTCCAGATCTGCCCTGGTGAGAATTGTAACTGTTTGTGTCTTTCCAAAAGTTGGTGTGTTTTGCTGTCTCATACCCTCCCCCCTCCCCCCGTCGGGAATCCAAAAATAGTCACATGCAAAAATCTAAGAACCGGAGGCAAGAAGAGTGCAGCTAGCGGGCCATTTCCAGGCGGAGATTTGAGGAGGAGGATTGGGTTCGAGTTTCGCCAGGTACGGACAGCGCCGAGGTGAGTATCAGCAGTTACTACTGCAGTACCAATTTTAAATTGTTGCCTTAGATGGGATTACTTCACCAAATGCATGTCTAAGTCAATCTGCAGATTTGATTAGGCATTAGTGACCATTTCAAATCATAAAAATACATAGTCCAGAAAAGTTGCTAGTCAAGTTAATGTTTGGGTGAACACATCTATGTATAAATGATAAGCTACTGGAGCAAATCGAATAAACAACACGCAATCAACTTGCAAAATAAGCTATCAAATATAAATACATTTTATTTGCTATTGGACACATGACATTCTAAAAGTTTTCGGTGCTGTCCTCATACAATGTTTGGAGACACACACCAACACAGAAACAGGCTCCAGCAGCGATGTTGGTTTTCATTTTGAGGAAAATACTACTGAATAAGGCAAATTAGCTTCTTTAAATCCCTTTTTACATCAAGCTTAGAGTCGACATTCACTACTTAGCTCCGTTGGGCGACAGGATTAGGATAGGGATTTAGTACGTACAACAGCATCCAAGATAATCCTGTCATCTTATGGAGTCTCCGGGCTCAATTGAGTCTTCAGTTGTTCAGATCCATTGTACGTCTACAATTGTAAAGCTAGCACTTCACGGTTGATGGGTATTTGTGGCAGTGATTGAGGAAACGAAAGGTGTTTTAGAAAGAACAGCAGCACGTTCTTTTTTACTTTTCTATACTCTTCTAACCGATGACAATTGCGTTAGAAATCCAACGTTTAAAGGCTAAGTATACTTTCTTGAGAGTCTTTCAAGACAGTGGAAGGGGGAGATGTAACCTTCTGCTGTCTCAAAAGGCTGAATAAAGTATGATTACCTTTTCTCGATCAATTTGGTGATAATTGTCGCCGCGCGCGCACTTGCCTAGTTATTCAAGTTTTGTAGAAGAGCACATTTTGGCTTACGCGAGCGTTTCTTCAGCAAGTTGCTACTGGCTGAGGCTGTAATCCACATTGACAGTCCGAGTTATATACTTTATGCTAAAAATTAATAGTTATAGTATCTAATTTATGTTTATGTGCGAATATTTTGGTTTTGTCTTCTGTAACTTAAAAAGGCCTATCTGAAAATGTTCAATTTGTATATGTAGAGTAAGAATTTCCGTTTAGAGAATGAATTTGTATCGATGTAATCTAATTCAAGTTAAGAAACTGTACAAGGCAGAGAGTTCGGAATGGTGGAAAGTGTTAAAAGAGGGGAAAAAGTCAAGTTTTGGATGCTTGCAAGGTGTAGGGGCTATTGTGAGAATCCGTATGATAAAACTCTATTGTAATATTATATTGTAATCACCGTGACAGGCTAGAACGAGACAACACACCTAAGCATCACATATAGGGGAAGTCCTAAGTTCATGCTGCATAAGTGTAAATGGGGGACAGCAAGTTGCTAATAATGTGTAAGAGCGTAGATGCGTGGCGGCAAGATGACGTAGTGGCGCGAAAAATTCATATATATGTCGTGGGATATGGCTTATTTATATAACATTGCGTCTCGTGTCAGAACCGCTCCCAGATGAACACATTTTCTTAACAGGAAAGCATACTGTTAACCACAAGAAGGGAAAATAAATACATAGTGTTTAGTCTGGAAACTGGATATTACGGTGTTATTAATTATTGTACGACCCGTTACCACACCCTGGATCTACGACTCTTTTACCGAGGAGAAAAGTTGTCCTAAAGTATAGATAGCCGAGGGCAGATGCAGTAGAATCCCGATAACTCGACTCTCAATAACTCGACATTCCGTGTAGCTCGACAACCTCTTTTATTATTTTTTAAACTTTTTATCGCTAAGCTTTACTGTAATAACTTCTATTACCTATTGTATGATATGAATATTGTAGATACATTTTAATTACTGTACGTGTACACACTACCGCAATCTCCCTCACAGTGACAAAAGGACTGACCACATATTGACCTTTGATATCTAGTCAGAACATATGCAACTGCCAGACCAATGTCACGAAACCAAAGCTTGACACTACTAATGTGGATACACAGCACAAACACTTGTTCGGAAGGTTTGAAGGTTTACCGCTTTAACCAGTACAAAGGTATTTTTAGATGTGACAAATGTGCTATGGTTTGTGATCGAGTTCACTTTTGCATTTATAAGACCATAGGGGTGTCAGGTTAACTTTCCAATTTCCACGGATCGTGTGTGATTAAGTACGGTACTATCTCACATTAGCAGCAATGTCTTCTGTATTTCAAGGAAGTAAACAGAGACATTACCCACATCATCAATTTGCATGATGTCACTCGCGCACATTAAAGCAGCATCAATCGCCACGTGTACAAAATACCTGTATACGTGGTACGCAAAACTGTCAGTTACATATTTCTGGCAGCTTCCGAGATTTCAGACTTACTGCTAGTGTTGCAGTAAGTTGTGTTTGTGCCAGTGAAAATGTCAAATGAGAAGATAAGACTAGTTCCTCTGACAAATAATACCGGCTAGGAAATTTTCCCCTCATGGATGTTAACAATAGCTTATGGTGAAGACAGCACCCAGCTTATAACAGAGCAAAAAAAAAACTTACGATCCGGCTGCGCGGATTAGGTCGCAGGGAATTAGGTCAGGGGACCGAGGGGCGACAAAGTTCTGCTAATAATTCTGTCCTGAAACACACCTTCAATTATTCTCATCGAAAGATTGGCCTATGAGCTGTTGCAGAGTCTTGTTAAGAAAAGGTAAAATCACTGCCCCTGTCAATTCCCTAAAAAGGGGGCCAAAATTGTATTCACATATGTACGGACGTCAATTGTTGACTCGAAAAAGAATTGACCCTATAACGCAGAACCAAATGTTGTTCATGAAGTGCCCCTTCATGTCTAAAAAATTGGTGTATGGTGTGCCATTAGCGGAGAAAGGTTTCTCAGAGCTCCAATAAGCGATTTCTATCTCTGGGATAAATTAAAACAAAATGTACAAGACAAATCCACACACATTAGAGGAATTAAAACGAAATATGTGCCAGGAAATTGCTAGCATTTCTCAACGTGAACTACGGCGAGTGATAGATAGTTTCCTAAAGAAGTTTCAAAAGAGTATGGACAACGACGGTGGCCACTTTCGGCATCTCCTTCATAAAGTTGCTAAGTAAAGCCCTTAAAAGTAGTTTTAAAAAAGTTGTGTGGTTTCATCCGCGCCTTTCTATGATAGCAGCAGGCGGCAACGAGCACCGAGGACGCGGACAGGCAAAACACGGTGCAGCCGGTTCGAAATTGTTTTGCTCTTTGGGTACCACTCTGGCCAAATCTTCCCTAAGAAATCCAATAAAAACCTGCATTATTCTGAGTCATTAGCGGCACTACACCCAGCCCACTCTATATCAGCAGTTGTATCAGTTGAGTCGTACAGGTTTACAGTTTAAAAATAAATTATGTACTTTAAAGTGAATGGGTTCTTTTTTAAAAAAAAATATCCACTTGTCCTAAAACAGTAAATGAATTTTCCCCTTCCTTTGCAGAGTTTTCACAGTTTCGGTTTGTTTCATTTCCTTTCTCGCTTTGGGAAGATCGTTTCAGTTGCTCCTGAAGTCAATTTGTACATCTCTCACAGCTAGAGTGCCATAGCACTTTAGAGCCTTTCCGCGTTCATGCTTCTCTACACTATTTTGAGTATTTGAACACTTCACCATAATAACTGCTGCCGCGCACAAGTCTTATTGAAAGGATGTGTGCCAGAACATTGTGTCCCTCCAATGAACAACCCAATTGGCTAAGCACTTACTACCACATGAAAAAAAAATTAAATTAAAGTATTTAGCTCATATTTATATGCTTTGAGAGTTGAATTATTGTGTTTAATAGCTCCTTGTGGAGGAGTGTCCTACGGTGCAAAATTATAGCGCAGCGGGATGTAGTGATAGCCTGAGGGAGAACCACTCTACCGCAAGCAAAATATAATGGGAGAATAAGAGTGCAACAAGAGCTAAAGTTACACCCGGTGCATACTTACGCCACATACATTCCAGTAATTGCGCCCACTGGTGAAGATATATGCGTTTTATTTGTTAGCCCTGTTAAAAATTAAGCATTTCTTCAGTGTAAGCCTCGATGATTTGTGCTGTGTCTGGTTCTGTCCCATAGACTATTCGTAGAGCTCCGCCCTCGGATGTTGGAACCGATTCCAGCTTTGTTTGCTGTAACAAATAGCAAGGAAAGAGCCCGCTGACTGCGGCTTAACCCAGAAGCTTCCTGGAATAAAAAAGAAAGAAAGAAACTGCGAAGAGGAGGGGCAGGCTGCTGTTTGTCTTACTTACATCTCGGCGGTACTTTCACAAAATGCTGCCGAAATGCTGCGCCATAAAGTTCATCGATGAGGCTTGAACGGTAATCACGTTTGACTTAGACGCAGTGAGGCAACGACTGGCTTTAAAAGGTCTAGTGTTGGAACTTGATGTGGAGGTTTGTTGTTGCCCACGGAAGCGTAAGCCCTGTTCGCTGTCTACGTGGTGGCATTGTTTTGATGCACTGGCTTAATGGTAACAGTAGGAAAAGTGCTATCGATGAAACAAAATTACCGGAACTTATAGAGAGGACTGTAAATTAAAAACCTCTCATCTTCCTCTCGAAATGTCCAATGTAAACTTTTCTCATGGAACCAGGCAAACTATTAAATAATTTTAGACGTATATTTCATAGCTGTCTTGGGTCTTGGTGAACCCCTTAGATATAAATGCTTTGAAGTACTAGTAGGGTAATTTCATTGTGAACGGAATCTGTATGCAAATTCGTGCAGATTTCTGTTTATATAAATGAGACAATTCAACATATATATACAAAGAAGTTGATGGAGTATTACCCGCTCCTCAATTCCGCTATCCTACGCGGAATGCTGCTCTCAGTTGATTTGTGCTCCGGACTGCTCGACATGGATCTTAACCTCAGGGTATGCGTGAGTATTTGCAATAAAAGCCGGAACTCTCCTTAAAACACTTTTATTTATGACCAAGTAACGTTTTAGATTTGCCGATCGCTATTAGAATTTTGTTACGGCTTTACCGTGTCTTTACTAAGGCCGAAGATTGTTATTCGAAACTGTCGTGTGTCCTCACACTCGAGGTCCGGAAGGTAAGTCCAACTTACTCGCTCGCGATCTGGAAGGCAAGTCTCACCGATCCTCTCTCTCCGGGTTCTGGCAGGCAAGTGTCTGTGCGTCATGACTCTATCTCTGGCTTTCCCCTTAATTACCCCTACGACGGGTTTCGAAGAAGTCTACGCGACCATCCCTTGTTTTCCTGCTCGACACCTGCACTAAGCGATTTCCAGGAAAACTGGAATTACCAGGCCTCGCTTGACTACCTGACGCTTGCCCCTAATGACTTGTCTATAACATTTCGTGCCTTTTGACAATTTTAACCATAACTAATCCTTCCAGATTTTGTACCTTTATACATGTAACGATTTTAACATTTCCTGAATTCTGCCATGTGACGCAGTATTATGTCCATAATTATGGCGTTCACAATTTCGGCTTCAAAGTGTATCCCAACTCGGAAGCGGGGATTCAACGAGATTGAGTGACGCAGACAGGTTTCAGATGTATAGCCACCATCGTCACAGGACTTACTCCACCAAGGTACAGATGAAAAAGTGCTGTTCAGGAGACCTGCATGTGTATGAAACTTCGGCAATTCCATCACCACAACACGTGGTTTATAAGGTGACATATTTGCACATTAGCTTCCGCTCTTTATACCTCTCGGGTAGATCGACACCCTCAAATATGAGGTACAGAGTACTTACATTCCATCAATTTTGCGTTGGCACGCCGCAGCGAGATAATCCTTTGGTCAGCTCTTCGTCCATCATGTAGTCAAGAAGATATTGACGCGGTCCCGCGAAGAACTTTCCTATGTGATGGTACTCTACATGGACAGTGTAGCCGCGAAGAACGGTGGCCTGTAGCAAATTCTTAGTTTGTGCATCAGAGGCACTCTTTGCCCAAAGGAGAGATGTTCTTCAAATGCGTGCAAGATTTATCGGTTCCAGCGACTACGGACACGACCTTTGGAACAATAAATGTAATCATTATAGTAACAGATTGGCCCTCTTTCTTACGTGTAACTAACAGTTAACCAGATGACACTGACGTTATTTCCGTTATGAAAATACTATGCCGCTTATTTGAAATACTGGAGAAAGACGTCTCCATGACGGGCAAAATCCTCCACAATTACCATCACCTCTGATCTCGGACGTTACCCCGGCTTGGGCGAGTGGCCCATCAACACCAATATCACTCGAGGGCCCCCTCTTGGTGGTATCAGAAGAGAAATCCAACTGAGGTAACAACTCATACAACGGTCCCTCCGCAGGGCTACAGTTGAACAGAGGATACAAATGCAGCCTTACATGACAACCCAGATGCTGGGGATGGCACTATTACCCAGCTACCAAGCTGCAGATTAATATAGGTATAGGGGAGCCCTTCAGACTACGCACAGCGAAGTTTGAAATAAAAGAAGATAAGTGGAAGAAATAAATAGAAAAGGGATCAACCACATTTTTGGTCCAACTTGTGGACGTTTCACACTCAAGGTTGGTCGGCAGATGACAGGGAAGGATGGATGAATGACATAATTGAGAAAAGTATAGACAAGATAACGCGATGACCGGTGAGAGGCGGAATATGAAATAAAGTGGTATAGAACGCAAAAGGACCTTCCTTGCGTTTCCCAGTCAGTACGGGGAACAATCCATCTCGATTGGCTCCTCTAGATGTTTCTTGGGATGGATGAGTGAGTGAGTGAGTGAGTGAGTGAGTGAGTGAGTGAGTGAGTGAGTGAGTGAGTGAGTGAGTGAGTGAGTGAGTGAGTGAGTGAGTGAGTGAGTGAGTGAGTGAGTGAGTGAGTGAGTGAATGAGTGAGGTAGGTAGGTCATTTGGGCCCGAGAAGTTTCTTGCAGAAAGATCAGAGGGGTCAAGAAAGACCCACAGGAAACGACACAGTAGTGTCGATAACTTTCCTATTGATAATAAAACTTTTAAGTGAAGATAGAAGGGAGACTCAGGAGCTAAAGATCAGGGTAGGGTTACCAAGTGCATTGATTGACGAAAGTATATTAATGTCCAACTTTTACCCGCAAATAACAGGGGAATTTCGTATCCGTGAAGTTTTAAGCAATGGCATTGGTACGAGTGCTTAATGTAACAACACATTTATACTGATGTGGTTTATTAAAAGCAAAGCGGTCCCGTTTCACTTTTCTCAAAATGCTTTTGTCACAAACGAATCATATATACTATCATGACTCTTAGGCGTATCAATACAATATTTTGTTTGCGCAAGAAATAAAACGATAAGAAGGTTGAAAAAAAGAATCTGTTATATGGTTTGTCTCGGTAAACCATTAACGTAGGTATTCTAAATCCCTCTAAATAAGCATGCGTTCTATATAAACATGGCTTGAAAATCCCTATTCTTCGTCACAGATAGCACAACAATGAATAGGTTTCTTACTCAATGGTGAAGTAAGGTAACGCATAGAATATCGGTTTTCTCCCAGATAGCAGTATTTATAAACTCACTCGCGACAATTGCAACTATATAAAGTAACCTGCTGACTATTTCGCAAGCTTATTCCTGTAGCTAATATAGTCGTCCAGCTCATTCACACCTTCATTTCGTATTGTCATTTATTGATATTAAAATGTAAGTCTATGTAGTCTTATTGCACTTATTTTCTAGTCTATAGCCACTAACATGATATGGGGATTATTTCAACCAAAACAAAATCACATTGCAACATAGCCTGTGAAACAAAGATTTGTAAGCTTCACAAGATCCGTTATTAATTCTTCGTTTAGTTCAATGGAACGTAACCATTCCTTCAAAAATGACAAATGTTTTTCTCTAGGAATGCTAGGGAATAAACATTAACATCTATAGATGCTAACTGTCTTCTCGTTTTATCCTCGTCTAGCCGTATTATAGTTATTTGTGTTTATGTATTTGTTCCTGCCTATACTTTTACATAAATTCAATATCTGTTGCTATTGTATGCTTCTGAAGGGATCACACTTTCGGATCATGTGCAGTTTAAAGATGGACAAGGAAACTTTCTTTCATTTACATTCGGTATAACGTTAATACATTCATTTTAAACTAGTCATAAAATAACTTTCAAAAAGGGGATAATTGTTTGAGAATCTTCCACATTCGTGACGAAGAATTTGTTTTATTTGAGCCGTATTTCTTACCATGGCTGTCTATGTCGATTCTGCGCGTTTGCTGGAGTAAAGCAGTTGAAGTAAAAATTTTAGACTAATAAGAATCCCACACTCAAAAATAGCAGCAATAAGACTTACTTAGGTGCACTGCACTGCGTTGGCAGACGATTTCTAATTGTGTAAGTGTTGTGATTTTGCACCGCCTCGACTTTTGGAATGTATCAGTCAATGTTATAACGTTTGTCGCATCTTGAAAATGTAGGAAAAAAACCTGCTGTATAGTTTCAGACAAGAAACCAAACTTTTTAAAATGTGAATTCCTTAGCAAAGTCATTTGAAACACTGCATATAGTATTGCGCATTTTGTGCAGTGATTGCAAACATAATAAATGAGATTTGGTGTTTAAAGCACCATGTAAAACTCCAGCCATTACCTATCTTCAAGCAGCATGTTTAATAAGCTATGCTGCCTTTGTATGCAAATTATCTGAAGCACAAGACACATTCAAAATTGCAGTAATAAAAACGTCGTCTTGCTTACTAAGATGCATTCGTTTTACACCCCTCTCGATTTGATATGGCTTGTTTCATGCTAACATATATGTTTAAAGGTTATTTTTTGTTATACCAGGTGAGTCAGCCGCGCCTTATTTTTTTTGGAAAGTAGGCCACCCATCTAATGGCATATGTGCCTTAGTCCAGTTTTGCGCTTACTAAAATGTATTGCTTGACGTTCTTAAAGAGAGGAATGCGCAAAACTGAGAGCAACAGTGCTTTAAGGGGCAGAACGTACTCCAGGCTAAAGTACACCTCAAAAACATACGACTCGTTTACTGAGAGCGAATTCCGGTTTCCAGCCAATTTTACAAACTTTTTATTAGAGTATACATAGCAACGTAATTCAGTAAACGCCTCGGAAAAAATGGACCTATCATATGAGTACACTAACAACGTCAGCTAAAAAGAAAATGGTGGATTCTTGTACTTAGAGCAGGGATTGGCTGCCAAAAATTAGGAAAAATTTAGGCACGCCTCATCCATCATGAACCCGTATAGTCAAAACGGACATATTATTAAACAACAGTTTATTTGCATTTTTGCGTGAACTACGCCTCGTGCATCTCATTTAATATGCATAACAGCTTTTGCCATTTAAGTAATAATATTAAAACGCCCAGTAAGTGATTAAAACTGTCTTAAAAGGCTAAATCAAGCACGCAAACCTGCGAGGTGGCCATGGCATAGCGCCAGGCACACAAGTCCTACTATTGGACGTGGTACGTGCTTTCAGGAAGTCTCGAAATAGCTGAATAGAACTGTGACGGTTCCTTTCTACTCAACCCCCAATGACACGGGTTCGAGTCTCAGCATTGTAAATATTTTTTTTTTTTTTTGTTTTTTTTTTTTTTTTTTTTTTTGTTTTATGTTCATCAAAACTTGGAAAAAGAATTCACAATAATCTAATTATGAAGTCCCTGAGGGTTTAGGACATTATAATTTAAATCGTTTTTGGTTGTCTGCATTTTTAATAGCACAATAATTCATTGTGTGCAAAATTAAGTTTAACTTCCATTTTAAACTCTGACAATGTAATTTGCTTGCTTTCTGTGTCCAAATGTGTATGAATGATCCTTATTTCAATTGCACGTACCTATAGGTGTGTTTAAACAACTACATAATTGTAGTTCACCAATAAAGAAACATCAAACAATGTCATAAAACATAAATAAAACAATAAAAATGAATATAATAACAGTTTTCAGAATAATAGTTTGTAAATTGTGAGGATTGCATGGTAAAAAAAATTAGTATGTGCAGGTGATTGGAACCACCTTCGCAGCAGCCAGACTACTTCGGCGTCTTGCGCCCGTTCCAACTGAGCTACCTAGTAACGTGTGAGGTAAACATTCCGTTTAAGATGTAATACTCGCTGGTTCCAGTGAACATTTGCAGAAGTGCAAACGTCAGCTGTCTAATTACGAATATATTAAAAAGCGATGTGATAACATCTATATTAGTACTAATTTCATCGAATGTTTAACATCCATGTTAAATACGCGGGTAGAACCTAGTAATGGGGTCGATGTGTTCATGTTGGACTATAAAATGCGGATTGCATAAAACTCGAGAATAAGGGGCAGCTGACTCACCTGGTATATGCAACTCTGTGGGCATAGTTTTTATTGCAATATACGTTTAGAATATTTACCATACATAGGCATGTCTGTTTACAGCTCACTGCATTAACATTATAATTTTCAGTAAGATATAACTAGAGTGGAAAACTGCCACTAAAATCTTGATAAAAGAGGAAGAAGAAGCACAAATATTGAAGGGAAGGTTTTGGAGAAGATCATTATCAAGGACCCACAGGGAGAGGAAAGGAGGAGTTGATGAAGAATGAGAACAAAGAAAAAACAAGAGGCAAAGTGAAAGAAGAACGCAGTGTAGTGAAGCAAGTAGACAGAAAGTATACAAACAGATAATATGTATGTATGTATGTATGTATGTATGTATGTATGTATGTATGTATGTATGTATGTATGTATGTATGTATGTATGTATGTATGTATGTATGTGTGTATGTGTGTATGTGTGTATGTGTGTATGTGTGTATGTGTGTATGTGTGTATGTGTGTATGTGTGTATGTGTGTATGTGTGTATGTGTGTATGTGTGTATGTGTGTATGTGTGTATGTGTGTATGTGTGTATGTGTGTATGTGTGTATGTGTGTATGTGTGTATGTGTGTATGTGTGTATGTGTGTATGTGTATGTGTGTATGTGTGTATGTGTGTATGTGTGTATGTGTGTATGTGTGTATGTGTGTATGTGTGTATGTGTGTATGTGTGTGTGTGTGTGTGTGTGTGTGTGTGTGTGTGTGTGTGTGTATGTATGTATGTATGTATGTATGTATGTATGTATTTTTTAATATAAACATTCTTTATTTTCGGCATGTTCCATTACAAAAAACGTAATACTACATGCCATTATAGTACATGCTTAATAAATATACTAATACATAGTTTTACTTATGGGATATCGTTAGTTGCACTCTAGAGTTTATCCAGTTCTATTGTGTTTAGGTATTCAATAAATTCGGTTGTGTATTCCGTTACTAATTTATGTTGTTGGAATGTCCATTTTCCATATTTGTTTAACATAGCTTTCTTGAATTTGATTCTTTCTCTGTCAAGTTTTGGACATTCAAATAAAACGTGTACTACGGTCTGTTCTGCTGTTCCACAGGAGCACATTGGAGAGTCCTTTATCTTAAATCTGTAAAAGTAACAATTAAGTCTGCCATGTCCGGTTAGGAAGGTTGTGACTTTACCAGTAAGTGGAAATTTAAGGCGTAATCTATCTGCCACTGTGGGGAAATAAGATTTAGTCACTGCTCCATTTTTGGTGTTTCGCCACTCACTTTCCCACTGATTCACACTTTCTTCATGTAGCTTTCGCATGATGTCACTCACGGGTATCCTGTCGAAACTAACTGGTAGGTCCTTGTTGTTCGCTGCCTGTTTCGCCAGTTGGTCAGCCAGCTCGTTCCCTTCAATTCCGACGTGAGCCTTGACCCATGTGAAGTAGATAATCCAGCTGTGTGCTTCTAGTTGCCTTATTTGTTTTCTTATTTGTTCAATAAGGTGAAGATGGTTGTTAGAGTTCCGTAATGAATCAAGAGTGATTCTGCTGTCAGTGTGTAAAGCAGCTGTTTTTTGAACATGCTGTAGTTGGAGATGTTCAAGGTGTTCAAGGGCTTTGAGAATTGCGAACTGCTCTGCTTGATTGTTAGAACATCTACTGTGTAATTTATATTGTAGTTGGTGGACTAGTACTTTGTCTATGAATATAGCAATTCCGGATCCAACTGCCGAATCTTCCTTACTTCCATCAGTGAAAATGTCTACTAAATGGGTTTGATCATTGGGTTTCTCTTTGATCTTGATTATTTCTGCTGGATGAGGCCACGTTGCGTAATGCTCTGCTGTATCAATCGTAATTCCTTCCTGGTTCCGTTTCTTGCTTTCATATAATCTCGCAATCTCCCGAATATGTATCCCTATGGGAGTGCTTTTTGACAGAATGCATAGTGCTTCAGATGACGTAGTGCGATATGCTTTAGTTATTTTTATGTTAATAAGTCTTTGGACTCTTTGTAGCTTGAGTTTATTATATCTTTTGTTGATTGCTTCTGCCCATACAGGTGCCCCGTACGTCAGAATGGGCAATAAAGCCCCTTTATATATAATTCTCATCACATCACTATTTAGTCCCCAGTTTATTTTTGCGGATTTGGCCAGTGCATGAATTAGTTTTATGCTTTTTTCGCTAACGTATTCTATATGCCGAGTAAAGTTGAGTCTATGGTCAATAATTATGCCCAAATATTTTAAGCTTTCTGTCTGTAGTAACTGCTTATTGTTTAAGTATATCTTGAGTACTCGCTCAGGCAATGGTCTTCTTCTCGAAATTACTAACACTGTAGACTTCTGGTCATTGAAGACGATTTTGTTGTCTCTGGCCCATCTCGATATTTTCTGCAATTCGATGTTAGCGTAATTTTCTATTTCAAGGCTGCTACTTCCTTTAATAACCAACATTACATCGTCTGCAAAGGCGATGACCTTTGTGTTTTTACTATATTCTAAATTCAGAAGTGAGTTATAATGTATATTCCAGAAACCCGGACCGCTACAGGAACCTTGTGGACATCCTTTGGTGATTGTCCTCTTTATGGATATGCTGTTAGCTGAAAAAGTAGCACTCCTTCCATTAAAATAGCTTTTGGAGAGATCATAGAGGTTCTGTGGGCAACTGAACTCTCTCAATGAAGCCAGGATGCTAGGCCACCATGCAGCATCAAACGCACCTTTAACATCTAAGCTGATAAGGGCAGCTTGTTGACCTTTCTTTAGAATGTCTAGGATTATTTGTTTGAGGTACATCAGAGCGTCAACTGTACTGGTTTGTGGTGTGAAACCAAATTGGTTTTTGTTCATAAGGTTGTTACTATGTATGTGGTGCATTATCCGTTGTATTAGTAGTTTCTCTAACACTTTGGCTGGAACATTTAATAAGCTTATTGGCCTATATTTGCTTACCTCATCGGAGTTCTCTTTGCCGGCTTTAATAATTGGTATAATTTTAGCGTGTTTCCATGCACTGGGGAAATAGGTTCTTCTTAGACAGCCGTTATATATAGCTGTGGTCAGTTTGGGAACTAGTCTGAACACTAATCGAAGTATCTCTGCAGTGATGCCGTTCTCTCCTGGAGCTTTCTTGGTGTTCATATTATCTATAATAGAGGCTACTTCTGCTGTTGCAAATGGAGTATCATCCCGGGTTTCTAATTGTTCCTTTATTTTGTGCCTGATTTGTCGGTGGTGATCATTGTCCTCTTTCACATCATCAATCGGCACAAATAAATCCATCATGACACTCATAGTCTCTTTCAAGTCACTGGTATATGTGCCATCGGGTTTCCTTAAGGTTGACAAGGTAATGTTTTGTTTCATCTTCCCAGATGACAATCTGTAAACTGCATTCCACGGGTTCGATGTCGTTGTAACATTACAATAGTTTTTCCACGACTCATATTTCGCCCTTTTAATTGACGACTCATATCTTCTTTTCTCTTGGGTGTATAGCTGCTTGCGTCGTTCTCTCTCATTTTCATTGTTTTTTATATGTATGTATGTATGTATGTATGTATGTATGTATGTATGTATGTATGTATGTATGTATGTATGTATGTATGTATGTATGTATGTATGTATGTATGTATGTATGTATGTATGTATGTATGTATGTATGTATGTATGTATGTATGTATGTATGTATGTATGTATGTATGTATGTATGTATGTATGTATGTATGTATGTATGTATGTATGTATGTATGTATGTATGTATGTATGTATGTATGTATGTATGTATGTATGTATGTATGTATGTATGTATGTATGTATGTATGTATGTATGTATGTATGTATGTATGTATGTATGTATGTATGTATGTATGTATGTATGTATGTATGTATGTATGTATGTATGTATGTATGTATGTATGTATGTATGTATGTATGTATGTATGTATGTATGTATGTATGTATGTATGTATGTATGTATGTATGTATGTATGTATGTATGTATGTATGTATGTATGTATGTATGTATGTATGTATGTATGTATGTATGTATGTATGTATGTATGTATGTATGTATGTATGTATGTATGTATGTATGTATGTATGTATGTATGTATGTATGTATGTATGTATGTATGTATGTATGTATGTATGTATGTATGTATGTATGTATGTATGTATGTATGTATGTATGTATGTATGTATGTATGTATGTATGTATGTATGTATGTATGTATGTATGTATGTATGTATGTATGTATGTATGTATGTATGTATGTATGTATGTATGTATGTATGTATGTATGTATGTATGTATGTATGTATGTATGTATGTATGTATGTATGTATGTATGTATGTATGTATGTATGTATGTATGTATGTATGTATTTTCTGCGAATGGGTAATACCCGGTGGCAGAGTTAAATGTACAAATTAAGGTTACAAACAAAGTGCACAAACAATAGTAATACAATCATAATACAATAAAGAACAATAATAAAAATATAAGATGAAATGCACTAAATACTAATTAACACTCATTAATTAATTATAACCAAATTAAATTTAGCATTAGTATTCACCATCAGTTCAATAAATGTCAATAGTACACTTGCGTAATCTTTATAGTAAATTACACAGCATTTACTTGATTTACGATATTTTTCGAAAATTTCTTCACAGATAAAGGACAGCCCTGAAAGACTGCTACAGGTAATTCATTCCATTCCTCAATGGTTCTATTAACAAAGGAGAACTTTCCTACGTCGGTTCTGTGCCTTCTACCTTTAATTTTATACAAATAATCCTTTCTTCCGTAATATGTAGGGTTGTCCAATCTTTCACTAATACCCACCCATGCATTTGAACCACGATATGCTTGAAATAATGCGCATAACCTCTGCCTCTTACGCCGGACTTTTAGAGGCTCCCATTCAGTCTCCTCCCCCTTTTTAGGCCCAAAAGATTTACCTCGTTTTATAAATTTTATAGCCCTTCTCTGTATTCTTTCTAGCGAATCAATTTGACTAAGTCTATATGGGTCCCAGCATACTGCTCCATATTCCATAATCGGCCGCACCAAAGATTTGTAGGCAATTTCCCTGGACCTTCCGCTCCCCTTTTTCAGTACCCTCATTAAGAAATGTAACGCTTTCCACGCTTTCCTGGACGTAGAATTTACCTGGTCGTCCCACCCAGCGTTACTCGCCAGGTACACTCCCAAATACTTGCAGCTATCTACTTGCAGAAGTTTTTCTCCGCCCATGTGATAGTTATGAACAATTTCCCTCTTAGATCTTCTAAATGCAATGGACTTACTTTTCTTAGCATTAATCGTCATCTTATTTGTAGCAGCCCAATTACTAATTTCATTTAAATCACCCTGAAGCAGAGACTCACCTATGGCATTCCGAATTTTATTATAAATAATGCAATCGTCTGCAAACAGTTTTATCTGACATTTAATATTTACACTTATATCATTAACAAAAATAAGAAAAAGTAGCGGACCCAGTACTGAGCCTTGGGGTACTCCCGAACTAACTGTGCCTCTCTCGGAGATTTCTTTACCTACTTTTACCTGCTGTGTTCTCCCATCCAGAAACGCTTTGACCCATAAAACCACTCGTTTGTCTATTCCTGTGCCAGCTAGTTTCCCAATAAGTAAATTATGCGGCACTACATCAAATGCTGAAATATTTTAGAAAATGAAATAAGGATTAGTTTTAAAAGAATGTAAATGGTTTTATTGTTTCTCAAAACATTCCCCTTAATATTAGTAGGTTTTTGCATTTGATGAGGCACTTCACAAACCAGCTTTTCATAATAATCCACTACTTCATCTGATGAAGAAGAAATGATTCCACACATTTTATCATAAGTTTTGGAAAGATAAATCACAAGATTAAGTATATCTGGTGAAGTGTCTGTGGTGCTGTCCTTTAGGGCATCCAAATACTCCGGGCATGGGCAAAATCGGCTCAGCTGGGCCACGCGCGTTCTCCCGTTTTCGCCTCACTCCACCGGGCATCCCTCCCCTTCACTGCTGTTCAGGTTTCGACACGTCTCATTCAGTGGCGAGTATGGCTGTTTCATGAAGAGGGGTATAGAGAATTTGTTATAAGTTACAAGAACAGGAAAGTTTGTTGTTTAATATTCGGATTTCAATTTCCAAATATAAAGCGTTTAAATATCCAACGCCAGTTTGATCAGAAGCATAAATCAAATTTTGATGATCTTACAGGTATTTTCTTACTAGAAGCTTGTAATCTCTTGCTTTAATCGTGTAAGGCAAACAAAAGGTGTTAACCTATTCAGCTAAAAGGCGCCGGGCGTGACACAGAAGGCAGTTGGGGAGGCAGCAGTAAAAGTTAACATCAGCTCGCAAAGAAATGTATGTATACACCATGTGAAGCCTGTGAAATCTTATTAGCAATGTTCACAAGATCGCGGAAAGGACTTTGAATCCTCTAAACATGTATTATGCGAATTTGAACCATTCGCTATACACTTATATGTTTCTTAGGCTCCCTTTTGGTGGAGCCTGAGGATATAAAAAGGGTGCGTTTTATTTGGACTCTCGAATTTGAGTTAACTCCTAGTATTAGAGGCTCAAGGGGCTCTAAGAACCCATGTGCAGGAGTTAAACGAAGTCACTCAGTTTATCATGATCAGCGCTGAATTTATAGAACAAATATGTTAATACACCTACTGGAGAATTCCCTCCTTTTGGGGGCCTTTAGCACCACAATGCTTTCAAAGCAGAGTGAGATCAAACAGGGAAATCCTTACTGCAGCTCCTCAAATTACGCCAATTATTGGCTTCCTTTCTAAACGGAAGGAAAGCAGACATTCGTTGGAGAGCAAGTTTTGTGTGGCACTATGCGCAAGATTAACAAACGTAGGTATATTATTCAGTATTTAGAGGCATACAGCGAGATATAGCGCTAATCAGTTCTCTCAAAAAGCAAAGTAAAACGGGTTACAAATCAAACAAATACATTATTATGGTCTTTATTACAGATTAGATTCATAATGCATAATATTAACAAACTTCTTAACACCCAGTGGTCTATTTAAAGACCGCAGTAGATATTTCTTTTTATTTAGCTTACATGAATTCACAATAATAATTTGTACCATGTGTGTTATCATTGATGTTATCTGATTATGTGAACATATTATTGTCTCTTAAAAACTAGAATATTGTGTTAGTTTATTAATCTACAATAATACGGTGCAAATGACTGCAATGCCTGTGAAAGCAAAGGTATAATTTTTTTCTCCTTGTTACGTTTCCGTCCCAACTTTCTGTAATACTGTCGATAAAGGTTCGTATTATTGCATCACACAAAGAACGCACAGTTGTAAGCAGTTCTAATGCTGAAAATGTGAACCTAAAACCAAGTGATCTATTTATAGACCGCTGGGCACATGTGTTATCTCAGATCAGCACACGGAAACCCTCGTGTGACGCAACAGCTAGCAACATTACTACTTCTGTAATAGTATGCAAGCGTCCGCCGCAAGTGTTATTTGTCTTCTATAGTTTTTCTGTTTGAAACAGAGTGAACTGGTGTTCAAAAGTATTTTATATTGTGTCATTTGAAGCGAGGATAAAAAATAAGTACATGGATTCCAAAGGCACATATGCCGCATAGTTATTTTTGGGATAGCTTTGCAATTCTGCAATAACAAAAAATGCACACGATAATAGGTAAGTCTTTTTTCCTTTTCATCATTTTTGGATTATATTCAGATATATTGCGTGTAATAATTATGACATCGTATTCAAATGAGTTACATTGGATATTGTAAGTAACGATAACCTTTTCAATGACATTCATGATGACTGTCATACATTTGATGTGATTCTTCCTCCCGATCCAGACAGCCTGACTGAGAAAGTGAAGCACTATTGGTATAGTAAATGTGAATGGTATTCCCGGCCCATTTGAAGTAAATTTCACTGCCTCTGATAAGAGTGACATACAGGAAACGAATGACTAGGTTTGAAAAGCCAGAGAGAGAGAGAGAGAGAGAGAGAGAGAGAGAGAGAGAGAGAGAGAGAGAGAGAGAGAGAGAGAGAGAGAGACAGAGAGAGAGAGAGAGAGAGAGAGAAGAAAACTTTGCAACCGAACGACAGATAAAAAAAGTGCTTCAAAGTACACACAAAAATTCCAGAACATGATCGCGCCTCAAATGAAAAATGGGAAGAAATGAAAACTAATTTGAAGGATTGCACGCCACTTGAGATTCTACAAATACTGTGATGTAATATTATCACGGATGTTTTGAACATTAGCACGGTTGATAAAAAGCTTTCACCACACCAAATGTTTCAGTTAACACGTGGTTTGACTTTAAATGGTCTGTAATTGCTTTAAGAAATAACAATTATTCATAAAGCACATGAACTTGAAAGAAAAGTATTTGTTCATCTTTACAGTATATTTTGGTACCATTAACGCCCAGCGATCCATTTATAGACCGGATGATTTTGAGATGCCGTGTGAATAAAACGTCAAACAAAATATATTGTTGACATACTGCATACTAAACCAATACGTTACATACGTTTTTTATTTATTTTTTATTTTTGAAAGAAAAATAAGTTGGACATCTGATATGTTGTTGTCACATGACTTTCTCTACTATTGCACAAACTATTCTTACAAACACTTAGGCATTCTTCTATGTACATCATGTTAATCGAGTTAACATTTGCAAAAATTATCTTATTGTTAATTTTCTTTTAGGTACAAGGGGAATGTGGGAATATCTACCTTATAAGCGAGTCAAATCTTTTAAGAACTGATGATATGTGATACCTTTGAAATTCTGTTTTCTTTGCATGGCCAAGAGGTAAAAGAGCGAATAACATATTCCTACTTGAGAAAACTGTAAGCACTGGAAAATTGAAACAAAAAGGAATATCGCAGAAATAACTCACTCCAGAAAATTTTGTAGTTGACAAACGGTGTGTTCTAACGATATCTACAGTTTTTGTGCAGACATTTTGTCTTTTAAGGTTTATTAGTCCAAAAGACATTCAAGATGAAGAGGATCTCTGAAGATATTCCTAGAAAATTCAAGAAATACATTTCATTTGGCATAAAAGTATCTTAAATATATGGTATTTCACTCAAAATCATCAGAACCATTTTGGGAAAATCAAAATTATGCAAAAATGTTTTGTGTAAAGGGCAGGCTGGAGTGGCAGGATTTGCATGAAAAGCCTCGTATTGCCTCCTTGGAAGATGCTTAACTTAAATATCAAGTGTGTGGTTTAAGCGACTTCTCGTTTTAGAGTTATGTTGTTCACAGGCACACAAACACAGACACATGAGCACAGATATTTTCTCAAATACATTTTTTTTAACTTTTTCTATTCTGGGGAACTCTAAATATGTATTTCCGGTGAAATAATGGTGTCGAACTTTTGGGTGGAATGCAATGTTTTTTTCTTACTTATTAAAGCAACAAATATATAAGACCCAGAAGAAAAAGTTTACCGTTTAATGTGGATTTGATACAATCAGATGATCACGAACTGGGTATTTTCGATTTTTCAGCCCTTACATGATCTAAGTTGAAACTGGCGTGAGTGAGGCTGGTTTCTATTTTTATGTCTATTGGATGTCTTAGTGGAAGACATAAAGTAATTTTATTATATCTAACTATATTAATTAAACTAGCTTGCATAAATAAGTGAAAGGGGTTTAAAGTCTGTAAATATGCCGACTTAACCGAACAACTTATGAAATTATCGAAGAGTCCAATTTATAATTACAGTGACACTGCAAATAACGTGTTCACAGAAGTAAACCAGGACCAGCTCCTATCAGGTGATTTAGTTCACGTGAGGAAGATATTCTGATGTCTCTGCTTTAGCATATAAAGTACAACAGTAATTTTAAAAATATATTTATTCGTGTGTTGCGTTGGAAATAATATGAACCGTTTGTCTTAAACACTTTTCCTGTTATATTTAACTCTTCTTAAACAATTCGTCTATGACAATAAGATAGCAGCTTTGTTAAATACCATAAATATATTAGGCCCAGCGTTTTATGCCATAGTCAGCTTCACCGTTTGAACAAGTCTGGGTCTACCGCTGGGTTCTTAAATGAAGATTTCTAATTATGTCTTGCAGCTAGCTGAAGAGTTCAAGTTGATTGACTGTCATTGGTGCGTTCCTGGAAGAAAGATCCCAGGAACTACACCCATGTCGACCTTCCTTCTTACACAACTACTGTGTCAAAGGTTTATGACCATGCATGCATGAAAGATCGCACATTCCCATAGAAATATGAAAACATGGCTGACCAGAGAATTCCCTTCTTTATTGGCAACGGCATCCTTGATTTTGCATTCTTTCCTAGGAACGCTTCAATAGCGCACGGTGTAATCTCTTGTGCACAAAAGGTGGACATGCTGTATTTCTTAAAAGTCGAAGCTAGGAACCAAATAGGGAAGTACCTATGGATGTATGGTCATTTGCCGATAAGGTATAAATATTCCACACGCGATCATATCAGTTTTTCCCTTCCCTTAACCTGATGTTTCCACACCCATGGGTATCCAGTTATGAAGTATTTCATTTTATGTTTTATTGTAAATAAACTCAATAAATTATATTATAAAATGCAAGAGTTGTACGTTTAACCTGATTGGTATTTTGTCCGTGTTTCATGTTCTACTTTCTCTACCGCTTAGGCAGCTAGACGAAGTAATGCAATTACCCAAAATTTCCATACCAAACTTCCACCGAGAATAATATTTCAAGATTCGTCGATAACTATCTAGAATAATTGTACGTGTGTAAGTTAAGTAATTAATTTTAAATTTAGTTGCATATAATACAATCAAGTAGGACTGTACCAATAAATGCTTTAGAGTATACATCAAGCACGGGCACGAGAGGAGAGGCAGCGATTGAACTTGCCTTACTCACCCCACATTCTCTTGCCGAGTGACGAAGGTTGTTTTGATACAAGTGCAGTGGGGGCTTCGTTCCACCTGCGCGGTAGTAATAATTCCTAAACTATTTCGCTTTTATTAAACATATTTTGCATAGAATAATTAATACAGCCACAAATACCATAATCTTCAAGTTTACAACCTTCTTTTATCTTATGCACGGAATATTCATTCGCTGCCGTATGATTAACATACATAATTTTAGTAAGCTATCAATAAAATGCTTGTATTGTTTTCACATTGATTTTCAAAGCAGTTTTAGAGCCCATTTTACAACCCTTAGGGCCTAAACAAGGTGTTGTAAGTGCCTAATTTAGGTGCCTAAAAGTCAAGTTTTTAGAACCTAAAAATCCGCGGTCTAAGTATTATCCGCGAATTTCTTGATTGATAACTCACCACTAAACATGTTGATGTATGCATATGATCAAATTGTATTAGCCAAATCAGAAGACATTTGCAAAGAACAGTACATAAATTATCACTGATAGCAAAAGAATACGACCCAGATATTTCAATAAATGAAGCCAAAACGACGACTTTCAGAGGAAAGAACCATCTTAGACCTAAAATCTCCATCAACAATAATATTAATGAACAAGTAAATGTCTTTAGCTATCTGGCTGCAGTCTCTCTTATTTCAATCCGAGAGACACAGAGATTAAACTAGCCAAATTCCAACAACTCGTATACACAATCAAGAAAACACTAATTAACAAAGCCAGACCAGAGACTATTTTGAAATTTTACAAAGTGATAGCAACCCCATCTTTGCTTTATGTTTCAGAAAAGTGGGCTTTAACCACAAACCAACTTACACGAATAGAAGATGCTGAAATGAAATCAGTAAAACCTTTAGTAGCTTATACTCTGTGTGGTCACGAAAGAAATTAGGAAATAACAGAAGAACTACATGTCACACCCATAACAAAAACCATCAGCACCTACCCAAATATCTGTTACCAACACATATTGCACATACAGCAAGAAAGACTACCCCAAGGGCTTTACAACTACAGACCAAGAGGAAAAGAGATCTTGGACGATCAAACAAACGGCCAAGACACGAACTTCCAATCTGAAGTGGAAAAGGCCAAAAGGCCTAATATGATGATGATGATGATCATCATCATCATCATCATCATCATCATCATCATCATAACAATAAATGTATTAGAACAAGTGTCACATAGTTATGTAAGTCCTGTCAAACAGTAATCTTAAAACACTGATAGTATGCTGTTTTAGTTTCAGGACAGATAAATATTTAGCATTTTATTTCTGTCTGTAATTATTTGTGTGTAAAAGTGTCTCCCTTTCTCTTGGAAAATTCAAATTAAAAGATATAAATGTTTAGGAAACTTCAGCGCCATGAAGGGGTTGTCACATAAAAATGAAGTTTATTCCACATTCAACTTATGACGACATATCTAAACCATTAAAACTTTACAATCAATACAGCAGGATTATCTGCAGAAAATCAGAACTGGGTTGGAATTACCATGAATGGCACTAGGAGCTTCTAAATCGGTGATATCCAAACAAATGGGCTTTGGACGTTCCTAATGTATCTATTTCCATGTCCATAGTTCATTGGTTGTTGCCGATTAAGATCGGCAATGAAGCAGCCTATATGTGATCTAACTCCATATTTATTCAATCGGCGACACTTCTGGCAAACTGGCAGTCCAAATAAGAATGACCAGTCTGGACAACATGTGGTCGCGCTTTTATCTTATTGGATTATATTGCAAGAGATTGCCTCCATAACTTACAGGATTTATGGTTATGGTTGCTGTTCACAATATTCTCAACCAGTGCAAATCGAAATCGCCTATGCTAACTTAGAGCACACCAAAACATCACACAGTTCATGCAAAGTGATGCTCTCAATGCAAGTAACAAATGGCGTTCACCACAGTATCGTGTAATCGGTTGCCGTAAACTGTGCCGTCAAGATCAGAACAGAAATTTACAGCTGTCCGTCTTCTCCGGAAGGTTAAACGCTCACTGTTCGGAATATTCCGACCGGAAACTTCAGTTAGTCATCAAATATGGCAGAATATGTGGCAGAAATTCGCTTCTCTTGATGTAGGAGCGTGTCTTCAGTTGTATAGGTAGAAAACTAAATAAACGAATTCCATTGCTAGAGAACGCAGCACAAATGTCAACATAAATCTCGTAAGAAATGGCATTTGAAACCATAACTTTAAGGATACGCATCTGTGTAAAAAGGCTAAAAATTTAAAAAATTACCAAAAATGGATTTTTGTTCTATCAAATAGTATAAACCGTCTACTTTATTTAGATATGCTTTTTATAGCCATACAGCCTTTTTAACTGTCACGTGGCCGTCTAACGAATTGCCTGTAAGTGCTCGTGTCCATTTAAATCCATACAGTTCCATTATCCTTGCTATGACTTCAAGCTTAGTTTTTCCATGTTTCTATTTTTCGCACTGTTTGCTCTTTAAAATGCTCCACACGATGCAATTTTCAGTACTTCTGCATGAAATTTGGTGTACATGCTTAGAAATAACATTAAAAAGAAATGATGAGATAATTTTTTCATAACGTGAATGACTAGTGAGTAATTAAATATTAAAGTTTACATTTCGACATTTAAATAAAAAAAATAATGAACTTAAACTTTAAAATTTATTTTTATCCAAACTAATAACAAGATTAAGAAATTACCTCACCAATTTACTAACATTCTATTAAAGGACATAACTGAAAATTATTAAGCGTTTCAAATCAAAATTGCATCATGGGGAACCATTTACACAAATATTAAAAAAATATAATAAAATATTAATATGTTAGCAACTAATCCGACTAAATGTATGAAATTTAGCAGTTACCCCTCACTATACAGTGATTGTTGTGCTAAAATTTCAAAGCAATCCAATGAAAACTGTAGATTTTCAAAATTTCACAGATGGGTATCCTTAAATATATATTTTCTAAGGATTCTTTGGTTTAAACTGAGTAACTTATGGTACATACCTGCAAGATGATACCTGTGTCACTGACATAACAGCTGCAATTAACACTAACTGCGGCCTTACCTTTATCAAGTGCATGTTTTAAAGTAGTTTGCGATATCACCCTAAACAGCTCCATGTCAGTAGATTTACTGGTATGTAAAAGAACTCCTGTGGGACGAAATTCCGGCACACCGGCCCTGGAAATTGACAGCGTCGTGAACAACAAAATGATCCCCCCTCCGCTTCCCGTGCTTCATTCCCGGGGCTTTCTTTGGTGTGGAAGTTCTATAGGTTCCTCAGCGGTTGCCACTACCCCGCGGTATCGAGCTCCAGCCAGCCGGCAAGAAACCATATATTCGCCCTTTTGAGTACACGTGTTCACTCAAACATTCCCTTCTTCTATTTTACAGTCCCTTTAGCTTAGCGTATAAATTGCGATGCATTCAATATAGAAGTTCTTTTGCTTAGAATTTGTTCGGCCTTAGCTGTAATCACACATCGCGTGCAGTGCAACTGATCTAATTAACTTTCGACAGAAGTTTTGCGGGAGTTGGAAGTTCTCCGAATGCTGTCTTCATATGACCTAAACCCCAGGTGCACGAAGGGCGGAAGCTTGATCAAAAGGCGGAAGAATACTCAATTGTGAAGTTTCCCTTCCAGGTGGCTTTACTTCCACGACTAAAACTTTCCTCTTATTTCAGTTCCTATGTGTACAAGTTTCATGTGATGAAAAGTTTTTGTAACTTGGACACCTCTGGCTACCTTATAAGAGGTCAATATTTTACCCACAAATGTTAACAACACGTCATTACGCAAACAACACGTCCTTACGCAAGTAATTAGAAAAAAAAAAAAAAAAAAAAAAAGACGATGTCTTATATCATACACTGGGTTCACTTTGACCTCTGTTACGCGTTCTTTTCTGTAAATAATTAGAGGATTTCAATGCGCACGAAATTATCACTAAACTGTGGTTTTCTAAAGTGTTCAGTCAATTTAGCTGAAAACTTATAATCAACAGACTCTTATAGAAACATTATATTATTTTAAAGTTAAGTTAGATATCTCTGTTAGTTTCCGAGTTATTATATTTTTAAGTTTGAATTTAGAAATTTTGAAAGCAACTTCTTTTAATTCCTATAGATTATTTGGACTATGGCGCACACATCCATCATATGATTTTTTTTACCAGGTTTAGTTCATAAGAAAATAAGTTTTAAGTTCTCTCCTTGTAAAAAATGTAGTTCATTTTAAGTTTTATATGGTTTCCAAGTAAACAACTCAGAAACTGTTGGAGAGAATATATTTATGACAGATTTAATTAGAAGCATTTTCGAATATTGCGGCTGGAAGTACTAAAGGTCTCACACAGATGCCTCGGCTGAGATCTTATCTCGTGGGTGTTGAAGAAATAATAACCACAGTTATTATTGTGAAACCTTTTTATTCCAGCCCACAGTAAATGCTACTCTTCCTACCATATACCCTTTGTTATTGACTTCGTCACTGACTTTTCCTCGCGGTACTGGCCGGCGCTGATACTAATGTTGCAGGGGTGTTGTAATAATGTCGGAGTGTGTTGTAGGGCTCTCGGTGTGTGTTGTAGGACTCGCGGGGTATGTTGTAAGACTCCCGGGGTGTATTACAGGACTCCTCGGGGTGTATTACGTGACTGGGACTTTTAAAATGCGTGTTCGTTGGTTTTATAACTTTCCCCATTTCCCCTGACTATACCCTTACCTTCTGTCCACGCGGTTGCCGTCATTGGTGGAAATTCATATTGTACGCGCGGCTCCCGAATTTCCACCTATAGGCATGCCTTGCTGTGGCGGGAGTTCCAGGAGTGGATTCCGCCTCACTGCACAGGGCGTCCCTATTAGCCTAACAAAAGGCACAAAAGGATTTTTCGCCTTTTGTTCAGCATTGTCTGCGTCGTCACACTAATGACTGTTTTACCCTGAGTTGGAGCAAACTCTAGCTGATACACACCTGTTACACAAGCTACCTGCTACACGGGATGATCGGTTGGGGAACATTTTGTTTAAGAATTTGCTTTAGCAATTGATTTGATTTATCCCGCTACAATATACATGACAAATTTCAGAAGAACTAGGTGGGAACGGCATCGTGTAAAACGTTTTGAAAAACTAAATGTGCTGAATGAAATAATTTTCAAAAACCTTAAAGTACAAGATGAAAAACAATTTATTTTGCTATTTAACCTACATTATATACAAATAAGTACTTCTGATATGAAAAGCCAAAATACAATTTGAATTATGGGCTCTAAATCTTTTTAAAGTTACGGTTAGAAATGTCAGTTTTTACGAGAGTTATATTGAAATTCGTGCTACGTTCCCTAGGAATGGAGTTCATTTATTTAGATTTTTTATTTATACAACTTAAGACACGCTCGTACGTAAAGAAAAGTGAATTTCTGCAACATGCGCCCTACATTTAACTGGGTGATGTGTTTTATTAAGACTCACTTTAGCTTTAATTTGTTGTAGACTTGGCTTATATTGGTGTTTTAACCCTTCCACAATTGTAAGCCATGTTTTCAGTGCAACAAACATTTGTTTTTAAATATTCCAAAGAGTTTTCCGAACTTTTGTTTAATGTTTTAGCCACTCTCTGTTCTTAGCTACCGAATTTAAAGATCTTCAAGTTTCCAAATAAGGGGATAGGTTTTAAATGTATGAGGACATCACACCAACTAACTTAATGTCTGTAAGAAAGGTTTTGTTCCACATAGATGCGATATTGCTACTTAACGGCATCTGTTTTGTTGCAATCCGAAATAAACTGAGGTAAAATGAAAATGCTATCGTGTGGCACTGCCTGCTTTTGAGGTCAGACGGTGTCGATTACACCATGGACTACAGGGAGCCATTCCCCTTGAGGTTACCTTTGCTCTGGAAGCTAATCGCTTCATCTTACAATGACAAAGGAAGGCCTGTGATTTGGCTCCAGATCATGCTTTCTGGCGCGTGTTGCTTTAATCTGGCACCGTCACGACCGGGACGGAATAGCAGAAAATTTCCGCGAGGATCGGGTTCGTGTTATCTTATGGTCAAACGCACACTGGCCCGTTCGGAAGAATTTGGCTTCCGCTCCTTCCGAGAGGAATGCCTGACATACGACTGTCGCGGCAGTTTCCACTGGTGCCGGGTGGCCTTCGCAAACCTCGTTATATTACGTATGTATTCGGCACCCTCAACATACTGCTTATCTTTATCACACGCCCATAAACAGAAGCCAGGCACCTGCGACAGTGGATGGCGAATTATGAATATCAACTGTGCAAAATTATAAATAATTATACGATGCTGCAGACGCCAACTATCGCAACTTAGAGAGATGATAGAAAGGTGAAACTTAAGGAATACAATCTCAATACTGTAAAATATTTTACTGAAAAAAGTAAGATGCAATTTTTGAAAAAAATTAGCTACGTCTATCCTTAAATAGCGAGGAAAAGATAGGTTAATACCTAAAAATCCGGGCCCTAGTTGTAAACATCCTTAGTATTTTGATGTGAGGCTGTCAGTGAGACAGACAACATACCCAAATTTTACGTGAAATTGTCACCAAAGCCGCTCCGTTCATCTCCCACATGTCAAGGTGAGATCAATTGATTCTGTGTTTCACCTATTGTCTAAACCAGTGTAGGGTGTGCGAACTATGGAGCAGGAGCTGACTCCGCTTTCATATTCTATACTCTCTTGTAATAGTTCGTTTATTTCGATCCGTATATTTTAAGATATTATTTAATAATTGACAGTAGTCGGATATAATTGGATAAAAGTTTGTGCCACAAGAAAACGACACCAAAGTTTACTTCCAGCAAATACATTAAAATCCACCAAAAACAGTCATAGTAAACCATGGGTATTTAGCCCAATTTCTTTTAATGTTAGAGCCGACTTAATTTATACGGAACGGCCAAATACTAGTATATGAAATAGCAGTTGACACAAAATTTAATGGCGGTTACAGGAGGAGCTACTCAACACAAAATCCAATTAGCTGTATAGTTAAACACGCTGTGAAATCATGCTCTAAGGCCGGTCATGTAAATATTAACTATCGCCACAAAATTTATTTGTACAACAGGAAAGAGAATAGTATTGGTTAGTTATCAGTCGCCATTAAATTTTGTCTGCCATAAATAGGTTATAGATACCACAATACTATGCTTGATAGTACAGAAGCTTGTCTAATACTTTTATATAAATCTTCATACTTTTGTGATACTTTAACGATAACGAGAACGATAAGGATAACGATATAAATTGTGTGTGTAGCAAGATCTACATTTTTGAAAGATTGAACCTAAATACCAGCTTTAGTTACTAACCGACTTTCCGTTTCTGAGTTATGCTGTCCACAGACTGACAGACACACAGACACGTAGGCACACACATAGACAGTCACATACACACGGATCTTTTTCTAAAAAATTTCTTTTTTTCAGGGGCCTCAAAACATATATTTGCGCTAACATCTCAATATCGAAGTTTTGGGTGGAGTGCAATACTCCTAGTTACTATACGTAGTAGAGAAATTAAAAATGGATTTTTGCTCTTTTTGCTAAATATGAAACTACATAGCTTGCAGAACATGCCCATATAAGGTTGCTCTTTTGTGTATTTAAATGGGGATTTAGAGTTTTAAATACGGTGGTCAGGCTGTCACGCCTCTTTTACACCAGACAACATTATCTTTTGCCATTTATTGTAATTTGCTTTTTTTTAAACTTCAGGCAATTTCTTGTAGTGTTTAACGGCCGCTTTTACTACAGAAGGCACCGCATGCTGTGACACCGATGATACATGGAATGAACATGGAGCACCGGTGGAATGAGATGGCGGGGGACACCAGAGAACTCGGAGAAAACAAGCCCCAGCGCCACTTCGTTCACCACAAATCCCACATACAGTTGCCTGGAATCGAACGCGGGACGCTTTGGTGAGAAGGGAATAGTCCAACAGCTCGTTATCGTTATCCTTCTCGTTTCCGTTACCATTTGCCGGTCGCCGTCGCCGTCACCGTCACCGTCAACGTTCTCGTTCTCGTTACCATTACCGTTATCGTTACCGTTTTCTTAACGTTACCGTTCTCGTTAACGTTACCGTTCTCATTACCGTTACTGTCTCGTTACCGTCATCGTGATCGTCGTCCTCGTCCTCGTTATCTTTATCGTTAGCGTTCTCGTTCTCGCTCTCGCTATCGTTATCGTACTCGTGCTCACGACGCTACCAGCACACAGCAGGTGTGGGCAATAATAATAATAATAATAATAATAATAATAATAATAATAATAATAATAATAATAATAATAATAATAATAATAATAATAATAATAATAATAATAATAATAATAATAATAATAATAATAGTAAATATAAAATAATAAATAGTAGTGCCGGCAGCAGCTGCAACAACAGTAATAGCAATAACAGTAATTTTAAGTAATAGTAATGATAATGATGATGGTGATGATTAATAATAATAATAATAATAATAATAATAATAATAATAATAATAATAATAATAATAATAATAATAACGATACCGATAATAGTAATAATAGTGATGATGATACTAATAATAATACTGATAATAACTAATACCAAGACCAACAAAAACAACAATAATAATAACAATAATAGTAATAATAATAATAATAGTAGTAATAATAATAATAATAATAATAATAATAATAATAATAATAATAATAATAATAATAATAATAATAATAATAATAATAATAATAATAATAATAATAATAATAATAATAATAATAATAATAATAATAATAATAATAATAATAATAATAATAATAATAATAATAATAATAATAATAATAATAATAATAATAACAATAATAGTAACAATAATAGTTACAATAATAGTAACAATAATAGTAACAATAATAGTAACAATAATAATACATCATAAATAAATAAAAATAAATAATAATAAATAACAATAATAGTAAAAACAATAGTAATTATAGTAACAGTAATAATAACAATGGAAATGGTAATGGAATCTTATTAAAGTTATTAGCCTCTACATACTTTGTGATATTGGTAGACAGTAGACAAATGTGGTCTCAGAGAAAGAAGCTACCTGTGATGACTGTGATGACATAACCGATTAAGTGAGTGCTTAAGAAGATATGACTCAAAGAGTGGTTGACATTCCTATCTCTCATAATTATAGTTGCAGGACCAACTTATTTTGCTCTAAATTTCTTATGAGCTTCCACTGCTTATCTACTAAGAAATATCCGGTGTCTTCAGTTTTTACTATAAACATTTTAAAATGTTTCATACGAATGTTTTTATATTCCAACACACTAAAACTACATATGTTAAAACTGTTGCAATTTGAAGAAATATACTCTTAATATATTATAAGAAAATTAAAATAAGAAAAAGGTGGTACGTGAAAGGTACTTTCTAGCTTTGAATTTGATTTTAGCATGCTGCAAATACTCCAAAAACAATCGAACTTCTCAGGCAGGAATTTTATCGCAGACTGGTGTTAGACATTGTAAAGCAACCACAAACCACACTACGTTTATAAATTATTCTAAAGTTCTGAAAATAAACAAAATGCTTGAGAGCACGATGAATTTATTTACTGGAGTCTTAGTTTAATATTACTTCTATATTCACTTTATTACAGCTTTTATATCCACAATAACCACATAGTGATTAAGGTTTCCGCTCAGAAACTTTTATCCGATGCTGTGAGCATTTTCCTTAAGGGGAATTCTGCCTATACGTTTCCTAAGACTCTTATTGAGAAAGGATCTGAAGGTCGAAGCAGGCCTTTTAAAGCTTCCACACGAATCTCAGGGAATACGTACGGATGTAACGATCAAAGGATTCTTATTGAGGAATGGTGATTTGATGTCCGCTCCTGGAGCCGGCTTAAAAAAAAATATTGCGATTATGTAGTTTTTCGCTTCTGTGAGAACACACTGAGGCTTTGCAATCCGCCCATGCAAAGTCCTCTTTTTGAGATCAGCGGAAAACTGGTTTTGTTGCCCTGTAGTTTAATTTGCTCAATTGGAGATGCGTATTTGACATGATTTTGTTCCAATTGTTTTTAAATATGTACACATACCAGGTAGCCCACTCCAGCCGGCCCTAGGATAAGTCGACAAAGCATCGTGCGTTAAAAGAGTTGCAGAAATAACAGGGGTAAATCCAGTCAGTGGTGCGTCTGAACTCAGTTCTGCTTGTAAGAGAGCGTGCAGCCCGTGCTAACAGAGAGGAACAGTCTTAGAATATTTTCCATTTCACTTACAAGACTTTATTTACCAGAGAATAAACTCATTCCTGTATGTGCTCCTATTATCTAACATTATGGATTACAGATTGTAAATTGCCGTAACAAAATCCATGCAAACATGAGGGCGGGTAATGTTTTATAGACATTTACTTGTTTCTTATTAATCTTGTTGT
>CM060962.1:58975095-59147595 GCA_030765045.1 Tenodera sinensis | reverse complement strand
AGCACAGTATACTAAACAATATTTAAATCCATATGTGCTTCATCTGCGAACTTATAATTTTACTTATTAAAAGGAGTATGTTTACAGGTTGGTTAGTACCTCTAAGTAGGCGTGGCACAGAAGGTATGGATCCACAGTGCACCGGTCTCGTAATAACGAATAGTGTACCAAAACGGATTTCCAATGCTTTTTGCAGGACCAATGTCCTCACAATACCAAGGGCAGTAGATCGTACATTGAGGTGTGAAAGTAAACGGGTAGTCTATACGAGAGATGTTCTTTATTTCGCGGTGCAGTTAAAACCATGCAAAAAACATTAGGTAGTAAACTTTGTGATTGTTTTATGGGAAAACTGTTACATGAAGAGAAACAAAAACCAACACACTCAAGTGTATACCTACATACCAATGTACCACTTACGCAAATATCTGCAGTTATACCCCTAACTTGTGTACAGCAGAGAAACATTGAATATTGAAAAGCACTACATTTATCTACTACTTATTTACAAATGCCCCTGCCTGAACGCGTGTGGTCAGTTAGCCCCAGTTTGAGTGCATGGTGAACAGTGGCAAGCTGGCCTAAAAACCTTCACCCTACGCGGTTTATGGTGCTCGGGCTTGTCATTACCGATGTTGCGTATTAGCGTATTTGTGTGGTGTTTGACTCGCGCCTCTATCTGCGTAGTTCTGTGGGCAATTTTCCACTCCAGAGTAGCATGTTAAGCGATTGTAGAAAAGTCCAATTTCGTCCATATTGAACACATCACAACGGGCATATTTTTCCCTCACTCGGTCAACTTCATGGAACCTGCTGTTTCATATGTAACATTTGTTTTCAACAACCTGTCAATATACCTACTATTGAAAATTGAGTTATGAAATATTAGTCCTTAGAAAATAATTGGATCATGAGGGATTTTTTTTTTCAAAAAGTATAAATATTATAAAAAGGTAAAATCTCTGGTACCAATTAGAAATATGTATGACACTCCACCTATATAAGTAGTTTTAGGGACCGTGCTCTCTGCTGTTATCCCTCCTCAAGCTCGACCTCTCTTCATGTCCTCTCATCTCGCCCCTTCCTACGTGGCTGCCCCATATGGAGCATGGGCACAAAAGATCTACAGGTCAAGGTGCTAAGTTCCCATGTGAGCTATGTCTATCCTTTCTATGGCCCACTCACTATACATAAAACCTTGATTGTGTGCTAAAAGTTTAAATAAATTCACCTAAAATTGTAGATTTTTAAGTTTCACAGATGGCGCTACCATCGGTACCTTTTTTTACGAATGAAAGTCTTAATAGTGATAATTATTTTAAAGTTACTGAGAATTAACAGGAAGACAAACGTAGAATTATTATAATGAAGTGGTAATTGTTAAGACATCACACATAAACCTATCGCAGAAGAAATGAACACAACTTGAAAACACCCTGTTGTACAGCTTGGCAGTTTCCGTTTCTAAGAATGTACAAGCAAGAGTTTCCAAAGTCAACACAACAGACTTTAGAAATAGCAATAAATTTCGCCAATACCCAACAATTACCCTGACAGGGGTATACTTGATATCCAAAATGGCAGTGGCTCTGTAACGTTCAAGACCAATTATTTTCAAATTATACGGTCCAGTGGCTGTAATATTTTTCGTTTTCCCTCCTTTTGAAACCACGAGGCAAATTGTTTGCCATTTGGAATTTTACACAAGGAACGGTACTTCTAATTTTTGTTACGCCCTATTGCTATTACAACATTACCTGATTATAAAAACCAGTTACGAGAATATATAAATGTGAGGGCAGTAACTAACCAGGATATTTAAAAACAGGTCACTGTAGTATTTCATAACCTATAGAGTTTAACTGAGAGGCAAGCTTAGCGCAGTTTCTGATTCTGCACAAAACCGTTCAATTTTTAACATAAGAATTGTTAGACCCTATATTTAAGACATCTTTAGTTGGAAATAGTGGCTTTCGAAAGAAATTTCAAATATTTATACATATTTTCTTACTTTTAAATGCATACCGAGTGCGATGGCTGCTCCGCGGTAACGCGTGAGGCTCGCATTCGGGAGATCGTGGGTTCGATTCCTGTGGCTGACCTTCCTGAGCCATGTTTTTCTTTTTCCCCGGAAATTTCCGCGGGTCGCTAGGTGAGTGCTGTGAGGAATAATTACACCACCCAAATTTCCTGTCCTTCCAATTCACTTCATTAATCATTTCATTTATTATTCATCTCATTGGTTCTTTCAAGATCGTAAGTGTTAGCGGAGGCGTTAGGTGCAGCTTGGCAGGGAATGAGTGGCGTTTAAGGGCCCGTCGACAGCTGGGTCATTTGGGCCCCAAGTCAAATTTGAAGGCTAAAAAACTCGCCAACTTCTGTTTAAAAACTAAGCTAAAATACAAAACTAAAAAACGCTAAGACAGTTAAAACACCAAACAGTTACTGTTAAAACAGTTAAAACGTTAAAAAGTGAATGATAAAACAGTGAAGGTTTAAAAAGCTTAACAGTAAAATAAGACAAATCTGGTTGCAGATTTCCTAAAATGAAAAGTTCAATGCTAAAAACAGAATTGTTGTTGTAGTGTTTAACGCCCGCTTTTACTACTACGGCACCGCAGCCGGTGACACTGATGATACATGAAGATGGAGCACCGGTGGAATGAGATGGCGGGGGAAAACGGAGCACCCGGAGAAAACCCGCCCTGACGCCGCTTCGTCCACCACGAATACCACATGCGGGTCCCTGGGATCGAACCCGGGCTAAAACCAGAAGTTACACTTGTTTGGCGAATCAAATTTCAGCGACGAACCGCAGCACCGTATCGACGGAGACTGGGTCGTCGCCTAGAATGGACCGCAGACTAAAACCCAAGCCAAGGGACTGGCGCACCGGAGCATATCGCGGACAATCAAAACGTGCGATACGGAGTGTTGGACGCCGCAAGTGTGACAGACAGGAGCCGGCTCACCACGCAAAAGGTGGCCAGGAGTGGCGCGTGTGTGACCTATACACAAGAGCGTTAAAACAACCTCTGACCGACGGGAATCCCTGCAAGAAGCCAGCCAGTGTTTTACCGAGTCCTTGATTGTCCGTAATTGGATGCCAGCCATCTCTTCCCAAGATTTCTACCAAAACGAATAAAGATGGCAACGGAAGAACCGCTGCACATCCCAAAAGCATATGTGGAAAACACCGGCAAACGACTTGCAGCCTTAGCAGCCGCATCCGCCGCCTCGTTACCGGAAATACCCGCATGGCCTGGGGTCCATGTAAAAACAAACTGGTACCTACGAGAGACTAACAATGAAACGAGTGTCTGAATTTTAATTATCAATGCTGATGTGCTGAGAAACTTTTGCAAGGCCTGAACAGCGCTCATGAAGTTGCAGCATATGATGAAGCTGTCAGGAACGGAACTGGAGATAAAAAGTAAGAAATAAAAGATAGCAAACAGCTAAGCAGTAAAAACGGAACTGTTGTCCGGAAGTCTGTACTTATGAGCCTCGCCGTTGTACATGAAACTACATTCCGTAGCACCCGCCACCTGGGATCCGTCGGTAAATACCGGTGTGCAAGTCCAGTAACGTCCCAGGAGCTCGGTGAATAATTGGTGAAACCCTTTGCATAGCCCGAAAGCTCCAGGTCGAGCCGTGCGCGCTGCGGTTGCTAAGGAGGATAGCGGCCTAGAGAAGATCGTTCTATAGGGGGCATGCGAAGAGCATGGCTTGGCAGTGATGATATGCGCACAGAAACTCTTTCCGTCCGTGGTAGTCTGTGGGATCCGAGTAGAGGGACCTCGAGCCGAAGTCCTCCTAAGATGGCCCCGGAAGACAAAAAGACTTAGTGGTGTCGTCAAACTTGAGAAGACTTAGGGACCCCTGTCAATGTGTGCACCGTTAGTCTGGATCTAGCCGCCCGGTGTCTCCTATCACCTGAAATTGTGAAATTAAAAAGGCCGTTAAATCCAGTATATATAACTTTTTTCCATAGAAAGCGAATTACCTTGTTCACTCCCGCTTCTTCTCTAACTCCTCCACTAGAACTTTGCATGACCCAGCAATAAATTTCCGGCAACGATCATTATAAATCAAATGTAATTCCTCACGAGACCCAACAGACGCTGCACACCCGGCCATTTCTTGCCATCTGCCGTGGCAATAGTTTCCCCGCAGTGAAGGGGTTCTCGTTCAATTGGACTGGCAATCGTTTGAGGACAACTGTCTCATCAACTGGCATCGTGTAAACGCGGCTTAACCGCAGGGCTATGGTCTGCCTCTTATCTAGGCCCCGGATAGAAAGGGAAACTGCTGGGAAAAGGCAAAACGACTCTTCGGGAGCAGAAAAGTCCACACAGAGTCTAATGTATTGCAAGGGCAATTGTTCTGTGAAAAAAGAGGCATTAGTCGCACCTAGGTCCAGATGCCACGCACCGAGTCCGGCAGGCAGCCTGGCGCCGCAGCTACAATACTTACGATCATGTCCTCTAGCTTATGGTCACTGCAGGAATGCAGCGAACCACTATGTCAGTAAACAATTCCAGGTAAACAGTGATATCTGGAGCTGATTACATGCTTCTGGTTGCGCTAACAACAATACTGCCAACCTTAAAATGTTTATTCACACTAGATTAAAGCAAAGAAGTCGCCCAGAATAGCGAACTTTAAATGTTATTCATTTCAAGCAGTATGCTTAGCTCATAAATCCGATACACTCTTGTCAATGTGATGTTACTATCTGCCCGGGTTTCATCAATATGTTGAGAAGATACTTCTCTCACTTTCTCACAAATGTTTTATTTTAATCAGATAACTTTGTCTCCTGGTCATGATGTTCTATGAGTAATTTTCTTTTCCTCTTTTCTTCTGACAGTTCCTCTATTTAAAGCACGACTCTGAAATTACTTTCTAAGGAAAACTTCGTCTCCATGGAAAATTTATATTTTCCCGAACTACAGGCAGCAATTATTTTATAGCAGGAATACGATTCTCAGCAATGTAAAGGTCGTGTATAATTATCAGAATCATTCGCATTCACCACAGTGTGTACAAGTTTTGTTTTCCAATATATCCCAAGGGTCATTAGAACTCTGTTCACCACTTACATTTAAATCTTGTACCTGTATGCAAATTCTGTTGATTGTTATTTTTAGCCCGATTTAAATAGAAGTACTTGCAGTTACTTGACTAACTGGAAATTTTATACAGTTGTTTCTAGCCTCATCACGTTCCTCGATCGCTTTCCTCAATATTTCCCTACCCTCAGAATCTATCACTCCATTACCTTACTTCCGAAATAACACTAGTGTTCATACGATTCTGCAATAGAAACTAAGAGAAATTAGCAGTGAGGAAGCTTAGCGTGAATTATATTGGAGGTAAGCTGCCAACACCTGAAGCAGAAAAACTTTGGCGGGGATGTTTGCAAAACTACGGTATGCGCCAAAAATTACAACACTGGTTTTCGTGCAGCCGTCGTGCGCATGCCTGTGCGTCTACGTATTGTTGGTCAATCGTCGTTTCTTCCTTCCCATGTTCTACCACACCCAAGTCCTTAGGCTCTTTTGAAAGGAAAATTTTAAGAATTTATGGACCTGCCAGAGAACAAGACGAATGACGAATAAGAAACAACAGGGAATTGGAGGACCTTCTTGCAGGATAAAACTTAGTCAGATTTGCAAAGTCCCAAAGACTGAGGTGGCAGGACACTTATACAGAATGGCAGAGAGTAGGATCTCTAAACAAATGTTACATGGAAGATTATACAATAAGAGAAAAGTAGAAAGACCAAAACTGAGAAGTTTATGAAGGATTTGGAAAATATGAAAGTAAGAGAATGGAACCAGCTAACGAGTGACAGAGATGGAAAGCTGTTCTGCAAGCGGCCGAAACCTCACCCGGGGTTGTAGAGCCGAAGAAGAAGAAGAAGAAGAAGAAGAAGAAGAAGAAGAAGAAGAAGGAGGAGGAGGAGGAGAAGAAGAAGGAGAAGAAGGAGAAGAAGGAGAAGAAGAAGAAGAAGAAGAAGAAGAAGAAGAAGAAGAAGAAGAAGAAGAAGAAGAAGAAGAAGAAGAAGAAGAAGAAGAAGAGGAAGAAGAAGATCCACGCTTTAAATTTTAATTACTGATAAATACAACATGCCTTGTTACAATTGCAACCCATTTTAATATACTTGATTCCAGAGGTAAAGTTCACAGGTTTTCTTATAAAAGAGTGTAATGTAGGGTTGCACACCTAGACCTACACAGATACCGTGTGCGCTAACACCCCGAGAGCAAGGGATGAAGTGAGGGAACTATAGGAGGCCACAGACCGCAAGAAGTCAGGTCACAGAGACGCGTGGAAATCCCTAACAAGTGTTGAGGGCTCTTCATCCCTGCGTCAGGACCAGCCACAACACTACAGTTCTGGTGTCACTAAGGGTCCCCGGCTACTGTGTGGACAGCGACCACACAACTCCATCCAGCGCCAAGAACAACAGATACAATGCGTAGGCACCCGCGCCATCCGTCCAGCACCACCATACATGCTAGAAAGATAATTATAGAACAATCTTGACAAGTAGGAAACATAACGAGAAATGTAACAGAAAGAAGATCACAAAGAATTCAGACCAGGAACATGACAAGAAACCTTGTGATGAAAGGGAGCAGAACGGAATTTAATTGTCAAGACATCGGGGAAACGGGACCGAGCACAATGGCATACAGTCAGGATGGGGAGGCGATATTCCAGAGGAACTACTATCGGTGTGAAGCAGGCGACAGGGCCTTTAATCCACTACCAACTCGGAGGGAGATACTGACCAGTCGTCACCATGGTGGGAGGCCCTTCTCGGGATTGCTGCATCATGCATTGAGAGGAAGATCGGCGACGGTTGAGTGACCGCAAGTGTTAATGATCAAGATATGATTTTAAGCGAAATATGGCCTTGATTATTTAGTGAACCTAATTAAAAGTAAATAAGTGATTTAGTGATGTGAAAGTTGAATTAGTAAAGGGAAATGTGATTTATTTCACAAAATTTTTGGACGTTTAGGAAGTAATAGTAAGAGGTAATTTTGTAAAATTATTTAAAAATAATTAAATTTTAGTGATTTTAGCCCAAATTATTATTTTACTAAACTATATAAACTTACTTGTTAATGAAACGTACGAAATTTTTGTTGTATGTTTTTAAAAAATTTAGTTATGTAGATTTTGAATTTTATACTAGACACATTTTGTAGTTTTAGTGCTGGAAACCAGTACCACCGGTAGCCTGCGGCAGTTTAGAGTGCTTAATTTATAGTTGTTTTTAATAACTAGTTACCAGTTATAGTTTACTGGATACCACTAAACCTTAGTTTATTTATAATGTGTAATAAATATGTAAATTTAAATTTAAAAAAATAGACATATGAAGTATCAGTTATAGGTATATGTATAATAATAAATTAATTAAATAATTATGACGACTATCATTATCGTTATCGTCGTTATCGTCGTTGTCGTTGTCGTTGTCGTCGTGGTCATCGTCATCGTCATTGTTGTCATTATTATTATTATTATTATTATTATTATTATTATTATTATTATTATTATTATTATTATTATTATTATTATTATTATTATTATTATTATTATTATTATTATTATTATTATTATTATTATTATTATTATTATTATTATTATTATTATTATTATTATAAATACTATTTAATAATATAATATTTGTATGTAATATTTATAATTAATAATCTAATTTTATATATTTGTTTATTGTTTAATAATAGTTTGTAGTTTTGTGAGTGATGTTGGTATGTATGAAATCTTATGTTTTGTTGTATTGAGGAGATAAGTTTGTTTTAATTTTAGTGTTTTTATTATTTTCTTATATTATAAATTGTTAAATTTCTTTTAATAAATTTATTTAGAAATGTTATTGTTTTATGATTGTGTAAAATGATTTGTTAATGTTTAGTAGTATTTGTATTTTTGAGAGTGATTATGAGTGGAATGTTATCTGTGTTTTTGTTTTTATTTTGCTTGTTTATTTTTGATAACATATAATGCAATTTTTTCCCTTCTATTTTATAATTTGTTATACATTATATATTTTGCATTATTATTTTATCATTTATCTGTAAAGTATGCTGTATGTATGAATGTATAGAATAAATAAATGTTAAAAATCTGGCATATTATCCCTGGTGTAAGTAATCAGGTGCCAGGGTTATTATACAGATTCTTACTTTATTTTATTTTATTTTATTTTATTTTACCACCATACACCACAAGCCTGGAAGCACACCTCAAACAAGATAAGAAAATGGAATGAAGGGAAATGAAATCGTGAAATGAAAGTAGACACTACATCATTCGCCTAAGTGACAAAGAGGAAAAACCAAAAATGAAAGTCAGAGTGCGTGGTCGAAGGGAATCGAACCCGGGACCCCCAGAATGCGAGTCACACGCGTTATAGTGCACCTCCTCGCTCGATTTAATCATGAAAACCAAAACTATTTGTTACATTAGGTAGAGCGGCTTTTATTGAACGCCATCGAACTGCTTTTATATCTGAAACAATGGGCTCAAATCTTCCTTACTGTCGTTATAATTGAAAGAGCGAAAGGAAATCCATTGTTCCTTTTACTTTTGTGTGTAAAATTGTGTACTTTCAAGCTAAAGATCTTTGCCAATTAGAATCGTTTATTCAGACTTAAAGGCCAGACTAGCTAATTCCAATTAGAATACCCAGTCATTTTCCTCCCTCGTTTTTCATTCAGCGTGTTAGCCAAACAAATCACATGCAGTAAAATTAAGGAAATATTTCATTCATTAGTCTTAATTAGCAATTAATGGATGAACTCAATTTACCCAGATGTTACCACAGAGTTCATGGCAACGAAATGTCACAATAATTTAACAAAAAGGCACAATTTATTATTTGTGAGCCAAGCGTTGTGATTGGATCTACTCTGTTATTTTAATGTTCTTTATTTTTAATATAAATTGGCAGCCAAATGGTCAACAAGTTGTAATAAAAATCGCATTACCATAATTATCAGTGCACTACATTTATACCAGATATTTAAACAAAGTGTCTGATATTGCAACAGAAGTTGGGATTGGTCAAAACTAAAATAAATGTTTCTATAAGCATACGTTCAAAAAAAAATACCTGGTGAGATAGGAGTCAATTCAATGGACTTCATCCAACAAGCACGTTCTAGGGAACAATTCACTGTCACAAACGGTTAACGCAACAATTGTTGGGCAAACATCTATAAACACCAAACAGGAGTTGTAATGATTTCTGCCATTCTGTCCTTTGTTAACATCCCCACGTTATGTCGATACTATGTGTGGCTATGTGCTGTCCTATGTGCTGTAACCATGTGGTTACAGTGCTTTGTTACACATGTTTCAGCTCCTCTTCTCAAAGAATCCAGAAGCTTTCGATCACACCTGGCTGCTCTGGGGTTTTGGCACATGCATTGGTCACACGCTCTTGTAAGGTATGCACATTGTCCATACACCAATGCCCTTAAATATCCTCATAGCCAAAAATCCAATGGATTGACGTCCGACAAATGGGGAGGCCATACTACTGGACTGTTGGATGAAGTCCATTCTCTGGTGTAAATACTTAACAAGTAGGTAAAATGCTCATATCTCAACAGGTATTTGCTTTCGGACATATGTTTATAGGAACATTTATTCTAGATTTGACCAATATCAACTCCTGTTGCAATATCAGAATTTTCTTCTTTCAGGTACTAATACTGATTGGATACCATGGCAGAAAAACTAAGTGCAATGCTTAGTCGTCATGAATACAAACACTTATAACGGGGCACAATGACAGTAATTTGAGAGATCCAAAATTAGTGCATTTTCAGATTCCTTTCTAATTAGTGTAAAAGAATATGTCAATGATGTGTTCCAGACACAAGGTTTGGAGCTGGATCGCCATACCGAGATCCTGATACAACATTTTGTAATAATGCATTATGAGGACACCACAAGCAGGACGTCGCCGGAAAGCTTTCATCACACCAGTGATGCTACGGAAGATTTGCCATCGCACCTGCTGGCGAGTAGTTCTGTACCATGAACACGATGTACAAATAGATTAAAAGTTGACCTGTCGTATTGAAATGTAACCATGACTCTATGACAACTTGCGGAGTGGGACTTAGCACCTCGACCGAAAGGTGACGTTTTGTGCCTATGACCCTAAGGGGCACCCACATCGAATGGATCTTAAGGGCGGCTGGCGCGGAGCGTTGCCACGACAAAGCAGGTAGCAGGATCCATACATTTTCCCAGTTAGAAGCATTTCGGCGGAGGCTGGCTTTTTTGCAAGTGGAGGAAAATCCATTTATGGATTCCCACTGTGTTGGAGGGCACAGTGGAGTATGTCGGTTTCGCTATTCTACCACTACTCGGCTAAAAAGCCTCCACCGGATAGGAATTATCGTTTATCGCCGACACAGAAATGAGAGCTATTAGGACAGAGTAAACATAGTGAAATCTTTCATCAATCTCGCTCTTCATTGCAGTAGAAGGAACGTGCACGTTGTAACAAGGTGAATAAGTGACACTGAATGCGTGCAGATTTTTGCTTTTTAGCATGGAATCTGTTTATAGGGTATGTTATATTCAATAACACACACCTTTATTGTTTCTTTCCATCGACTTCTGCTTGATTGGTGCTAAAATTATGTGATGCTCTTTAATTGTTTTTTTTCAAACGTAAGTAGATTTTTAGTAAAGAGGGCTACGTGGGATCGCCAAGATATTTTAACGGTATATTAGGTAATTGTTTCTGCAATGAATCATTGTTTGGTTAGCTGTGCATACTTGCGCACTTATTCAAAATAAATCACTTTCAATGGCGCGGCCCACAGCAACTCAGCGACGACTTCTCAATGTCTGGTTCGAAAACAGCAAAGAGGCACAGAATGAAGAAGTGCCTAATTATACTATTATAGTGTTTTAAGCCTGGAAGATTGCCCACATGACATCAAAATTGTTATTAAAGGTGCAATTAAAAACTTTTTGTCAAGTAATCAATCGCCGCTGGTCAAAATGCAATTTACATTGTAGTAGATTCTTATAAACATATTCTCGGTGGCTCGACAATGAGCTTGCATTTCCTGAAATAATATATACAGGACGGAAGGGAAGTCATTAGATTCCTTCTAATATGTGCTTCATAGAAGCATTACAAACAAAAAAGTGTAATGGCATTTTGTTATTTGATCAGCCGATTTCGAAAAAACAAATAGCTTTTATCCCAATTGGATGCGTAATTCCACAGGAATGTACGAAGATAACAGTTTGTTACTTGTAAGATTCGTAGAGTAACTTACTTCTGACATAGCTTTGATAGTAATTATGGGACATCACATAGGGTTTCGAAATAATCACATAAAAGACGCGAAGGACTACTCCGAACTACTCTCTCAGACGTTAGGTAAGTCAACAACATTGCGTTGAGGTTGGTCAAGGAACTGACCTAGTTTGTGAATGTAAACATGTCGGGCACTTTCGCTTTCGTTGGGAGCTAACGCTTGTGATTGGCCTCACTCCACATTAAAACCACGGAAGGACAAGGCGGGGTATGAGTTTGTCTTCCAGATGCACCGTTACGCTGTTTGTTTATGTACTGAGCTGGAGAAAGTGACCACCCACATAATGTGCAGTGTTACCAGATTGTTTTCGACAAAACTAAAATATCTCCTTAGGAAATGGTCAGAGACAAAAACGTAAGATACAAAATGTGTTCCAAATACCGGAATCTACCACTGGTTTAAATTAATGTATTGACTTCCCTTCCACCCGGTATACTTATATAAATACCACTTTAGCAGCTGGTAAGGGTCGACCAGGGAAGTCATACAGTGACAGTAGTGCTAAAACCAAAAAGAGGAGAGTTCAGGAATTGCTGTCGAAGTCTCGAAGAGCGGTGTAGGAAACTGCCTGGTAGTGACACAGCAAGGAGATTCTTCCGAAACGCCAAAGACTGCTTTAATCACAGAAATAAGTGAATATCTAATTCAGAGATTTTGTGTTATTTTAGAAACAGTAGCAAGTTGTTACGAAATAAATTTACAAAGCTTTTCAATATACATATCTAATACAAAGAAACTATACATGGAACTGTCCCCGTGACATTACATTACAAGCCCTACGAAAATACTGGGAAGGGCCTACCAGAAAGAACTCTCGAATTGCGACAAATAAAGATTTGTTATCCAGGTTGCTTGTTTCATCTGAACCACTCATTTCGTCATTAAAGAAGCTTCCCGTAAAGAAGAGCGAACAGCCCCCTCCACCACCCCCACTTCACACTTCAATAATTGCATAAACACTCCAGCCACAATCCCGTTCCAACGATACAGGCGACAGTGATTAGGTATGCATATATAATACGATTCCAAACACACTGGGATTTAATGCGAAAATGATCTGTCTGTAAACAATAGCTTTCTTGTACGGCGTCTGCGAAAACAGAGTTCGCAGGTATAAACAACTCAACCCTGTTCTTAGAAAATCTAGACAGTCGTAAGGAATAACTACAAAATAAAACCTATGTTTCATATTAACATAACCCCAGAAGCAATAAGAAAGTATTTAAAAAGTAGAATAACTAAAAACTACGTTGTTCGGATTTTTGTCCACTTAGACTGGACGATTTGCAAACTGTGCATCTGTTTCGTGAAGAGTGGCAGAGAGAATTTGTTGTAAGTTACAAAAACAGGAAAGCTGACTTTTATTTGCGGATTTCAATTTGCAATATCAAAGCCACTTTCATCAGAAACATAAATCAAACTTTGGTGATCTTACAGGTATTTATTTACAATTTCAAAAGGCACTTTCTGAATACCAGTATTTATAAACATATAAAAGGGACCATATAATTCCACTTTTTAGGGGCTTAGATTCTTATTAGTTTATTTAATATAAGCTATTGTGTTTCGTGTTTCAAAGTTTGAACACAATACTGAGTTTAAAACCAAACGATTTATCATGTTGGTCAAATAGTTTTAAAATATTTAAAGGTTAAATAGCAATGGAACTGTACTGGTTTATTTGTTGTGAAAGAGAAACAACTTTGTAGGTTAATCATGAAACAGTGCAAAAATATTACGTCCATAAGATAAAGGAAGGTTACAAACTTTGCGTAACCACAGTAGGTGGCTGTAATATTTATTGCATGTAAAATATGTTTATATTAAACTAAAGAGCTAATAACAGCGTAGAAATTATTTCTGCTGCGCAAGTGGAACGAAGCCACCACTGCATTTGTATGAAAACAACTTCCGTCACTTGGCAAGAGAACGTGCGGTGAGTAAGGCAAACTAAATCGCTACCTCTCCTCTCATGCCCATGCCTGCGTTACAGTGTCTCTATCTTCCTCTTTCTCCCCTCCAATATGTTAAGAATAGAGTCGTTCTAGTTTGAAACAGATTATGTGACATTAGTATACACAAGTGGTAGAAAAGTTAATATTGCGTCATTTATTAGCCAGCACTTAACAGTGAGTTTAAGAGTTAGATTGAACTGCCAAACCATGGACAATAACTCACACACAATTAACATACACAGAGAGAGAGACAGCAGACAGACAGACAGAAATAACACACTTGCTTCGCTTATCTGCATTACATTATGTACTGAATGCTGACCTTGGTTGGAAGTTTTAACCCGACCCTTATTTCACCAGTTTATTTCCTTTCCCCCGGTCAACACACACAACACTTTGAATTTTGTATTATCATCGCCATCATCATCACCATTATTATAATTATCACCATCATTATTATCACCATCATTATTATCATCAGCACCATCATCATTGTTATTATCATTATTAGCATTATTATCATTATTATCAATATCATCATTATTATTTTATTGTCATTGTCATTTTCATTATTACTATTATTATTACTATTACTATTACTATTACTATTACTATTACTATTACTATTACTATTACTATTACTATTACTATTACTATTACTATTACTATTACTATTACTATTACTATTACTATTACTATTACTATTACTATTACTATTACTATTACTATTACTATTACTATTACTATTACTATTACTATTACTATTACTATTACTATTACTATTACTATTACTATTACTATTACTATTACTATTACTATTACTATTACTATTACTATTATTATTATTATTATTATTATTATTATTATTATTATTATTATTATTATTATTATTATTATTATTATTATTATTATTATTATTATTATTATTATTATTATTATTATTATTACTATTATTACTATTATTACCATCATCATTATTATTACTGCTGCTACTGGTAAAAAGGAATCTGTAGGCCTGACTATTCATGAGGTTACAGTTGAATCTCCTTTATACGTAACCCAGTTCTAAGTAATTGGTGTGTTCGCGTGAATTTTTGTAGACAGCGGCAAAGTGTAATTAGAGCTTTATTTATACGTAATTTACTGTTATTCGTATTAATTTTCATTGAAATACAACTGAATTTTACGTAATTATGAGCATACAGCATGTACTATCTATTAAAAAAAGCTCGAGGCGCATTTTCCTTGTGTATATTGACAAAGACACAAGCTGAGCGGGCGGCTTTCGGCCGCGGAAACAAAAGACAAAGACATTTGCTGGTAGAGGCGGTGGGTTTCGGCGCGACAATGTAATGACAACAAACGAGAAGTGAAGATAAAAGCTTGTGATATCTGGTGTTTACTGTGGAACAGCAGTTTTGTCTTTCAGTTCTCAATTGCTTTTAATCAGCCGTGAAGAACAGAAAAACGAAATGCTATACGCTATATCAGAAAGTAAAATTCGAACGAGGGTTGGATCTTAAACCACACAAAACCAAAACCGAACATGTTTCAGACTTAGGAACTGCTCTTACCACGCTACGTATGTATAGTCATCAGTAACAAATTGAGGTGTACATATGTACTTAATGCAAGAAAAATTAAGCAAGCCAAATTAAGGGACACTGGGAGTGAAATTTTAAAGTTCCACATTTCTTGATAGATTTTTCTGAAATTTTTACTGTGTTTGTATTTATATGAGAGTAGGCGGTACACCAAATTTAATTAAAATTGGATAATTCGTTTAGGATATATAAATTATTTTATGAATTTAATAGGCACATTTTCAAAATAGAGCTCGCGTCTATTGACTTTTCAAAATTCATTTATATTGGTGCTCTAAAACATGGGTAACAATTTGTATGAAGAAATATTTCAAATACGTTTGCTGATTATGCTGTACATAATTTTTTAATAACAAAGAAAATTTAATCTTAAAAATTATTGATTTTTTTCACACAAAAAAAAAGTTTTTGGAATTCATGTTAATGATAACATCAATATTGAAGCATAGTTTTGTTTAGCTGCTATTTATGAATACTTTTGGAAGTTTTCATTGAATTTGAAGCAAAACTCAGGCGCGACCTTCTTTTGGAATGTGCAGAAATGTAGTTTTGAGAAAAACAGGCTTTTATATAGGAGCATCCTGTGTACATTAAGGGAAGAGCACTATTTGAAAGGACCGTAATGACCACATGGAGTGAGGAATATGAAAAATATTAGCTGATCCAAATGCACAGGTGTTTCAGGAACATTTTAAGGTAAAAAAACAATTTTCGACTTTTTGACAATATTGACCAAAATTTCACTCCCAGTGTCCCTTAACTGATTTCTTTAAAGCCGGACCAAGTTTAATGGTTTCTTAGTACATATCTTTGTTTTTGTAAAATTTTACTCGTGTAGGCCAACAGTATTGCTTTTTCTTTAAAAAAAATACGATGCATTTTCAAAATCTCATTTGTAATTAATTGAGTTTTAAGGTATCTTCCTTCTTCCCCTTGATATACGCATAAATCAGGCTCAACTGTCAAGCTGGCAACTCTATCATCTGGAAACTTACGATGTAATTTTGCTAGACAGTGACCTCTGCAGAAGAGAGCTTCACATACATGTTATACAAAGAATAATTTGTTTTCAGTTAGAAGGAAGCTTCACATGCCTATCATTCGAGGAATATCTATTTGTAAGATAATGAATTGCCAGCCAAGAAAGTATTTTGACTTTATGCAAGCAACAAACTTCCGTCCCTTACAAGTCCCAGAAGTAAAATAATACAGTGATATTGGGAACGAACCTAGAGGTAGCTGAGGGAAATTTTGATCAATCAGAAACCGCTGCAGGATAGTCTAATGTAACTCAAAACTTATTAGCAATTCACATAAACATCGTTAGAAGTGATTTCATATTAGACAATACAGTTACCTATATCCAAGATGTAACAATACTCTGCTGTAAATGAGCTAGGTGATATTTTAATAATAGTGTATGCACAGGAGTCTTAGATTTTCGCAGAAATAATTTCAATACGGAAAAAGTTAAAACCTACAAGGGATTTCTTGATGAAGAGTACTGTGCCACTATTTCCTGCATTGTTTCCTCTTATCTATTGTTGAGAGAACCTCCTTAATTCATTATTCGGTGTCCAAGTCACCCTATTAATGAAGTATTGCTTCGTCGGCGTGAAGTAAACCCAGCAAAGTCATTTACCTACACCGAGCGGGATGGCTCAGGCGGTAACGTCTGTGGGTCTCATTCGGGCGGTCGCGAGTTCCATCCTCGTGGTCGAACTTCCGGACCCATTGGTTTTTTCGGAGGTATCCCCGGGTCGCCAGGCGAGGATTTCCATGTCCTCCGAATTTCCTGTCCCTCCATTTCGTTATATAAATCATTTCATTTCACCCTTCATCCAGTTAGGTTTCCTTCAGGGTTGGAAGCGTCAGCGAGGGTCGCGGCAGCCGCATGGCAGGGGGAACAAAGACGCCCTAGAAATGTCTTCCTCCCGGATTGGAAAGCGAGCCACTGTTTTCCGGCTCCCCATGGGATGGTACAATCCCGACGGGGGAGGGGAGCTAAGACAGCCTCCACCGGGGTCCTTCTAACTGGGAAAATGTAGGGACCTACCACCTACTTTGTGGTGGCAACGTTCTGGCCGCCCTTGGGATCCATTCGCCCCATCCATCCTCCTGGAGGTGCCCCGTCAGAGGTATAGGCACAAAAGATCACCTTTCGGTCGAGGTGCTAAGTCCCCCTTCTCAAGTTGTCATCAAGTCATTGTCAACATTTACTTATGAACAAAGGCCGGTTAGGTGAGATATGAAAAGAGATTATCTAATGAAATCTATAACCCATTCAGTGACTGGGGAGTGCTTTGTAAAAGGCTGCCCTAAGTACCTACTAGTACAAACAAACGCCATCGGACTTTGGCAAAGCATCACAGGGCCTCAAAAGCGGCAGGGTTATTGGTATCTCTGATAATTTCACATTTTTAGTGTTAGTGACTATTATTACTATTATTATTACTATTATTATTACTACGTTTGTTATTATTATTATTATTATTATTATTATTATTATTATTATTATTATTATTATTATTATTATTATTATTATTATTATTATTATTATTATTATTATTATTATTATTATTATTATTATTATTATTATTATTATTATTATTATTATTATTATTATTATTATTATTATTATTATTATTATTATTATTATTATTATTATTATTATTATTATTATTATTATTATTATTATTATTATTATTATTATTATTATTATTATTATTATTATTTTTATTATTATTTTTATTATTATTTTTATTATTATTTTTATTATTATTATTATTATTATTATTATTATTATTATTATTATTATTATTATTATTATTATTATTATTATTATTATTATTATGATGATGATGATGATTATTATGATTATTATGATTATTATGATTATTATGATTATTATGATTATTATGATTATTATGATTATTATTATTATTATTATTATTATTATTATTATTATTATTATTATTATTATTATTATTATTATTATTATTATTATTATTATTATTATTATTATTATTATTATTATTATTATTATTATTATTATTATTATTATTATTATTATTATTATTATTATTATTATTATTATTATTATTATTATTATTATTATTATTATTATTATTATTATTATTTTGAACTTTTTACTCACCTGTTCTTCATATAGAATAGAATTATTCTGTATAGGTTACTTTATTCAATGTTCAATTTTGCTTTAGTACAATAAGTTTATAGAAATAAAAATGTATTTTTCTTCACAAAAACCAGTTTCTTTCCCACCACATCCCAGTTGTTATATTCACCTATTTTCTGGCGAACCAATGCTTATACAATAGGTGGGGATACATAATCAATACAAAGAATTGAAAATAGCGCAGCAGTGGCTCTAATAAATGAAAATCGTGTCTGAAGATTGATATTAATGGAAACAATTACGTACCTACCTAATAAGACGTATAACCTAGATGAGCCAACAAATTCAGACCAAACATTTATAATAAAATCAATGTAATTCACTTTTAAATTACTCAGTTTTAGCTTCTAAACTTTCCCTCATTGGAAAATGCAGCTTCTGCATTGGCATGTGGTCCAGTGAACAAGGCTGCTATCTAGCGACAATGCTACCGAACTATATTCTGCTGTACGGTTACGGCCTCTGGCTCACTCGAAACTCTCAAAGTAATTTACAACAACTGTAATAGTATGTTATGCTTACCCCTATCAAAGTACCCCATTGAATATTTATAAAGCATTCTCGGTTGTTTCTTTATTAAGTACTCTACAGAAAATATATGGGCCATAACTTGGAAGCTCAATAGGCGGTTTGCATGGGCAGAGTTTATCCTAAAAGCTCGCTCTAAAATGGCGAACACTCATAATGGATTAAGCGTTTCCAGACAGGTGGTAATTTACTGCTCATTTTATTATACGCATATTTCAGATTTCGGAACCTTGCTAGTTTTAAATAAAATTTGCATACTAACATTTTAAGGGACACTGGGAGTGAAATTTTGGTCAAAATTGTCAAAAAGTCGAAAATTGTTTTTTTACCTTAAAATGTTCCTGGAACACCTGTGCATTTGGATCAGCTAACATTTTTCATATCCCCCACTCCATGTGCTCATTACGGCCCTTTCAAATAGTGCTCTTCCCTTAACGTACACAGTGTGTTCCTATATAAAAGCCTGTTTTTCTCAAAACTACATTTCTGCATATTCCAAAAGAAGGTCGCGCCTGAATTTTGCTTCAAATTGAATGAAAATTTCCAAAAGTATTCATAAATAGCTGCTAAGCAAAACTATGACTCAATATTGATGTTATCATCAACATTAATTCCATAAACATTTTTTTTAGTATGTAAAATATCAATAATTTTTATGATTAAGTTTTCTTTCTTATTAAAAAAAATATGTACAGCATAATCAGCAAACGTATTTGAAATATCTCTTCATACAATTGTTACCCATGTTTTAGAGTACCAATTATGGGAATATAAACCAATTTTGAAAAGTCAATAGACGCAAGCTACATTTTGAAAATGTGCCTATTAAATTCATAAAATAATTAATATATCATAAACGAATTATCCAAATTTAATGAAATTTTGTGAACATCCTATTCTCATGTAAATACAAACAGAGTAAAACTTTCAGAAAAATCTATCAAGAAATGTGGAACTTTCAAATTTCACTCCCAGTGTCCCTGTATAATAATGACAAAGTAGGTAAGTACTTATACCGTGAAAACTGACAGTTGAACCAAAACGTATTAGTTTTTAGAGAAGAGGCAGTAAACCGTTCACTTGTTAGCGAATCAATTATACAATTTCTGTGGTGGTAAAGGATGTTAAAACTTAACATTTTTATACTAGCTATGACTTTTCGTACATTAAATTCCAAACCATTCGTGAGAAGACTTGTTTTCCCGTTCATTTCTTAAAATTATGACAAGTATTTTCCAAATTTTTTTCTATAAGCATTCTTGTTGAAGTTACATAGAAGCCTATGGTACGCTATGACGAGTCAAACCTTTAAAAAACAGGCCGCTATACACTGGTCAATCATCGTTTCATTTTTAGAACCCAACTTGATGTAAACACATAACGTCATAAACGATACGCGGGAAAGCGAAGTATATCATAACTAGAGGGCGGATGATTGTGAGAGAAGCAACAAGTTTAGTGCATTTGGGTTATACTGTCGCTACTCGCGCAACAGGGAGGGATCTGCTGATGCGCGTGCATATGCGACGGCTGCGCGGTACCGGTTATGTCATTCACTCACTCACCGTATCCAACTAGCCTGTATCGCATGTGACCGCACGCGGTTCTGCACTCTAATCATATCATATCCTGTAAAGTTAAATATGTGCGGTTAACTCTTGAGTATATTAATGGGACATACTTCCAAACTTTTGCGTAGAAGCTTGTAGTTCTATTGAAACCTGCGTTTCGTTCACCTCTATTCTACAAGCATACGATAACGATAACAGCTTCTTCTCCCACTGATACGAACACAAAGCGAACGCGGAGAGATATAAAATGCTTTGCTTACATCAACTCCGGTTCTAAGGCTGTATCAGCTCTGGACAATACGTATTGTGGTACGGTTATTTGATCTTACTAACCAATCGTTGTTGATGCGACGTTTGAGACAGTTATTTACGTTTAATGCAGCTATGAGACTCTAAATACTTTTCATCGAATTTCTCGACGTACCTCAGGGCGTGGTATAGGTCTACGCCTTACAAGGATGATTAAATTTCCTTTTTATATTTTTAATATACTTATTTATTGTTCCTTTACGTCACAAACAATAATACAAATATTCTGGATTGGCGTCCTTTGTCTCAAGCCCTGCGGGGTTCACACAACCCGAACACGGACTACGTAATTTTGCGAGTTCGTAATCTTCTATTTTTTTATGCAGCCTTACTAATTATATATATTAGTTCTCTGCATTGTTACTCCTGTTAACTTTTAAAACACAATGTTCTTCCAATAAACACTATATGCCGATAACTTTTCAAATTATTCGCGGACTTCGCGATTTCCACATGAGGCCAATCCCGATAACACATGAACAAGCAAAAAACAATTGAAGATCTATATCATTGCCCACTAGGACAATGATTCACAATTTTAGGGGGCTTTTTCTGCCACCACTATAAACACAAATTTTAACTATTTTAGGACTTCTTCTAAACAATATCGCCTCAATTGTTTGCTTCGGCTGATGAGAAACAAAATAATGAGCATAACATTTCAAAAGTATGCACCTTGAAATACAAGAGAGTCAAAAAGTTTAGAACTGGCTGTGCGGCGTTTTACTTGTCCACATCAGCGGCGCTCGTTGTCGTCAGCCGCTACCGTAGAAAGGCGGGGATAAAACCACACAACTTTATTAAAACTACATTGACTCCACAACTCTTTCTCCGCTAACGGCGCACCATACACTAATGTTTTCGTCATGAAGGTATATCTCATGAGCAATATTAGGTTTCTTAGAGCTCTAATAACGATCTCCTTTCATAAAGTTGGTAAGTAAAGCCTTTGAAAGTAGTTTTAAATAGTATATTATGTAACAATATTGTAATGGTAGTAATTAAGACGCGAGTTTTCTAATTTTCATATGAGCGTCTTAATTACCAAAGTTTCATACGATAATTTATGCTCAACAATATACCTAGTTTTATAGTTGAAATATTGTAAAATGTTTTACACTCACCAGGGACAATGACCTACGTATTGCATCAGCTGATATTTGGAATTCTGCGCAGGCGCTAAACGATCGATTCGTTTCAAGCACGTCGCAGTTGTATTATGAAAATAATAACTTTGGAATGCTACGTAGCATTGAAAAACAGAAGGCAAATTGAATATATTGATTTTCAGACGAAAATTTATCTCATGTATAAGTTATTTATTACACAATTAGTGAAATTAATGTGCGGAACTTTGCTTAGTGCAATATTCTTGGAAGTTGGTGCTATATTGAGATTAATTTGTGTGTTTTGTGCTTGTTCGATATTTTAGCGTTTTCTAAACTCGCGCTAGTTGCGTCTCGAGAATTAATCAATATTGCGCTTTGCCATTGCTGCATGGAAATTCCCTGATTCGTGGAACACCTTACCTTTAATGAAAATTGAATTCTCCGACTGGATGAAGACCAGTCCTTTAATGAAAGTTTGAACTTAAGGAGGTCCATTAAAGGATCGCTATCAGCCTTATAATTAACAAATTCAGGTATGGTCGACCATAAGGTGATGTGTGGTTTTATCCGCGCCTTTCTATGTCATGGCAGACCGCATTGAGCACCAATGACGCAGAGAGGTAAAACACCGCGCACCCGGTTCAGAATTTTTGGGCTCTCTCGGTACTAGAAAATCTAGACCAAGGGCCAAAATACACAAAGAGTTATTTAACATATTTTAATAAGTTGTGCTATTTTTCTGTAGCAAATGGCTATCTTAAGAAGAACTTCCTTAGGTAAATAAAAATACCTTAACTTCTATATGAATTAAGAGAACTTCCAGAGCATCCCTGGAAAATCACTGTACCATTCCTTTTAATATCTAAAGAAAACATTATTACAGTCCTATTTTCATAAAATACACAATACGAAAAAAAAAAAAAAAAAAAAAAAAAAAAAAAAAAAAAATAATAATAATAATAATAATAATAATAATAACAATAACAATAACAATAACAATAACAATAACAATAACAATAACAATAACAATAACAATAACAATAACAATAACAATAACAATAACAATAACAATAACAATAACAATAACAATAACAATAACAATAACAATAACAATAACAATAATAATAATAATAATAATAATAATAATAATAATAATAATAATAATAATAATAATAATAATAATAATAATAATAATAATAATAATAATAATAATAATAATAATAATAATAATAATAATAATAATAATAATAATAATAATAATAATAATAATAATAATAATAATAATAATAATAATAATAATAATAATAATAAAAATAATAAAAAAATAATTTACAGCATCGTTTGGGGTGTAGTAAAATATTGATATTTAACTGTTTTAGAAAATGAAATAGCGACAAGATTGAAATAGCAATCGAAGAAGTGGGCGAAACAATAAGGCATTTATAGAATCGAAAATCAGCTCGTAAACTAACAAATTAAATTCCGAAATATCTCCAGGAACAATGTTTGTAACTGTACTCCAGTTATTTCCAAATGTAACAGACAGCGGTAACATTCCATCAGATTGGAAATCAAGTATAAGCATTCCCATGTTTGGTAAAGCCGGAAAATTATCGGGAAATAACATTAATTAATAGCACTTTGAAAGGTTTTACCAGAACTTTAAATAATAAATTAAATACAACAATACTCATTAAAGAAGAAAAGCAAGGCTTCAGGAAAAATAGATCTGTGTTCTGTTTGGGGGACTTGAAGAAAGCTTTCGGTAGGGCAAAATTAAAAGATGTAGTACATATACAGCAAGAAAAAGTGTACCCTTGCTACTGATTAGATCAATAATAGAGATCAACACAGAGTACAAGATAAAAATGAAAGTAAAGGAACAAACTGAAGAAATAACAATTGGCCAGGGAATTAGACAACGTGATTCCTTAAACCTATCCCTTTTTGGTCTAATAATGGATAAATTAATTGAAGATTTGCCAAAAGAGTGGGGATACAAAATGGGAAACACAAGATTTCATATAATATGCTACGCAGATGATCTGTCCTCATACCAGAAACAGAAAGGCTAGTAAACTAATTCAATATAAAGGCAAAAGGATATAATATGGAAATAAAGACACAAAAAGCTAAATGCCTAAGAGTATCGAAAGAACCATTGAGACACAAATTAGAAGCCGAAAGGAAAATTATTTAACCGTTTACAGAATGTAATTATTTAGGTAATCAAATAAAAGGTACCAAAAATTTAAATCGAGAAGAAAAAACACAGGCCGATAAGGAAGCGGATATAACAGGATGCATTAATTAATTATTTTGTTGTTCAACGATGCTGTCAATTGCCAGGATCACATCAGCATCGCTGGTGTGCCGGAATTTTGTCCCGCAGGAGTTCTTTTACATGCCAGTAAATCTACTGACATGGAGCTGTCGTTTTTAAGCACACTTAAAACCATTAAACCCGCGACCTTGGGATCAATAGACCAGCGTCTAACAAATTGAGCTACCCAGACCAGCAGGATGCATAAAAGATAATTTGTCGAAATAGGTATATGGCAGTAGACAGTAAAGTTCGTATTTATAAAACAATAGACCAATCTTAACTAATGCAGCAGAAACCAGAGCAGATGCAGTCAAAACAAAACAAATATTAAGTACATACGACCTGAAAATACTAAGAAAAATCTGATGTGCTGCACTCACATGACTTTCTCTACTTTTGTACTAACCATTCTTACGAACTCTTATTCCTCTACCTTCTTCGTGTTAGTCAAGATAAACATTTGTACAAATTATTTTATTGCTTATTTCCTTGTAGGTGCAAGGGGAATATGGGAATACAGTAGGCTTTGTGCGATAGTCAAATCTTTTAAAGCTTTGAGATTCCGTTCTCTTTGCACACTTAACATGTAAAAAATGAACAACGATGTTCCATTTCACGAAAGTTTCAAGTTTTCCGAAACCCACACACATAACAAGGAATATCTCCAAAATGGTTCACCCTACAAGAAAATATATTCAGACACAAATTGTGTATTTTAGCAAGATCATTTTTTGTATAGTATGATTTGGTCTATCTCTAACGGTTTACCAGTTATGCAAAAGTCGTCCAGAGTAAATACGACTACAGGGGCTATAGAAAGAAAATTCAAGATATATATTTCATGTGTCATAAAAATATCTCAAACATATGACATTTTAATCAAAATCACTAGAGCCACTTTTAAGAAAATCAAAATTTTCGAAAAATTTTCCGTGTAAAGGGTAGTTTAGGGTGGGGCTATTTTCTGCAAAATGTTCGTGTCGCATACTTGAAAGACATTAAACTTAAATACCAACTTTAGTTTTTAACCAACTTTTCGTTTTTGAGTTATGCTGTCCACAGACTGACAGACTGAAACACACACACACACACACACACACACACACACACACACACACACACACACACAGAAAGAGAGAGAGAGAGACACAGACACACACACAAACGCGCGCGACCTTTTTCTAAAAATGTTATTATTTGGATTCAGGGGGTCTCAAAACATATTTCCGGTGAAATCTCGACATCGAATTTTTGGACGGAATACTTCCCCTACTTACCAGTAGAGAAAGTAAAACTTCAAGGAAAAGCTTTATTAGATAAAATACATAATACAAAAATCAGAGAAAATTGCTGACTTCGGAATATAACAAATGTATAAATGAGCGATGGAAATACAGGAACGAACACATTAACAGGATGGGAAACAACTGTCTAGTAAACAGAACCAAAGAAGGCAGACCTTTAGATGGGAAAAGGAGAAGAGGAAGATCCGCTAGATGGACTGACAACATTTAGAACTCACCCGTAGCCTAAAAGGGGACATGAACAGGATGTTACCCTACACACGAGGAAGAGGAAGAAGAAGAAGAAGAAGAAGAAGAAGAAGAAGAAGAAGAAGGAGGAGAAGAAGAAGAAGAAGGAGAAGAAGAAGAAGAAGAAGAAGAAGAAGAAGAAGAAGAAGAAGGAGGAGGAGGAGGAGGAGGAGGACTTTCTGGGGCATGCTCCACCTTCCTAAGGTAGAGGACAATAAAAGTAAATAGAGAATTGTGTATCTCTGAGTTTTGCCCAACACAAATCCTGTATCCCCCCTTAATATTTGTGTTGATCACTAAACTAAATTAAAATAGTTTATAAAACCGTAATCCAAGGAGATAGACGTGCCTGCTATGAATATATTCCCTCTTAGCTGGCTTAGCACATCCCATGCACCTAATTCAAAATGCTCAGCAGAGCATTCTTTATCTTTCTTGGAACATTTTTATAAGTCACTCAAACTACTTTTGATGCAGATCTGCTAAAAGATTCCACTAACAGACGAGGGAAAAAAAGTAAGAACGCCATTTACATTCTTTGTGTAAATTGAAGAAAAAGGATGTATTTGAAGCCGGATTCTGCGAATTTGGTTATGAAAAGAGGTCTATTTTTAAGGGAACACACTCTGCAAGAAATGTTAATTACGGAATGAATCCCCGTCCTCTGAGGCCATGACACGCTTGCCACCTAGTAACGGAATACGGGAAGCACGAAAAGAAGCCTCGATGGCTCTTCCCGAGCTGCCTGTAGAATCAATTACTTAACGATGAATTGCTTATAGGTTTCTGATTTCTGCCGAAAGATGGTGGTAGGATGAGAAGGAGCAGTTTATGGACGAAATAGTTAAAGAAAGAGAGAAAGAAGGAAAGAGAAAAGGAAAGAGAAAGAAAAAGAAAAGGAAAGAGAGAAGAAAGAGAGAAACAGAGAGAAGGAAAGAAAGAGAGAAACAGAGAGAAGGAAAGAGAGAGAGAAAGAGAGAGAGAGAAAGAGAGAGAGAAAGAGAGAGAGAAAGAGAGAGAGAGAAAAGAGAGAGAGAAAGAGAGAGAAAGAGAGAGAGAAAGAGAGAGAGAAAGAGAGAGAGAAAGAGAGAGAAAGAGAGAGAGAGAGAGAAAGAGAGAGAAGGAAGGAAAAACTATCCTTCAAATGTGCGTGTTGAATTCTGGGTCGAATACTACGGTACTTGCTATATCCTTGATAACGGGTGATGCAAAATACTCCTAACCGGCTGCGATGTGTTTTGCCTGTAGGAGTCCTCGACACTCGTCGCCGACTGCCGCTGTCATAGAACAGCGCGGATGAAACCATAAAACACTTTTAAAACTCTTTTAAAGACCTTACTTACTAATGTTATTAAAGGAGATGATGAAACTGGCCACCGTCGTCCATACATTTTTGGCACCTCTTTAGGAAACTATCCATCACTCGCCGTAGTTCACATTGATAAATGCTTGCAATTTCTGGCTGATATTTTGTTTTAATTCTTCCAGAGTGTGTGGGTTTGTTTTGTACACTTTAAGTTACCTAAGAGATATAAATCGCAGATCACCTGGATATCTTTCTGCAAACTGCACTTTCACTAGGCGAGCTGACTGAGTTAACACATACAAATTATAAATAAATACAGGCTGTGGAGAAGATGGGCCGTAATACATTTTGTGACTAAGTACAGGACAAAATAATAAAGCACACTGGTAATAACTCACTCTCAGTTATCACCTCAGCTGTATACTGCACTTTCAGGGGAAAACAAGACATCCCCGTGACCTTGTGTACAGCAGCTGCGTTATCGTGTTTCTGTGTGCGCAGTGGAAAAACACCGCGCAGCGGTACCGATGTTTTTGGGTCTCTCTGTATAAAGTGATAGGTCGTTTATATAGATCAGAAGTAATAGAGGCATAGTACTGAAACTAGGGGTACTCCGTGTGATACTGTTTTCCAATTTCATGTTTGTTTTTCATAATTTATGTCACTGTCTATTCCAATTCTGTTTTCTTTCATTTAGGTATGATATGAACCAACTTAAAATTTCATTTCTAAGTCCAGAGAATTCCAATTTTGCTATAAGAATGTCATGCTTTACACAATCAATGACACACACCTCCATCTTACCATATATACTCCGTCAGTGGAGTACCTCCCGAAACTGCGGGGACGATATTAATGGAAATGAGTGTACAAACCTGCTACAAAATTAAATTATGATTACCAGAGCCCGGATGTTTATGAGCTAAAAACGTTATAAATATGCAAGCATTTATGGCGGAGAAAATATGACGATAAATATGGCCTGAAGTTTTTTTTGCGTATTTTCGAAATCTTCAAAATATTAATGCTGGTTGTATACCTGCCGTCAGGTATCTTAGAGACTGGAGCATTAGGTTTCTGAGAATTTTAATTACCGAAACAATTGACCTTGGCAGAAAACCTGACAACGGGTTCGAGACACTTGCACTCAACCACCCTAATACTTGAGGAAAAACTAGTTCCTCGCTAATAACCTTGCTACCATGCAAAGACAACACTCAATTACCCTGAATTTCATAATCTTTCTCCATTGCTAGGCAAAGAAATTTATTCTGGATTTATAGCTATTGACATTTTAGTATTATTATCATTATCACTATTATTATTACTATCATCATCGTCGTCGTCATTGTTGTTGTTGTTGATCAAGAGACACTTAACCGACATAATGTCGTTACCAGGGAAGACAGTGTAGAGGTGGTCTCTTTGCGTTCTGCATTATCTTTTTTTTTTTTTTTTTTCTTTGTTTCTTTTCTTTTTACCTTTAAACTGTATTAGAAATCAATCTTCCCAGTGAAAATAGTCATTTTAATATTTTATTAAGGGTATTTTTTGTGTTCCAATAAAACCGTCAAACTGTTGTACGTTATTTACATCCTATCATACTTCGTCCTTCAACAACGTAAATATATTTACTGTATTTTTGTATATTGTTGAGGCTGTAAAGATGTCACACTGGCCACGGTATGAACGCTGCGCAGAGTTAGTTCAGTGGTGGGGCTGCCAACTCGCTGCTCCTGAACTCGCATTTACCCTAGATGAGTTGTCTTCACCACGACTTTCGAGTAACATCTACCCATTATGCCAGTTTTGCTCCCCCCCCCCCCCCCCCGAGTATTTCATTTCCTCGGCACCACCTGTATCTAGGACGCATTCCACGATCCGCCACCTGGGGAAGTGCCCGAGCAGTAAAGGGATGTACAAGACAAGATCATATTAGAAATGAAGAAATAAGGAAAGAATTAGACATATTTTCGTTTTAAAGAAAAGAGAGAAAAACGGAAAAATCATTTGCAAAGAATGGATAACTCTCGCATTCCTTTACAATCTTACAAATATAAACCTTCTGGTTACAGACCAATAGGAAGATCAGTAAAAAACGGGAAGTATGAGAACCCTCCTAAACCACGAAGAGTTGAATGAGTGAGTGAGTGAGTGAGTGAATGAGTGAGTGAGTGAGTGAGTGTGTCGTGTTTAAGGGCTCGTCGACAGCTTGGTTATTAGGGATCCTGAAGAATTGATGATGATGATGATGATGATGATGGTGGTGGTGGTGGTGGTGGTGGTGGCGGCGGCGGCAGCGATGATGATGATGATGATGATGGTGGTGGTGGTGGTGGTGGTGGCGGCGGCGGCGGCGGCGGCAGCGATGATGATGATGATGATGATGATGATGATGATGATGATGGTGGTGGTGGTGGTGGCGGCGGCGGCAGCGATGATGATGATGATGATGATGGTGGTGGTGGTGGTGGCGGCGGCGGCGGCAGCGATGATGATGATGATGGTGATGATGATGATGATGGTGGTGGTGGTGGCGGCGGCAGCGATGATGATGGTGATGATGATGATGATGATGATGATGGTGGTGGTGGCGGCGGCGGCGGCAGCGATGATGATGATGATGATGATGACGATGATGATGATGATGATGATGGTGGTGGTGGCGGCGGCGGCGGCGGCAGCGACGATGATGATGATGATGGTGCTGGTGGTGGTGGCGGTGGCGGCGGCGACGATGATGATGATGGTGCTGGTGCTGGTGGTGGTGGCGGTGGCGGCAGCGACGATGATGATGATGATGGTGCTGGTGGTGGTGGCGGTGGCGGCAGCGATGATGATGATGATGATGATGATGATGATGGTGGTGGTGGTGGTGGTGGCGGCGGCGGCGGCAGCGATGATGATGATGATGATGATGATGATGATGGTGCTGGTGGTGGTGGCGGTGGCGATGATGATTCTCAGAAACATATTTCTAAGAAAGATAATTGTAAGAAATGTTACAGACAAGGATTAGAAGATGCGAAAACAAAATATGTATGAGACGACTGCAAACACATATGTGAAATGGAAATATAAATATAAAAATATGATAAGTATAAGAAAATTTAAGAGGAAATAGGACTATAATATGAAAAATGACAATAAAGTTACAAAAAAAAGTTTTAAAAAATCCAAAATATGACTATGTGACCCATCAGAATTGTATAAAATTAATCACCATGAATAAAATCCTGCTTCGTATATATATTTTCCATGGAAAAAACCACAAAGAAAGAAACTATGACATTTCATAAACATCCGGGCCCTGATGATACATACTTATGGTTGTAAACAGTAACAAATGAGTGCATAATAGAGAGAAGATGTTTCACAATGTTTAGCCAAATAGGTAACAGCGCAATTTAATGGCCTTTTCTAACATTACCACCTCTACAAAATAATGAATGTATTAAAATGATACTCACAGTCGCAGCAGTACCGTAACAACAGTTTTAGCGGCTGTCCTATTAAACCGCAGCAGGACCAACATCACTGAAGCACACAAACATTCACTACAACTGGACTGCAGTTGTTTTGTTTATAACTTATTATTTCTTGGATATTATTGACTTGATTCCAAATGAGCACTACATGTCTAGAAAAACGTTAAAATGCATAATTTGCTATCGGAAGCCACCGGTACAAGAACACAGATGAATACACTTACGAACATATTTTGCGGAGATAACAAATTGCAATGGAAAATATAAATGGTTCGATAATACCTAGTTCGTGGCGAGAGACGAAAAGTAAGCACAAAGCAGCCCGTTCACTTTATAACACACGACCGGTAACGTTGATGCATATCTACTGTTGCCAATGCAAAAACAGGACTTTGACCGGTGAGTGCCTTGTTCACGACCAGCCAACTGATTCAAAATGGGACGTGGGGAATGCGATGTTCATTTATTGTAGCATGGAATGCTTATTCGCAGGTAGGAATGCAGTCATACCATCTTCCTGTGCTAGAACACCAGTCCACTTTCACATAAAATTATATTGATTTCACTTTTAGTTTCTCTACTGCGTATAGTAAGTAGGTGAAGTATTGCATTGGACCCAAAATTTCGATGTCCAGATTTCACCGGAAGACCCCTGAATAAAAAAGAAGCGTTTTTAGAAAAAGTGGTGTGTGTCTGCTTGTGAACAGCATAACTAGAAAACAAAAAGTTGGTTAAAATCCAAAATTTGTACTTAAGTTTAATACCTTTCAGGGATGCGACATGCAGATTTTGAAGAAACTTCATTCACCCTAAACTATTCTTTGCATGGAAAATTTTTCGAAAACTCGATTTTCTTAAGAATGGCTCTAACGATTTCGATTAAAATGCCGCATGTTTAAGATATTTTAGTGGCAAATGAAATTTATATTTTGAATTTTCTGGCTATAACCCATGTAGTTCCGTTTACTCTTGATGACCTTTGCATAACTGGTAAATCGTAAGAGATAGGCCAAATCTTACTGTACAAGGATCTCGTTAAAACACACAAGTTATGCCAAAATTCATTATTTTGTGGAATGAACCATTTTGGGGATATTGCTTATTTCTGTGAGGTTTGCAATACTTACACTTTTCTCAAATGGAAGGTCGTTATTCACTTTTTATACCCTAGCCGTGCAAAGAGAACAGCCCAGTATAAATATAGGGAGAACTTGTAGAAGGATTAAACGTTTTTATATTTTTCAATATAATATTGCATTATGCTTATTGTAAAGGTTTGCGTGTTTGTGATTCTAAGGGCAAAGCTAAGGATTTTCTTATAACACAAAATCGTTTCTGCTTATTTCAGTCAACATTTGCAGCCTTGTCCATAAGAGGCATTAATCATTTGGAGATAATTTAAGCAAAATTAAAACGAAGCTTTTCTACGAGACCAGGTTTATCTACCGCTTCCCCTTACCCACCTTTCCTTGTCATCATTACAGTGCCACGCCTCTAGCCCCGTATTGCAACAGCTAAGTAGGGTCATTGGTTAGTTCTCATCCCTCGCCCCTTGCGAGACCCCGTAAGACGAAAAGAAACTAAGAGATGATCCCAAACGATGCATATTACTAAATTCAATTTGTGTGCCCACGCTTAAAAAGTGCAACAAGGGTTTTAGCCTTGATTTCGTGCCCGAGAGTGTTCTACAGCCGGTGTTAAATGAACATCTGAAAATATCATTTGCAAAGGAGAACAAAAGAAATGCCTATCTGAAGGTTAAATCTTCCTCCTGGCTGGTGTTTCTTTAGACGCTGCGTTTTGTTTCACGTTCTCTTTGCTAATGAGAGTGGCAATTGCTTATATCTGACAATGAAGGACCGATACACAAACTGGGAAAAAGCACGTTTTGCCGATGCAAAAGTAAGAACACATGACAATGTTGAATCACACAAGAAAAGTTGTGCTGCTTGGGAGAAATATCGACGCATAAAAATTAAAATGGTCACAGACATCCGTTGGAACCTTGCAATTAAGTCGCAAGAAAATCGCTATGTTAGAGAACTAACACAAATCCTCAGGATTACTGTTGTAGAATGTGTCGTTCAAAGAAGCAACGAAGAAAAGAGTTGCTGCAGTTGATATCTAAACCGGGGAAAAATGTATATATCTCTGCACCCGATAACGGGACAGACGACCGCACGTAGGCGTGTTTCGAACGCGACTCCGGTGGTGAGGGAGGTCGGAGAGACTCTACCAGATCCGGAAGACAACGTGCGCAAGCGCGGATGGGATCCCTAACATTTCCAGATTGAACTCATCAGACGCCGCTCAAGCTCACCCTCAAGTCCCGAAACCCTGCGGGGACCCCTTAAGGGAAACCTGCTCAGGAAGCATCCGGAGGGCGGGTGTGTGAGTTGTCTGACTAACACCAGGGAGAAACTTTCACAAAACGCACCTACACCGCCCAGCTACAACACGCCGAACACAGTCACCTGACTCTTAAGTCCTGAAACAGATGATCAAGAAAATGACGGGCAGGAAAATCTTGAAGAGGAACCATCTCAGCATTCACCTACCGATTTTGGGGAATCACGTGAAACGCATTTATTGTCGGGAATCGAACCCAGGATCTCCAGAATCCGAGCCTCATGCGTTACCGTGGAGCCATTTCGCTCGATGCTGTATATAAAAACAATTGTAGAAAATATAGAAATTCTAGAAAACAAAAAGAGGGGCCAAAATGTCTAAATACGAGGTTTGGAACTTTAATAGTGGCAAGTATTTATTTAGTACTGATACAAAAGAGATACATGTTACCAAGCTTTACTGTCTTTTAAAGTAGTCGCTAGTGGTACAACCGTTGCTAGCTATGTGGCAGTTTTAGAGTACCCTTAGCAGCGCCCGTTCTGTTAGTTCGAATGGAGCGGTCTACTACCTGAGGAATCTCTGGAACAGTTCTGCCGAATGCCACCAAGTGGTTCCTTCATCTTCGGAATCAAGTCAGTCACGAGGACTTAAGTCCGGGGAGTACGGTGAACGGAACAGCACTTTCCAGCCCTATCGACCGAACAAATTAGCCACAGCTTGCGCTGTATGTGCCCGAGCATTGTGGTGCAGAAAGATGGGTGAGTTCTGCAGAAAGTGTTGCCGCTTCTTTCTCAAAGGTGGCCGCAGGTTGTGCTCCAAAAACAAACAGTGATACTGCGCATTGGCGATCTGCTGTGGAAGAACGTAATCCGTTGGGATACCATCATAGTCGTACATGAGACGCACCATCACTTTCACATTGTTTCTGACGAGCTTTCAATTTTGGTAGCGACCCACATTGACGCCCTTCGTTCGATTGCTGTTTGAGTTTTGACTCGTACGATTTGGCACATGTCTCATCCAGCGTAAGAAAGCATCTTCTTCGCGCTCCAAGTGTGTCCGAGCTACGTCGTATCCTAACCATTTCTGCATTTCCGTCAAATCGTGCGGAACCCATCGTGATGCAATGTTTCTCATGCCCAGGCGTTCCTTCAGAATGTGAAGCACAGTCGTATTCGCTAATTCGGTTTCTTGGGCAAGTTCAGGAATCTTATGGCGTCGATCAGTATCCAGTAACCACGCAGGAGCATGCACATCGTCGACTCTAGAACGACCTGTCCGACGCATGTCGGCCATATTTTGGCGTATTTCATTGAAGGCGTTTTCCCACCGTGCCACTGTTCTGTAAGGCAACACAGACTCCCCGCAAGCTTCTTGAAGACCTTGAGGGACTGTCGTGCTGTACGATCTCTGGCACATTCAGTCTTTATCGAACTCTGTTGTTCCTGTTTCGAAAAAATCGTGGCAACACATTGGACCGCTAGCTCACAGAAGACTGTTTCTCTCGCCAGAGCACGTGCGCATTACGTGGGAAGGGAGAGTCCATTTGTTGAGAGGTGAATAACTAACGTGTGATATATCACGGCAATATTGGTTCCCTTACATAAAGAAGAAATAGCCAAAAACCAACGTTGACTCGCCCCCACAATGCCGTGGTCTGGTTATATTTGCTATTCCATCTGTTACGTTGCATTAGTACCGCCATCTGTTCGTAAAACATAAACGTGGTAAAACTACGGCCATAGCTGGTGTTATAGCCTCCGTTACTTTGCTGCAGAAGCCATTATTTTTTAACCCGTTCCAGGGAAGCCAACCGATAGATTTTAAAACAAAATATTGTTTAGACGCCATATTAATCTGTGGAGGCCATTGTATTGCGTGTGTGCTTGGTTCTGTCTTGAATAGTTTTAGAGCATTATATACAATTACTGTTATTGGTATTATTTTTGTGTTCACAACACTGTATTGCATTCAGAAGTGATTTTATCCAAAACTGTTATTGCAGAACGAGTTTTGCCAAAGGTGAGTAGGGTAATCAGAGTTGAACGGTGACGATGTTCAAGCAATATATTGTCGTTTGAAAGCACGTTACTTTAACCCTGTGCTATTTTAGGTTAGAAATAATGCTTTTATTCTGATAAACGACTGTTATTTTATTTCCTTTAAAGACTGGGTGCAATTATAAGTAAGAGATCAAAATAGTGAGGAAAGCATTCTTCCAGTGAAGAAAGGTTAAGTTCTTAATATCAGTTTCAGTGATCAGCTTTGTAGCTTATATTTTTTGTTACTGATTTTTTCTTTCATTGTTGAAGTGAAGTACATCCTTCTTTGCAGGGAAATTATTCAGTTCATTTAGAATTGAAATACAAAGAATTCTTACTTTAACCAAGAAACAAGACGTATTCTCTTAACTGGTTAATGGTTTCAGATGGAACTTAAATGCTTTTGTGCACAATAGCGTCAAAGATTTTAATTTGTACCTTCATTAAAAGGCACCTTGCGAATCATGTCCTGTTTCCCCAGGGTTTTCCCACAGACTTGTTAGTAATTTCCATTGAAGGTTGACATAACTTCCTTTTGGTGTAATGTCCACTGTAGTTTAGTGTAATGTCGGCCATATTGAATTCTTGGGAAATGCCGTTGAGCTGTTTCCCCTATAATGACTCTGCAGCAGTGTCGCCGCTATTTTAGTTCCAAGCTTAGTACTCACCTATAAAATCAAAAAGAAATTTTCAATTTTCTTGACGGTGCTATTCTTGAAGTTGTGAGGAAACAAATAGGCAGCACTATTTTGGTATATGGTAGATTGAAATTGAAGATACCCATGGACCCGCATGTGGCACTTGTGGTGGACGAAGCGGCGTCTGGGCCGGTTTTCTCCGGTTTCCCCCACCACTCATTCCACCAATTGCTCCATCATCAACTTTCCATTCCTCAATTTCGCCTGCATTTCATATCATCTTCTTTCTCACTCTCATACCTGGTGCTTGGCTGACCATCCGCTTCCAGGTCTTCACTATCTCTGGTCCATAGGTTCCTCTGCTCCCCAACAGGCATCTGACCCTGGGCACAGACTTGTGAGTCCAAGGGGGTGTAAGTCCTACATAAGGGGAGGGTAAACAGGTAAAGAAGAACAAATTTAAGATATAAGTAAAACCGAACGGTTAACTCTGTTGCCCATTTTTACATAAACGGCAAAGTTTATGAATGATTTTTACATTTCTGACTGGCTAACTTGTTAAGGTGTCAATTCACTTCTGTTTTACATACTCTTGAGTAGGCGTAGTTTAAATATGCAGAACTGTATTGCACAAGCTTGTGATTGTGCCAATGCAATGAAGGAATCAGTTACGAGTAGTAGTGTACATACTCTATCCAGAAATACTCTACCCCAAGCAATTTATACATATTGTGTAAATCAGATCTAGTTGTTGATGTTAGTAAAAATGTTGAAACTGCCAGCAGCTTTGTCTCATTGCTACAGAACTTGCATGTTTTTATGCCAGGATTAGCTACATATTCCCTTACTATTAATGTTCAGGAAGAAATGGGGAGATCTAATATATAACCAAAGCCTCTCGGTGACATGAAATGAATTTGCCAAATAGTAGCCTGCAAAACTACTGAGAAAACATTGTCACCCTTCACAGATCCGCAGAAAGAGAAAGAGGAAATCAATCACAGGAGGCTTATCTGTTACTTAATTCAACTGATATGAAATTTTTAGTACATTTGTGCATATTTAACTTTTATTGAAATACATAAACATTGTGTCCGATGTTCTGGAGAGTAAAGATCGTAACATAGGTAGTGTGTTGGTTCTGGAAACACTGCTGATCATCTCAAGAACATAAGAAACTCTACAGGGGATTTTAGAAAAATATTCTTGGCTATCTTGTTTACTGAAAGATGAAAATGGAATTGCAGACAGATGTGGAATCATTTTACTTGGAAAAAATTTGTCTATGTTCAATACTGTATTAAGAGAAATTGGAATCACAAAATGACTACGTGCATGCCTTTCTTCCAATTCTTGATACAATTTTTAATTATATGGAACACAGATTCTCTGAACAGAGCCCAGTCATTAAAGACATATGTGTTTGTAACACTGATCTAAGAATTTCTTGGATGTGAAACAATTGTATCTCTTAGTGTATATTAAGAGTGTAATGAACAAAGTATGGAAGCCAAAGTAAAACTACTACCCAAAACAAAATATTGAGTTTTATGAGAATGAACATCATATCACTATTGTCAACATTTTAAAATCTGTTAATTTTCTTCAGAGGTATGAACTGGCACTTCATGAACACATAAACTTTCTATAATTTCTCTCATTAACATAATATATAATGCAGATTGTGAATGTGCATTTTCATGTTTACCTCACATTAAAACCTATTAGCAGAGCAGACTGGGCCATGAACACTTCCAAATTCAATGCTGCCTAAGGAATTGTGGCACAGCTTTACACTAGGAAATTCAACAGACATTTTCACCGAAATAATTAATATGCAATTAAATAAATGAATAATAAACATAAATAGTAATAATAATACTAATAAATCATAGATGTGTAATGCATAAGCATATGCATTAGAGAACATTCCGACTTTCATGCACATTTTTACAGTTCACAATCCCCTTGTTAATCATCAATGCCACTGATCACGACATAACTTAAATTGAATATACTTTAGGTTAGATGAATGCACAACAGCCACTTCTCTGTGTATATCAACCATTCCTCTTTCATTGATTTTAATATTCCATAGCCGTGAGAGACAAAAGATTTCTGAAGTACATGGCAATGAATTCACCCCACATTCTCTTCCCGAGTTGCAAAGGTTGTTTCGATACAAGTGCAGTGGCGACTTGGTTCTATCTGCATGATAGTAATAATTTCTATGCTGTTATTAACTATTTTGTTCACATTAAACATATTTTGCATACAGCCACAAATAACATGTGGTTAGGCAAATTACATAATCTTCAAGTTCATAACCTTCCTTTATCTTAAGCATGCAATTTTGTTACACTGCTCATATATGCAGCTTCCTCTCCAAGAAGTTGCATGTTCATATATTAATAATATAGATATACATATAGGTAAGTGTGTACTGATATTACAATCATTATTTTTACTCTCCTAAAAGAAAAGTTTCCTAATCTTTTCATCCTAATAATTTTTACCTAAGATACAACTTTCCTAAAATGAAATTTCCATACTACATTTTTACTAATGTAATTTTATTGGTTTTACTAGGAAACCAGATGCTAATGTTTAGTCACTAAAATTTTCAGTATTGAGAATGCACCAAATATTATAAATTCTTCTAGAGGAGGGACAAAACTCCTAATACCTGCATATGTATATTACAGAAGTTCAGGGCCACGCCGTAGCCCAGTGGTTAGGGCATTCGCTTCTCAACAAAGCGGCCTGGGTTTCGTAGTGGACGAAGCGGCGCTGGAGCAGGTTTCCTCCAGGTTCTCAGGTTTCCCCCGCCATCTCATTCCAACCGGTGCTCCATCTTCATTCCAAGTATCATCAGTGTCACTGCCTGTGGTTGCGTAGTAGTAAAAGCAGGTGTTAAACGGTACCCCCATGCCCCCCCCCCCAAAAAAAAAAAAAAAAAACAGAAGTTCAATTTATAAAAGGTAAGATCCACTGGCAGTGTCTACTGACAAAGGCTAAAGAATGCACAGCAGCATGACAAACCAGGCTCATGGGCAGGCAGATAACCGTATGGTAAGGAGACGCAACCTCTCCTCACATACATCCTCGTAACTGTGAAGAATGTGAAGCTGAACAGCTGAAGTTGGGGATGAAACAAACTCCAGGACTTCATCTAGAAATGCCACCTGCACAGATACTGCAGAATGAATTACATGATAATGACATTAATCTTTAAATACACACATCTAATTGTGTAACACAGGTACATCTGTGGTGTATTCTCTACACCACACAACAGAAGTGTCCAAAGAATGAAAATTATAAGTAAAATTGTTAATTCAACATTTTAGATGTACCACACACAAATTTGCAATAAACAGAAATTGTTTTTTTAGGTATAATAATATAACAGGAATTTAAAGCTTTAGCATCTGAAGGTAGGCTCTTCAGTTCAGCTCTTTCTGTAAGTTATGGCTTCTTCAAAGATAGTGATAAGGCTTTCAGATAATTTCTTCTGTACTTATGACCTACATCGATGTATGTTGTATTATATAGAATTTGACTGTTTAAACCTGCTACATTTAGCAGTTGGAAAAATATAGCCAAAGGCCATCTCCTTGTTCTTCTTGATCTGTATAAGTATTGCATAAATTTATCCACCCTTGTAGCCATTATAATACATTATTATGCTAGGCTTTTTGGTTTAAGGATCAGCTGCAAAATTACTGCACATAGTAGAAAGCAAAATTACTGACCGGTTTTTTTCTTGGAGACGTAGCACACAATAGTAATCTTCCTCTGAAACCCAAAAGCAGACATTCCTACTTCTCTCATTTTATGTAGCAATGACTGTAATGGCAGCTTGATTTTATTTTTCAAGCTTCCAACCATTCTTATTTTGTCTTTCAAAAGATCCATTGCCAAAGGGCAGCTTGTGTACAAACAAACAGTGGGTGATGTGTGCTGGTTTGTTGGACCTTTTATATTGCCCTTCTGGTTGATGACCACAATAGATTTCTAAATTAGTGGCATAAAAGGTTTTGGAATCACATGCCACAAATGCTTTTAACCCATATTTTGATGGTTTATTGGGGATGTATTGAATAAAGCTACAGCTCTCCCTAAAAGGTATCAACATTTCCCATATTGTAATCTGCTGTCCCAAACTGTAGTTGTTTTTGTAGTTTACTACAGATAAATCTAATTGCAGCAAGTTTGTCATTTTTTTCCTGTAAGGACTGGTGTGCTTATTATAATACTGTGCCAGTGTTAAATTGTACTAAACTAGTAAATAATTAAGCATTACAAAACAATCAGATATACTTACATTACAACACACTTTGTGTATTTGGTTCACCAGCAAGATATCTCTACACATGTCAAAGCACATTTCAAATATAACAGTGCCGATAACAATGTCTCTGATAGTGTTCATTCTACACACTACTACAATGGGTTAGGTCAATGGTGTCAAGGTCATAGGCAGTTGAGGGCTGTTCTGGGCATGTTCTGCAACCAGCAGGCAAAACATGACATAATACATATCAACACTAGAAACGTTATCACCTGACTCCTGTTTACTTGCAGGTTGGTCGCGTCCACAGATAAAACCTTTCTTAGAGTATGTATACCTTATGAATATTTTCCTTCAGAATTGCCTACAAGGATACATAGCACAGATACAAGTTGGATCAACGGAGGGGAACAGTATTTCTCACACTTAAATAGAAAACTACTTGACGTACTTATTCAAGTTGATTAAAATAGTTGCAACTTTCTGATGTTTAGGCTGATTTATAAGTAATAGTAAAGCTACTCTAGCCCTTGGGTTAGTATTCCCAAACTGTGAAGTACACCGTTTACGCACTTACATACCTCTTGAAGTATTACTTTTCAATCCCAGAGGTAAAACTGTCAAAATCAATTTTCAGATGAATGAATGAATAAATAAATAAATGAGAGACTAATTACACAGAATTAATAATAGTGCTTTTAATATGAACTTGTATCAGATATATCTATATTTATACAAATAGTAAATGGCAGCTTTGAAATCTGTTATCCCTTAAATGGTTATTCTTGGCTATTTTGATTAAACATAAATAACAGAATATTTACTTACTTATCTTCAAATAAGTGAAGTAACACAACAATTACTAGTAACAGGGGTTGGCAATTTCCTCCAAAATTAAAGGGAAGAACTACATGTAAGTTGTTTGAAAACTACTGTCCTTATATATGCATATTTTAGTTTTAAGCATTTGCATAATGAATTTAAGACAATCTTACTGAAAACCTAAGTAAAATACCACTTGTTACACATTTGTAGGATGTCACTTGGCATAATTTTGAATTCACACACTTTTAAAAATTTGGCTCAATAACATTACAAAGACAAGTTCTAAGAGTGGGTGCAAAATTGCTATCCGAGAGTGTTTCTGTGGCAAGTTTTCAGACGCTTCATTACAGAGAAACCCTGTTCACAAAGGTAGGTACTACCATACAATATCATAGTTTTTGCTGTGTTGGCAATCAAATTTCTGAAAAGCCTATTGTCAAGTTTCTGGTAGAATTTGATCAGTGCGTCTGAGCATGAATTGTCAAATTTCTCATGAAGATGACACATTGCACTTTTATCAGCTACAGCTGAACTGCTGCATTATTTACTTTATCTATGTTCAGAATGTCTTTGTATGTTGCATTTTTTTAATGCAAGGTACTGGTTGCATATTAGGTACTGAATACTACTACCGACAACTTTGTAAGGAATTGTTTTTCGCATTTGAAACATGCAAATCCAAATGACTCCTGTCTGTGCTCTCGGACGCAGCCATTGCTCTACCTGCATCACACGGTAAAACTGCACTGAACTGATTTCTACTGGATTGGCCCTCTATGCCTAGGGCATGGCGTCTGGCTCTCTCTGTGGCTTTGCCATTCAGGGCCACGATTGACACCACTGGGTTAGGTGACTCTATAGTGCCGCAGGAAGAATTTAAATAATGGGAATAATGTATTTAGTTAATGTGGTGTACCTTGTACACCAGTGTATGTACTTGAAGGTTAAACCTTAAAAATGAATTGAGAACAAAAATTAGGGAAAAATTACCCAAAAATGGTCATAAAAATTACTGTTTTTATAATGTAGAATTCATAATCAGAATATGTACAGCAGTGGGCAGCGTCCATGGTGATGACGTCATTAAAATCCTGTCCCTGGTAATGAGGCTGAATCCATTGCACGAGCAATATAAGTAATGTAATGCAAGTATCATGTGGTCCATGGGTTACAAATACCATTTGTAATACAATGTCATAAAAATAAAGGCAATTTAGGGATTTTGTCTAAGAATTGTTATAGGAAAATGTTTGTTAGGAATGAGTTTTAAGATAATTTGGTTTTAGGAAAAATGGTTTTTAGGTGAAATGAAAATTAGCAATTTTGCATTAAGAAAACAAAGTTAGGAAAAATGTGTCTAGAAACACTTTGTGACATCTGCACCTTAACATGAACATGCTATAACATTCACAATATGTTAACATTTTGGTGATGAAACTAAGCAAGATCTAGGAGTCTTAATTTGACATTAAAAACATGTTAAACTATTCTGAATTCCTGTCATTAAAATCAGACCTTAATGCAAAATTATGTCATTTCATTATTCTCTTTATATCAAAATAATAAAGGACAAAGGAAGTTAATTTCAAACCGCATTGCTTTGGTTTTCAGTCTCACATAAGGAAAGAAAACAAATATTTGGCGTTTTACTTCATTTATTTATGTTTACAAAAATGTTATATACATACAGTGTACCAAAAATTATTGGTTTGATTTTAAAACATTTTCTGACCTAAGTATACACGCTTCAGAAACTGAATACATATAGGGACTTATCAGAAAACAAACCTAGAGCATTCTTATTTACAACTAAAAACAGTACGTACCAGTTCATCTCTCAGAACTTAAAGAATATCCTGATTACATTATCCACATTTTCTGGTCTGTTCTGTTTCCTATCTATATTATTTTCCATCTCAAAAGTAAATTTAAAAAAATGGTTACTAGGTAAGCCTGTGTCAACTGAGAAAAAGTTTCTCTTGTACTGCTTGCAGAGATTAAGATGGCCTCAGCTCCAGTCGAAGGGGCATCTTATCTTGTTGAAAAAGTTTATCTTACAGTTGGAGTATATGTAAGAAAGATTCAAACAGTTAAAATGCAATGTTGGTGTATAAATGTTACGAGCTCTGGCAAGCAGTATATAAATTATATAATAAAAACTAATGCAAAGGATGATATACATGAAGTATTTCAGACCAACATTGAATATTTCATTAACATCAAATAGAAATGTAGTTTGAGTCAAATGTAAAACAAAGCATTTACAAAGCTTACCATTAGCAGTTTCCATGAATATATACATAGCACGTAACAAAGTTAACATAGAATATACACAAATATGTGGTTATACCTTCAATTACAGAATTTGTTAACCATAGTAGTAATTAGATTTTACAAGGACAAACAAGAAAAAACTTACTTTCCACTATTCTTTTTTTTTTCTTTCTTCCTTTTTTTTTCTTCTTTTTTTTTTCCCTTTTTTACATTTTGGTGAAGTAATTGCCTCACTCTATCAATAAAAATAAATTTTGTGATTAAACCAAGTAATTGTGCTAGCATAAATTAGATAGCTGCTAAGTGCTGTTGATTTATTTCACATCTAGTTGCTACAGTTGAAGCATTTCAGCTGAAGTGTTATTCGTGAGGCACTCATATGCATACAAAGGTAATGGCACACTTAACTTTCAGCCACTTCAAGTAGCTATTACTGCTTTGAGAAATAGACTTGCAACATTGACTGGTACAAATATAATGAAATGCTTAAAACTGTGCCTTTATTCTTCTACCAGGTATGCTGTAAATCAGTGATCAACAAAAGATGTCACAAATACAACACTCTTACAAGGAAATTATAGTTCAATTAATAGATCAGACCTCTTAACTTAACCCACCCCAACCCAAAATGGACTCAATTTTTGGCAAACTGATACTTTAAATGTCTAAATAAGATATTTTTCAAAGTTTCTGGTAAGAAAATCACAATCCTGTGTTTAATTATTTTAAACTTGTCAGATTATTGTTGGACATAGCATAGTGAACATCTAGTGATGAAAGCATGAACATCTCTTCACTTCTACATCACAATATAACAGTGTAGTGCAGCATTAAAAGAGTTTAGTAATTTCTTCACAACTGTATGTACATGAAATAATGCAAAATATAATATGATACACATCAACTTACTTAATATGATGTTTCTATAAGAGCAACAGGAACTAGTAGACAGAGAATTGCAAAGCTTAGTTCTCTTAGTAACAATAACATACTTTAAAGCAATCTAATTAAATAATGTGTCAGACCCACATTCTGGAATGGTCCAGGTGCAGGTTAAATTACTTTGAGATGAAAACATAAGCAATGCCATCTCTCTACAGTCCAAGGCTACATCAATCAGCAGTGTTGAAAATTCTGCAGAGAAGAATAAGTCTACCAGTCCTGCTGCTTCAGCTTATCACTATTTGTCTGTAATTTATTTGGCAAAATGAGTGACAAACATAGAGAACAGTGACACAAATACTTTGTGATTAATTAACCAAGTCTTTTATATTAAGTCAAACTTAATTTTTACTTACCCCCTTACACAGCTTTATTTTTTTCACATTCAGGGCAGTATTAACAGATTTGATATGCAGATGTCCTCATAAGGATATCATCCATGTACAAAATACATGGGGGGGGGGGGGGGGGGGGGTTAGAGAAAGGAAGAAAGCAAATTCAATGACACTGAAGGAAGGTTTTTAAATATTATCTTTGCAAATGTGGCTGATATAATCCTCTTACAGATTTACTTATTTCTTAAACTACTGATAATAGTGTCCAGTCAAAATGTTAGGTAATCTACAGTATGCCAGTAAAAGTTCATTAAACTAAATTTTTCTTAATCTGAACATGTTCTGGAAGAAAAGACTGATGCAAATACTAGAAAAACAAACAGTTATGGTGTTAATACTCTTATAATATGATTCATATATAGAATAAATGAAAGTACAATACTGTGTACATACTTCGAGACTCTCCCCACCCCCTTGTCCTGTACTTGAGTGATGCCCATTTTGTTTGTCCACATAAATTGTACAGTAATTTTCTACTGTTAGTCAACCGTAAACGAGCAAGGCGCACAAAATCTGCTAGCAAACAAAATGCTTTTTTATATGGATTCTCCTTATTTTGATAGTGCTGAATTCATTTGTGCAATCCATTTCTTTGAAGTAGCACTTCTTTCTATCGTAAAATGGCTTCAAATTACAGTTCCAACTCACGGGTTCAAAGCTTCCAGAGGGTGATGGATTTTTTCTGGTGTAAAAATCCTTAGCATGGAAGGGAAGTAAAGCCTGGGTCCCATGTCATAGATTTATGGCATATAAATGAGCTTCAAGCCTGATAAAAAGGCCTCTGAGTAAAATTACAGTCAGCGAGAACTAACCTGTCACTTGACAGCTACGTAACTCACCTGTGAACGGGGCTAGTGCTATCTCGTCCAATCGTGTTAAAAACACAGTGCAATGATTAGTCGACTGGATGAGATAGCAGTAGCCTCATTCACAGGTATGGGAATCAGTTAGCTGTCAAGTGCCAGGTTATTTCTCGCTGACCATAAGCAGTTTTCACTCAATATAGAATGGTACATTGGGAAACGCAGCAGTTAAAGACCATTCATAAATAAAAACTCAGTTTCTCAATTTCAAAATACAGTATTTGATTCAGAATGTCCTTAGTACACTGAGATGAACAAAACAAAATGCAGTTTTACAGAAGCAAAGAACTGCTTATGCGACACTGTGTACATACATGCCGTTGACTGCTGTTTTTACATTCTGTGAAATTACAGAAATGCATGTGTTGTTGCCAAACAATATCAGATATAACTTACCTGTGTTTTCATAGCAATATCATATCATGCTCAATATATGACAACAAATGAAAATAAATTTTCTTACTTGAAGGTCTGAAATATGGAGCTGTATCAAGGAATCATTAATAATAGATTTGCTTAAGTATTACAGCATGGAGAAGGAAATAACTGATGCAAATAAAGATAATGGTGCCAGAAAGGGAATGAAAATGTAGGAAACAAAGATAAGCAAACAAGGAAAAATGAAGTGAACTGCTTGACCGTGTCATTAAAACTATTTACTGTATTACTCTCATGTAAATGAATGCAGTGGAATGCCTGCAAAGGATACTGAAGAAACCTTCTGTGGCTTTCCTTTTTGTCTTTCACACTAGTTTAAAAAAATAGTGAGAATATTAAGCTCCCTCTTTTTTATTACACTTCATTTGCAGTGACAAAATCCCAACCTAATGAACTTTTTGTAATCTTCTAAACCAGTATTCCTTAACCTTTTTCTACTCAGGGCAGAGCCCAGATGGGCCTAGACTCAACATGCCACATTCAAACGTCCACTCAAAATCATGTGAATCTTAATATAATTATTGTGGAAGAAAAGAGAAACGTGGATTTTTTTACTTTCCACAAACAGACAGTAGCCTGGTGTCTACAGAAGATATCGCAAAACTACATAATCCAACATTAGCAAGTAGTACATTAAGGATTGCATCTACAATAACATTTTTATTAGACTTATCTGAATATAAAGTAGATTAACGTTTTGCTCTGTAACTAAATTTAGAATGAAACAATGAAAACCACACCTCATCAGTTCCTTTAATTTAATAGCAATACAAATATTTGAAAGAAAACAAACATGGATGATATAAATGTGCACCACACCTGTGACAGTAAAAGTGCTTAATTTCATTTCACTCGTTTCCTAGATGTGAACATGTTTACTTTAAAATAAGTTGTCATGCTAGCACAATTTAGGTGATTTTAATTTTTAAAATTCACAGACTTTTACAATAACAAAAGAATAACTGCAGTGATATGTCAATTTTTTATTACAACTGTGACAAAAACTTTTGCTATAACATCAGAATCATTAAAAAAAATATAAATAACTAGTTTAATATTTCCTTCTGGCTTTATACTACAAATATGCAATGAGTGAGTGAGTAAGTGTGTGGGTTTAAGGGCCTGTCGACAACAAGGTCATTTAGGCCCATAAGCTCTGAAGATGTAGAAACTAAAATGATTATCTTTGAAGGGAGTGAATTGTCCTAAAATAGAAAACAGAAAAAAACCAAGACTGCAAGGTTGTATAAATAAAGAGACACCAGAAACAGGGAAACAGGTACTTTCTAAGAGAAACCATATTTCTAAAGTATCTGCAAGGAATAGCAAAGTGGAACTAATCTTCACTGGACCTTTTATAATAGTAAAATAATTAGATCACATATAAGAATTACAAAACTTAAATGGCAAGCTGATTGGAAGACATAATAAAAGTATATTAAAACCATTTAAGGAAACAGAAAATTAAAAATAAAAAATGTTGGATACAAATTGAATGTTTCAAACCCTTGTGATACATATTCAGGGTCAACACGCTAACTGAGTGATTCCTTTCCCATTTATTAGGCTAATTATAATTTTGCTAAATACATATTGGAAATATGGTGTGAATTGGCTAAATAAAGCAAAATAATATCAACTTATTTCTCTTCTATTTAATGTGCAACATATAATTTAACAAATATTACATCTTTACACTTTTCTAAAGGCTACTGGGAAATGTTACATCCAAACTAAGATATAGATTTGTTAATATGCCTGCACGTATTAAAAAGGACAGAATCAGAAAGGAAGGCTAAGAAAGGTGAGAAGGGTAAAATAAATAACAAAGAACAATAATAAGTGAACAAATAAATAAAAATAAGATAAAATAAAAGTTTCAAGCAAGATTGGCAATGTTATGGCAGAAAGGAAATTAAATATTAAATGATTACAACTGAGATGAAGAGCAATACAAAGGAAGGAATCATTTGTTTTGGGATAAAATATGCTACATATACAAATGAATAAATAACGTGCTACAATGATATAAAAGAAATATAGTGAGAGTAATATGATAATTTTCTCGCAAGATTGCAATAAATAAAAGACCAAATAAGCTACAAAAACAGTAATAATAAACAATATACTAAAAATATTATGTAAACAGAATGCAACGATGCATACAATAAGGAAATAGCACTGACAGATAAAATGCATAAAACAGAGACAAACTTAAGTCTAAATGTTTGAAAGGTAGAATCGGAAACCATCTGTGGTTCAAATCCCAGCTTGGCATTGAATTTTTCAGTTCCTGTTCTACCTTTCAAACATTGTCCACACACAGCTTGTGTGTTTAAAAACACCTACAATGAATTTGTTGGCATAAATAAATAATAATTAAGTCTAAATGTTTAAAAAGGTTATATACATATGCAATAGCTATACTTACAAAAATAAACATCATATGCAAACAATTATATATACTATGGGCTAAGAATGGTAAAAATGCAAAAATAGAAAATAGAATAAAATAAAGGACCTAATGTAACAAAGAGTTCTGAAACAAGAGGAATTATCATTGTTACATTTGATTTTCTTCAATCCCAAATAAGAAAACTTAAATAACGAACTCAAATATATCAGAATAAGAGGCATTTGTAACGGTTAATATCAAGGTTAATTTCAAAAATGTTTATAATTGGTTAAACAATTGTTTGAGTGTTTTATATTTATTTAATTGATGTGAATGATATATATGTGTATCGATACATATATGTGGGATAGTATTCAAAGTCATCAGAACAGTAATAATTGGGAACTTGCATGATCAACCATAATGATAGTTTTTAATATGAAAAGCTCTCTTCACTTGCTTAAACAACCTTAGAGAAATACAATCAACAATGTTAGATTTCACATCAGCATATGGACAGTGGCAGTCATTATGAAGCGGAATGACATCAGGGCACGCTTTGATTGTTGAGGCAACATGGAAGGAGCAGAGAGGAATCCAATATCTGTAAACAGTTGGTGTACGTACGGTAGTAGCTTAATGCAGATGCAGTTGTTGTGTATTCTGTGGCGGCTCATGTGTGTAACACTGGTCTGAGAGAACATCAGAAGCAGCTAGATGGTGACGGAAGGCCATCTACAACAGTGTTTTTGTAAGTGTGGGAAGAATTATTTTATGTACTGATTATGGTGGCACAGCAAAGTGTTCAGAATTGGCTCATTGCGACCACAAGGAGAGCACGGTATGATGACGTGTATGAAGCAGTTCCTGCTTCACTGGTACACTGAGTCGAACAAACCAATGAATCATTTCATTTTTTCTTGTTTCCATTGTTGGTGCTCTATCAAAAATTACAGAGTGGTATTTCACACTATTCTTTACTATTGCTGATGGTCTAGTTGGTACAACCTTGAATCCTTGGCAATGGATGGAACACCTTCCACGGTTGGGACTACGAGTGAAGTTGTTGGGTGAACTGATCTTAATTGTGATATTGTTGCTCTGAATTGCATAATTCATCAACAAAACTTGTGTGCTAAAAGCATCCATCTCAACAATGTCATGTCTGTAGTAGTGAAAACAACGAACAGCATATGTTCCAAAGGTTTGAACCATTGCCAGTTTCAACAATTTCTTGAAGAATGTGAAAGTGAATATGGTGACCTGCCATACCTTTCTGAAGTGCGGTAGTTGAGTCAAGGAAAGGTACTACATAGGTTCTTTGTATTGAGGGAAGATATAAAGCTGTTTCTTGAGATGCAATATAAATCTGTATCTGAGCTCAATGATGTAAACTGGATATGCGATTTGGCTTTTTTTGGCAGACTTAACAACCCACATGAATTCACTGAATGTCTCACTACAGGGGAAAATCAGAGAAATTAAGTGATTTCTTCAGCAAAGTGAAAGCAGTCAAAGTGAAGTTGGCACTATGGGGATGCCAGTTAACCAACATGGACATGGCACATTTTGCAAAACTTACAAGTTTACTCAGCTCTAACAAACCTTCAGGATTTCAGCAGTATGCACTCAGAATACCAGAAGTGATCGAAGAATTTGACTCCAGATTTAAAGAAATGAGAGACCTAGAACCTGATATTCAATTATTTTCTACACCTTTCTCTGTCACACTTGACACTATTCCTAACACATTTTGCAAATAGAAGTGATTTGCAAAATGACATAGGATTCAGAGACAAATTCCATAATAGAAAGAATCTGAGTGACTTCTACAGCAATTTCCCTCAATCATGGTTTCCACAACTTCATAATTCTGCTGCCCAGTATCTAAACAAGTTCGCATCTACAGTTGTTATCACTGATGAAGACTTGTAAACCACGCCACAGAAACCAACTATCAGACCCTAACCTAAAATGTATCCTTTGTGTGTGAATCAGAATATCAATATCAAAAAACTGTTCAAGGGCAAAAGAATTAAAACATCTCATTGAAATAGAGATATTATTATATATACCAGATTTATATATTTATTTCACATTCCTTTCATGTATCTGCAGAGTAGGGCAAGAGAGAGAGACAGTTTACTCACGTGTGGTCATGGGATTATCATCCACAGCATGTGACCTTTTTGGTGGGTGTAAAGTAAAGAAGACAGATTTAGTCGAGATAAAGGAACACTTTTATTTCCGTAAACAGTCACTTTGTACACTCGTTGCAACAGCAAGAAAGTCTTTTCCGATTCACCAACAGCACGGCTCCGAATTCGTAACACAAAGAACTGTCCCTTCTCCGTCGGCACGACTCCTCAACGCTTCGCATACGTCTCTTCTTTCCGTCGGCACGACTACTCAACGCTTCACATATGTCTGTCTCTCCGTCGGCACGACTACTCAACGCTTCACATACGTCTGACTCTCCCTCGGCACGACTACTCAATGCTTCACATACGTCTGACTGCCTCTTCTGTCGCACTTTACCGCTATTTATATCACCTAGGCACTATTCTGGAAAGTTCAGTTATTGCGGTGAAATACAAAGCAGAAGATTCTCGAAGTCTCTATCCTTTTCTCTCTTTCGGCAAGCGCCCCAACAATGCGGCCATTCTCTGTCTCTTTCCTTCGGCTCCTTTGCGGTAGTGCCGACAATAATGCGATGGGTGACACTGCTGTTGTCGGCAATTAGATGTGGCGGGCGCGGTGACACTGCTCCCTCCTCAGAGTTGGTCGTCCCGACCAGCACTATCACTGCGGCATCTCCCTAACTAACCCATCGAACCTTTTCTCCAGGAGGCACGATCCTAGGTATCGCTGTTGGATAGTGTCCCTTGGTCCGGGTAGGACGATGTATGCCATCCTGCTTCGAAATTCTGCAACAGTACCGCCGGTCTCGACGGTCCCTCGTCCAGTTGCCCTTCTTCCTGGTGTGTTGACGGGCCATCCTGCGCACTTGGAAACGGCTCACTGGGTACCATGTCCGCCGACCTCTTTGGCGCACCTTCGCAGCCACCTTGCTTCCGATGGATCCGGCAACAAACCCCGCCACATCCGCCACATCCGCGCGAGTCGCGTCCACCGCTGCACTCGTGTTCACTCGTGCTCGGCACGGCCTCTCCTGTATCCTGCCGTCCACGATGATGTCCGCCATTCTTCCGTTCACGGCACTATGCGTCAGGTGATTGGATGGCTCCGACGGTCCTCCCATGTCACACGCCAAGTCGGTTCTCGCGTGTTGCTCGTTTGCTTGTGCGCTTCCCTGCTGATCGTCCTCCACGTCATATCCTGGTTGGTTACGTACCCGACACACTCCTCCAGGGGATCCTCGACGACGTCCCTGAACTGCCCCTTTGTCTTCCCCGAGACGTACACTTTCGTTATCTGAAACGGGCGCAATTGTCGCCTCGGCCACTAGGTGCTCCCTCCCCGGGTCCGCGCCATTCCGTCTGCCCCTGGCATCCAGTACCTTGACGCTCTCGTCAACTCTTACTACCAGGGCGCCAAGACGTTCCCCGTCGTCCTCCACGACGTCCACATGCTGGCAGAGGTCTTCCACCTTTCCGCCGAGTTCTTCCACGTCTTCCGTCACGCCAGTCAGTTCGCTGAGTTGTTCCACGTCTTCCCTCACGCCAATCAGTTCGCCGAGTTGTTCCACGTCTTCCCTCATATCATCTGAAACGGGCGCAACTGTCGCCTCGGCCACTAGGTGCTCCCTCCCCGGCTCCGCGCTATTCCGTCTGCCCCTGGCATCCAGTACATTGACGCTCTCGTCAACTCTTACTACCAGGGCGCCAAGACGTTCCCCGTCGTCCTCCACGACGTACACATGCTGGCAGAGGTCTTCCACCTTTTCGCCGAGTTCTTCCACGTCTTCCGTCACGCCAGTCAGTTCGCTGACAATTTTCGCCGATAGCTCCGTCTTCATCTCTTTCAGCTCGGCAGCGAGGTTGTCGTTTGACGCTTCCATTTTGGCAGCGAGGTTGTCGTTTGCCGTCTTCATTTCTTTCAGCTCGGCAGCGAGGTTCTCGTTTGACGTTTCCATTTTGGCAAATAATTCTTTCGTCATTGCCATCATCCTGGTTTCCGAATCTCCCTCCATCTTGGTTCTAACGTTGCAACTTCTAACGACGATGTAACGAAACTAGAAGCAATACGACGGATCCCACTTCTGACACCAGTGTGACTTTTGGTGGGTTGAAAAGTAAAAGAAGACAGATGTAGTCGAGATAAAGGAACACTTTTATTTCCGTAAACAGTCACTTTGTACACTCGTTGCAACAGCAAGAAAGTCTTTTCCGATTCACCAACAGCACGGCTCCGAATTCGTAACACAAAGAACTGTCCCTTCTCCGTCGGCACGACTCCTCAACGCTTCGCATATGTCTCTTCTTTCCGTCGGCACGACTACTCAACGCTTCACATATGTCTCTTCTTTCCGTCGGCACGACTACTCAACGCTTCACATACGTGTGTCTCTCCGTCGGCACGACTACTCAACGCTTCACATACGTCTGACTCTCCGTCGGCATGACTACTCAACACTTCTCATACGTCTGACTGCCTCTTCTGTCGCACTTTACCGCTATTTATATCTCCCAGGCACTATTCTGGAAAGTTCAGTTATTGCGGTGAAATACAAAGCAGAAGATTCTCGAAGTCTCTATCCTTTTCTCTCTTTCGGCAAGCGCCCCAACAATGCGGCCATTCTCTGTCTCTTTCCTTCGGCTCCTTTGCGGTAGTGCCGACAATAATGCGATGGGTGACACTGCTGTTGTCGGCAACTAGATGCGGCGGGCGCGGTGACAATAAGCATCACATCTGTATAAATCCACTACAAACCTGACAACAGAACTAATGATGTCAAAATTGTTTACAAAAGATTTGCTCTCCATCTTGCCTCTCTCTTCTTTACTAATATGCTATTAGATATATGCAACCAAAGGAGCAATTGGCCATTGTGACTTCTTTAGCAGCATGCAAGCTCTTCTATTGCTAAATTAAAGCTGGAATTGTGTTATTCTACAAGACAATTTAAACTTATTTAAGACATTTTAACCCTGCTATCAAGAGGTATTCACTATTTTATTTTGGTACACCTTCAGCCAGTACAGTACGTATATGTCTAGACTGCCACATGCTCCTTTTTTGAGGCAATTTTATTATATGCTGAAAATATATTTAGCTGACCTCTGTGGTATGTACCAGTTGTCCACTTGTAAAACCTGTTAAGTGTATCATAAACAGAGCATACGAAATTGGCAAAAGAAGTTGCTGAGTTGACTATCAAAATCTGTACAATCTTACTTAACCATTCTTTTTAAATTTTTAAATCTCTACTTACACTTAATGGGTTTTGCAAGTGTAATGCAAATTAGACAGGGTTTGCTACTTGATATTTCGCCATCTTGCAAATATACCCACTTGCAAAACCTCTCAAATTCTGGAACTTAAAATGCCAAATCCCTGGTTCTTTAATCTGTCCCTCTGCATACATCTTCCAGTGTCAAACAGGGCAATCTTCTCCTCCCTGGTGGACAACGATCATGTGCTTTTTCATGATGTCCAAATAGATTTCTGGCTTTTTAACCACATCAATTTTCCAGAACTGTCTCTCTAAATTTCCAAATACTCCACCTGGAAGAATGAAACAGTGGCCCATAATAGGAAAACACACTTAAATTTCTTGAAATGCAGTGGGATCCTCATTCAGAGACCAGTACATCAACATGCCTATTACAGTCTTGTTTTTATTTTGCCCCCTCCCTGCACCCATCTGCAAACAACCAAATCTTCATTATACCTTCAAAATCTGCTTGTTGGGTAAGTTTTGATGGACAGCAGAAGCTATTTGGTTTGACAATTGGGCAAGATCAGTTTCTAGTCATATATACATGAAGACTTTTTCCAAGTTTGGGAAGAATGCAAATTTTCTTTACACTGTGAAGCTTACATTTCACGTAGGTTAGTTAATGCAAAGCTTTTTTGGTAATCATAGCTAAACATGTGCATACTTTCTTCAACTTCTTTTAAGCTTTCATAGACCATGTCTGTTCTCTTTCTGTGTGTCATAAACTGAAGCTATGGTTTCATTTGCTCTTCTTTGGTCATTCCAGTCTCGATTTTTTACCTAAGACTTGGAGCTTATGTGGCTCTTTATTCTTTCTCTCTTTCTCTGCAAATTTTTCAGATGTATGGTCCCCTTCTCTCCTTTAAGGCAGGGTTTCTGGATCTATATCAACCTTTGGACACAAACATTTCAGCCCATCTCATCCCACTTGCACAATAGTTTCTCGGCAGACCAGTAAGTTTTTGCTAATGCCTTTTCTTTTTGGCAAAATGCACTGGTTGCTGAATTTCTTTTGCTGTCCTCTGTGCTACACTTTGGCGCTGAAACTTAAACGTGTCACAAGATGAAATTATTTTGTGCAAATAGTGATTTTTTCTTGTAATAAGTTTCGCAAACTCTTTGGGCATCTTGACAACCCAGTTCTTTACCGTGGCAACTCTTTTCTTCACAGGAGTAGGTCAGCATTTTTGGAAATCCTTAGAAAGAGAACCTGATGAACAAAAAATCGAAGTTTGTTTAGGTTATAGTGCCAATTATATGTACTTATTCACAACCATATTAATCAAAACTCAGTCTAATACATGACACACTACTATATGGTTATTTTAATTTATGTTCTTACCTTACTTTTTCCACAATATTTCTTTTCCAAGTTTCTTGTCATGGAAATCCTCGCCTGGCGACACCTCCAAAAAAACCCATGGGTCCGGGAGTTCGGCCATGGGGATCGAGCTCACGATCCTCATGGAAACATCAGTCTCCTTACAACTTCTTTTGAGTTGGAATTCTGTGGGATATTTATTCCCACCACAGGACTCCAGACTGGGTGTTGATGGCTACAACTTCAATATTATTATTACTATTATTATTTAATTAGATTTTTAATGTGTAACACACCTTTTGATAGCACTTCTTCATTCTTCTCTGTTGTTACAGCGTTTTTCTTCCAAATTTAATCTCTTCATTGCCTATGTGACATAATCCTTCCAGGTTATTGATGGTCATCTTTTATTCCGATTTTTAGGTCATATCCATTCCAATACATTCTTCGGTATTCTGTCTTCAGGCATTCTTCTTACATGCCCGTGCCATTTCAATTGTTTGAATGTAACCTCATCCAAAACTGTTGATTTTGCTCCCATAAAATTCCTAATGATGTTATTTCTTATTTTATCTCTTCTCGAAGTTCTCGCTGCTCGTTGCCAGAGGTCCATTTCTGTTGCCAGTAATTTGTGGGGTGTAAGTGGCCATATATCAGTGCCATATGTTATTATACTTTTGATAATACTATTACACATGTCTCCTTGTTTTGTTGCTAATATTTTTGTTGCACAGAATTCTATTTAGTATTGAAATTGCATATTTCCCTTTATTATTTCTGTGTTTGATCTCTTCATCATATTCTTCATTGTTGTTTATTTAAACTGCTAAATATTCTACTTCACTGCAGCATTTAATTTTATTTCCTCTTTCCATTTCTAACTCTTCTTCAATATTATTTACCTTTATTTGTTATACAAACCTGAAGCTATTACCAGTGAAGCAAATTAAATCCACCAATATAACAGACAACATAAAGACTACATCTAAAGTAAGAACAAATTAGAAACTAAAAGCTCCACTTATCTTATTAATAATGCAAGGTGGTATACTGCTGACTATAGTTTCAAGTTGCGTAAGTTAGATGCAACCTGAAACTATAGTCAGCAGTATACCAGCTTGCAATATTAATAAGATAAGTGGAGCTTTTAGTTTCTAAGTTGTTCTTAATTTAGATTCTATTGTGTCACTGTCATTAGCTTAAATTTTTCCTTATTAAAGATCACAACTTACACCACATATTTAAGATAACTGAAGCCTGTGGTCTCTATATTATTTGTTATATTGGTGGATTATTTACACTTATTTCACTGTCACTCATCTTCACCAACTAATATTTCAACTAATACCACAATTGCTGCCGTACAGACATTCTGGCTATGGTTAATTTCAGCATATAACAATAAACAGTCCTTGGTTGATTATAGCATGTACTGTTCCACAAAGCAATTAAAAGCAGTGTTGCTAATAAGTTTCCACGAAAATTAATTAAAAAAAGAAAAACATGACCTCTGAAATCCCTCAATGAATGGTTCTAACATTTTAACAGGATTTGCTTGTGTATCATTTGGGTAGCACTGTTGCGGTTGATTTAGCTCGCTTTGAAAGTGAACTTATTTTTAACAGATTATGAAACTGTTGCAATTTTGGCAGGTTTTGCTAATGGACATGACTCTTTCTTGGGGTTTTGAAGCAATTTTACGGGTTTTACTGTTGAAAACTTCAAATCTTTTAAGAAAATGCCAAGACCTTTCAAATGACCCTAAAAGTTGTAATTTTTTAAAAATTGCTGTTTAACAGCTTTTGGAAGTGGACAGTTCATACAGTGTGTATCCTTTTACACTCATGAATGTGAGCTAGTAACTCTCCTGTATATGTATGAGTGTAGAAAGATAAAATGCTTGCATAGCAGTGGTTCAATAAGGCTAAACAAATTAAAAATAAAAACATAGATGCAACAACAGCTTTATCACTTGACTCAAACTAACTTGTTAGCCTAATATTTTATTTTGGCAATTGCTTTTAGTGAATTTCCTGAATCTTGCACACCTGAGTTACTATAGGTGTCCTTCAAGGCCTGTACTTATTAGAGAAGCTGCTCCTTTTTAACCGGTTGCCACAAGCTCGAAAGGCGACATCATACTTCCAAAAAATCCTTCAATAATGTTGTTCGCCTCTTCTCTGCAATATCCATCTGATTCTCCAAGTCACCCCTATCTGTAGTCTCTGCTCTTTCAATCTTCCATGACAAGTTCTCAATTTCTGCTTCAAGTTGTGCTTGCTGGTACTCAAACTGAAATAGATGGTGTCATATTATTGTGATAACATTTAAATACTGAGCTCTAAATTCCACATGGCTTTATATTAATTTGATTTTCTAAACATTATTGCCCAATGAGGCATACTATATTTGTCATTTATTCATAGTATACCATAAGTTCTTAGAATTTAATAATATATAGGTAAAATCAGAGTTAAATGATGATGAAGGGAAGATGCTTTGAAGCATGTTGTGAGTGAAAACCCCTGGTATTGAAGTTGTGTGCTGAATTTCACCTTAATTAATAAATGAATTATTTTTCATATTTATATAAAAGCAAACATAATATCTGATCATGTCATTCTTTGACCTACAAAATAGATGAATTATGCATTATAATTAATTATTAAGCATATAATTATCATTATAAATGAAAGATAAAATTAATATGGATTATTTTATAGTTAAAACCTCTTACCAGTTCCTTGCGAGGTCCAGGTTCCATGTAGTAAGCATACGGGTAAGTGTATTGCAAAGTGTAACGACACTTGGCAAGTAAAGTTGCTGCATCAAGTAGGTATTGCCAGTCAATCCAGGTTCCTGAGGAACCCATTACCTTCTTGTTAATGCGAGTTTTTATCTTTTGTAATGTTTGCTCCTCTAATTTCAGACTCTTGGAATGATTTTCCCACTGAAAACAAGAAATACAGCTGCATTTTTCATTTAACTGTTAGCTTAATGTTTTAACAGTTCAGCATTAAACACAAATAATTTCAAAAACCTGCTATGCCTTCAGCTTTAATATGTAATCTAAATTGGATCTTCACACAAAAGGAGGACCACTCGTAAGAGATGCTCACTAACCATAATTAAGAAAATGTGACATTCTTTTTTGGCTAATGAAGCCTTTACAGTACATGTAAATATTACAGTGCTTTTCCCTCACACTGCGGCCACTGCACCACTACATTTGCACTGGCTGCTGCTGCTCAACTCCTACTGAAACAGTTATAATATCCCTACAACTGCCTCACATGCACATCATTACTATTATAATGATAATAAGCACATACCTCATCATAAGAGTTGCCGGAGAAGTTCTTTATCTATGCATTTATGCCATCTTCACAGGAAATTTTCATTCACACTTACGAGTTGAACATCTGAAGTTTAGTGAATTTCTCACTTGATGTTTTCTTTTAATTCGTACAATGTATGAGGGTTTGTTGCATTCTTATTTTTCAGACCTCGCCAACAGGTATTAAACCATGCACGTACGCATGCACACACACTAACTCACTCACTCTTATTTCTCATGTGATCATTAGAGTTGAGTAAATTTCTATAATTACATTTCATGAAATGATAAGAGTAATTTACCCAAGCATAACATTCTTTTCTGATGCAGCATTTACACAGCTATTGTTTCTTTTTGTACAATAACACATACTGGAGTAAAGAGAAACCTAATTTTACACACAAGGTTCCCTTGTATGAAATGAAAATTGGTGTGTAGTAAATGCATACAGAATAATAAGACCTATATGTTTTGATCAAACAATAAATGCAGAGAGGTACGGATATGACACACCATTTTTTCAACAGCTAACTGATTTTGGCTGTCAGTCTGAATTCTTCCAACTAGACTCTACTAACACACATATTAAATACAAATCAGGAACTTTTTGAAGATTAGGGTAATTTGTAAAGAATTATGGTCCACACAATCAATGATTTAAGTATGTGATTTTTTATCTATGGGAGAACTTGAATAAGGTGTGTACATTGGAAGAACTAAAAGAAAAAGTCAAGCAAGAAATTCTATCAGTTTCAGATACTGAACTCTCTGAGTGAGCATAAAACTTTCCTGAGAAGATGCTAGAAGTACGTTGATAGAAAAGGGATAGCATTTTTAACATATCTATGATAAGACGGCTTATTATCATTGTAGTTTTAACTATGGGTAGTTGAGGTGGTTGCAGGGATGTTCTGTTTTAGCAGGAGTGGCTGGCATGCAAGTAGGCATGCAGTGATCAGTGTGGAGCAATATTTGCTCCATTTGTGAAAATCTGCAACAAACATTAGCGGTTTCTATCTTATTTATGCATTTTTAGCCACATAAAAGTTCAAGTACATTTGGGGTTTTAATTTTGGCCTAATAACAAGCTCTCAAGATATTTGGGTGTATCTTTTGAGAGTGGCATATATTTTAAAAGCCCATCATGCCTCATTTTTTGGTAGTTCCTTGATACTTCCTTTAGATTTCACTGCAATCTCATATTTTGACGTTGAACAGCTGTCTATGAGTCAGCCAGTTCAGTCAAATTTTCTGCCCACATGTTTTATTGACATTACAGGCCTCTGCTTCAACTGACTTTCAGTTTTTCACTGTTCATTCCCTGCACTTTATGAAAATGGGGACTCATAAGGATTTTAGTATTGTATTTAGTAGTGGTAGTGAGATCTTGTCAAACAACTGCTGAGGTCACTGGCACCCTGAATATTTAGTGTTACAGTTCACTTCTTATTCATTTCTTGGTGCTTCAATGCCTAGTACAGGCACCGGCAGGATTTGTCCGATTGAGCTTTGCTCTGGCTTGCTGCTAGCTTACAGCCTTAGCACAGCTCTCAGATTACGTCAACTAACCATACAACAGATCAAATTAACCTGAATGTTTACTAATAGAGAATCAATATTCTACATTTATAGCATTACACTGCAGCAGAATACTTTCGCTCTGCGTATCTACTTGATGAATTTAATTATTTTATACCTTTATGTATAGCGACTTAATCAGCAAAACACAAAACAGAAACAGATTTTCCATATTTAACTGATGAACTCTTAAACGTAACAGGAACAAAATTATATTTCATAGTATAAAAACTCAAGACAGATAATACAATTAGAGCAGTTAAAGGTCTAACTGATGAGAAATTATGAATAAGTAACTTCTATGAATTATGAAATGCAGCTTGCATTAAATGTTTTAGTTTTTGTTGGTTAGTTTCCTGTTGACCACCCTATGAATATTTGGGGAGATATTTCATGCTGCTTTGATTCTAAGCACTGCATTAAGATTTTCATCAAGAATGCATATACATGTATTGCTGTGCCAAACGCTTATGTGAAGTTAAAAAAAAAAAAAAAAAGGAACACAAGAGTATGTGAACATCTAGGAGATATTCAGAGGCTAAAATGTTCATTTTTGAGTTTCTCAAAGTGAATTTCATTGTTGCCATTATTATAGTGTCTAACTGAATAGTTAATTTTAACCATCTAAAACAGGTCAAAAAGGAAAAATCACTCTGTGAATAATGTGCATGTTAAGAGCTTAATGTGACCTACCAAGCCCTGGTATTTGGAGATGGTACACAAGATTCATCCTGTAGCTCTTTACATGAGTGGTGCTTTGGTCATGGAATAAGATGTTATTTTTGTGCATAGCTGCATTACTGTTGTGCTACAACTGTTTGCATGCACCTTTAGGATAATGTTTCAGCACATACCCTTTCGTAGTAATGAAGGTACTTCTTCAGGGCTTCCCTGGCCTGAGCATGGACAGATTCATGTGCAATGTTTGGATTTTCTTTATAACGGGAACATTCATAATATTCTGAACCATGTGACTTCCAATCTCCTAAGCACATCCAACAGAAGTCATGTTTACAGCTATAACACTGCATGTGGTTACATCCTCCATTCTTCTCAATGCAAATATGGCACCTTGGACACTGTAATAACAAAATAAGCTATCAGTTACATTTTATGGAATTATTCCTTATAGTTAAAAGCTATATGTTTAAAAAATGAAAGAGTATACAAAAGTTATACACATTATTCCATGTCAAACCAACCAATGGCCTGACCCTCAGTGTAATGGCTGCTCATTTTTTAGTTATATTTATGTTATGAATACATTTTTTTATTTTCCAAAAGTTTTCAATCTTGAATTATTGAGTTATGGCTGTAACAACATTTTGAAAACTGTCAAAAACTTGCACACAGGTCCACTTTAAAGCCCTCACAGGTAAGGCTATAACTGGTCTTACATATGTGGTTGAGGTCTTACTTTAACACTTATACATTACATTTGATATGTACATAATAAACAAGTTTTGATAAAAAATAAAAATTTACCAATTTAAAAAAAAATGTATATTTTGAGTTCCTTGTTAAGCATATGCTGTCTGTACTTTTGAAAGAAAATATGGGACAATTATGCATGTTTTGTTAAAGTACAGTGCAAATTTAAAACTGGGGCCTTAATGGAACCATATTTGAGGAGGTAACACACAAATGCAAACTTGTCCAAAATCTTACAAAAATGGGTTAGGATATGGAACATAACATTGAGCATGAGCGGAATGTCTGTACATCATGAAATTCAAGCAAACTTGGTTCTGTCCGCCAAAATAAGCATCCAAAAACACAGATTACAGAGCAAATGTGAACCTGTCCATGTATACATTTTGAGCAAATAAGAATAATATGGCTAATAGGAAGTGTATGTTCAAGTCACGTGATACTCGAGTAATGTTATTCTCCTGCATAATTTATTACAGTGCATGTCTTGTTCTCCAACGTAACTATTAACGCCATTGCCAATTGTAACAGTAATAAGCAGAAAATGGATGAGTAAGGAGGTGCTGCTGTGAAATCTGTTTAAAGGCCTAAGAAATTTAGAACATATTAGTGAAATGAGAATTTTCATTTGTAAAAAGGAACTAATGAGAAACATTAACATTGAAGTGAAGGCAACCGTATTCTACAGATCCTGTCAAGATCAGAACGAGTGTAAGTCTCTTCTTAAATGAGGATGGCATAAATAAGTTCAGTCAACCAATTGGAAGTAAGCCACTCAGTTATTTAATTCCTGATGCAAGGCAGAAATATGTTGAACTGCTGAAAACAATTTTCGGGGAAGAATGGAAAAGTCAGGAGACCTTAAGATGTTATGAAAACATTATTGAACTCCCAGTTGTAGCTATAGGCAGATGCTGAGAGATGGTGCTGCCAATACTATGTGTGTATGCAGTGAGTCTTGGCGTACATATTAGGTTCACAGCCATATACAGCAATTAAATGTGGGAGCAACTTTTGAACAAATTGCCATCAATGTATCTTTCCCATTTCCTGTGTCTGACAAGGGAAATAAGTACCTTTTGGTGATCATGGATTGTTTGACTAAGTGACCAGAGGTGTATGCCATCCCTAATCAAGAAGCTAAGAGAACTTCAGAGTACCTTGTGGAGGATCTGTTGTTGCTTTGGGGTACCATTAGAGTGCACAACAACCTAGGCGCCAATTCTGAGTCGAAATTGATGGGGGATGCACTGGAGCAGCTAGGAGTACACAAGATATGCACAACACCTCTTCATCCACAGTCAGATGGCATGGCAGAGCAGTACATTAAGACTCTCTAAGAACATCTGAGGAAGACAGTCGCCAGTCACAAAAGGGACTACGATGTAAGGGCGTTAATTTTCTTAATGGCCTACTGCGTGTCAACACAACACACTTGGGCTGGTACCAACAGGCTTTGGTGTTTAGTAGTGAGTTGTGTCTTCCATGTAACCTCATATTTGAGATAGTTTCAGGGTAGAACAGCCAGCATTTGAGTACTTAGAGGGCCTCACGAACCATCTTCACAACATGCTTGAAATGGTCTGTCAGCACATCGAGGGGGCAAGCAGCCATACTAATGCTGAGTTACAAGAAAACTGCCATATAAGTAGCTACTCCCTTCTTTATTTATGACTGGGTAAACTAGTAAAGTCTCTAAACTTCCAGCAGTTGCAAGGACATTATATGATCAGTTAACTACTCTCGTCTTCAAGAAGAGAAAATGCAATTCGACAGAGCTGGCATAGTTAGGTATATAGTTATCTTAATCACCCATATGATGTTGCTGCAACAAACAATTGCCACACGTTCAGGATTGCACTTCTGATTTTGTTGACAAAGTCATTTCATGTTTTTTGCAAGCCAAAATGTAGAACAAAAGGAATGGAAATGAACTTTTCTCTTAAAGGAATAACATATTGTCAGCATTAATTTCAGAAAACAAGAATATTATAAAATTAAGTCATGAACACAGTTACAAAGTGAAGTAAGAAAGCTGGTAATGTGGAACTACGTGCTCAGAATGTAGACTGCTTGGACTTCAATAGAAAAGTAATTAATTAGTAGAAAAGTAACCTGTCCTGTTCCTGAATATTTCACCAGGACCTTGAATTTTCGTGTAACTATAGCTTATAGCACCACTAACATTGGAGAACTTACTAATCATAGAACCTTTGTCTCACACTTTGTAAATAATTGCCTTGACCTTGCAAGCAACAGCTGATTTTGTGCCAACATGGACATATATACCTACTTTGTGCTGTCAGTTTTTCACTCTGCATTCTACCATGTGCAAGATATCCATGAATGTTTATCTGGAGAACCTAAATCTAACTTTAAATTCTATATTGCCATATTCCTGAGAGGGATAGAACCTATATCTAAAATTCCTCGGTCTTGGTAGAAATGCAGGTTAAGATTTCATATTTTGCTAGAACAATTGCAACCATTTATTGCACAATTTGTAGTAATAGATGTAATTGACAATAATTCGCCCTCAGGATATGATAGTTACACTCATAGGAAGCTATATGTATATACTTGAAATAAATGGGTAAAGCCATCTAAATTGAGTATCATGGTCAGCACCCAATATCACTTATTGCAAATATGTAGAATTATATTGGTGCATTCCTTTATTGCAGAACTTGTAGTAATACAAGTGTAATTGATAGTAATTCATCAGGATATGGTAGTCACAATTATATGTATATGCTTGAAAAAGTGAAGTCACTTAATATGGATGATGGCTGGCTCCAACAATTTTAATGAGGCAGCATTATGTTCTTAAACTACTGCTTATTAACTTAGGATAACTTTACATCTACCTAAGATCCACTAAAATATGCTGACAGTTCTGACATCATGTAAACAACATGATTAGCGAGTCATGTAAACAATGAGACAGCAGCTAGAGGAACCTCTTCATTTTATCACATTGGGTACAGTACCTTGTCAAAATTAGAAACGTACATCAGTACTAAAAATACTGATAAAAATATTTTGTGACGAAAGAGGGTTTTCAGTACATATGCAATCTTAAGCGAAATGCACTCAGATCCAATATAACCTCTTTGTCAGCCAAAGATTTTATAATGAAGAACAGAATAGAAATACACTTCCTGGCATAAAACTGTAACTCTATATACATATCAATCAACATTAATGCACACGGCAATAGTTTTTATTTACTTATATCCGAGGATGTCAATATGAAACAAATTAAGAGGAAACCATGCGATGAAGCCAATAATGACAGTCATTCACTAACTGTTTATAGATCAGAGATTCGACCTATAATGATACTCGATCAATTGGCATTGTAGATCGGTCTTGTAACTCATTTCAGAAGCAAATGAACACTTTAGCGCTAACGAAACCTGTAAGTGCATTCTTGCAACCCAACATGAGGCCTGTTAAACCTTACCTGGACCAAAGGGCAATGTGCCAAGCTTCAACAACCCTGACAAGGACTGTACCATGTGGTGAAGAGGATTAACAATGTAGCCTACTACTTCCAGAGACTGCCCCAAGGAAGGATATTGGTGGTAGTACATTTGGACCACCTAGCCAGATACAGCGCTGGTCAAGACAACCAGCTTTGCAGAGGAAGCAGTGTGGGCAAACCTGATGAAACAATCAACCAGGCTATCGATGATAGCTTTGAACATGGGAGATTTGAGAAAAGAAACCTGAATGGTACAGTCAGCCAAGAATTGGAAGGGGTTTCTCTGACTCCTCTCCAAAAAAATATTTGCCATTTCTATTCTTGTAAATTCTGGAATACTATATTAATGTGTGTCCCTAAAAACTGAGGGCCATAAAAAAATGTCGGAAAAATAATGTGAATCAGTAACAAGATAGTTGTAAGTGAATTACTAGTGATTTCTAAGTCACAGGTGCAAAGTGAGGTTTATAACTCATTTTGCATAATAAATAAAGTTTGTTACAAGTTTTAATAGGTGGTTTTTATACATAGCCTGATCAACTACAGGAGAATATCATTGTTGTCAAATTTTGGGAAAATGTTTCCTGGCACACAATCAGGAAGAATTCAGACATGCTTGGAAAATAAAAATTTGTGGCTATATCAGTTGGGTTTTAGGAAAGGAAGAAAAGCTACAGATACTTTCATATCCAGCAATGCAGTACATAAACACACTAGCAAAAAGCATGGAAGGGTTATATATGGAGACTTTGTAGACTACAGTATAATAAGTGATATTATAGTATAAGTGATATTCTTTGTATAAATTACTGACAAGGGGCCAATGGTACATTGATGTTACAAATTGAGCTGCAATTCCTTTTAGTGAAAAATCAAAAATTAAATTGTCTGTATCTTGGCTTTTTCTCCCATAGGCCCAAGTTGGACAAGAAAAATATTATTTACAAATTGGAATGATTCACTAATAATATCTAATACCTTGCATACACTTAGTGTTTATAAAGCATTAAATAGGCAACTTATAAAAATGTACAACTTTTAATCTCCTCAGCTTTCTTTTTTGGAGACACATTTCATTTTTTTCCAGTGATGGGTAACTGCAGCTGATTTTCTCTTCACTATATGGAATCTTTAATGCATTCTTGCATGCATATACCTGTAGCCTCAGTGCAGGGCAAGTTTTATTATGCTGTCCCAGGCAGCTCATCATTGAGCAGAGGACAGACCTAAGTCAGCCAAAACAACTTAAAACTTTATAACTTTTTCCCAGTGAATAGGGATCCCATGGGAGAGAAATTTGAGGCATGGGTATTTTAGCTTCAAATCTATTTTCTGTACAAAAAGAATCACAGCTCAATCTGCGTCATAAATGTGATAATAGGCCCTTGTATGAAAAGCTGGGTTATAGTTAATATTTTTAAGAAACTATATAAACAAAATATTCTTAAAAAAAGTGCAAGAGGAAGAAGTTTGTTGCCTAGGAACTTCATTGAGCCAATCATATAAAAGTCCAAGGGTGCAAAGTCTGGATAGTATGGTGTGTGCTGGAGCAGCTCCTGACCAAATTTCACCATTAGATTGCCATGAATGTTCCAGAACATGGCCATTAAAGCTTTTTTTTTTTATTTTGCAGATTACACCATTTTGAATTCCTTGATTGTTGTGAAATCGAAATGTTTCTACTCCATCAAGATCTGTTTCCTTTCTTTTCTTTTCTTGTTTTTTTTTCCCCATGCATATAGTGGTATGCCCAGAACTCATCACCAGTCGTAATTTCTTTCAGGAAGGCATGCCCTTCTATTACATAATGCCATAAGAGATCCAAGCATGTCATCATTCACTTGGCTTTCTGGACATCAGTCAGGTTCTTCAGTACCCAGGGGGCACTATATTTATAAAAATTCAATACTTCAGCACAATAAAATACACTGCAATGTAAGAAATATGACATGGTCACAGATGGATCTGCTGGTCATTTATAATTGCATTCCCAATGGCTGTGACATTCTGTTGAGTTGCACCTGTCACTGATTGCCCACAATGTAGTGAGTCAACAAGGTTCAAATACAGCAGAGTCCTACCAATCCAAACCCTTCTAATCCGAAAATCACCTAATCCAAACAGGGCTGGGAAACAACATCTACCAAATTTGTTTTGAATTTTAAAACAGGATAAAATAAAGATTAAGACTAAACTAGTTTTTCCAAGTAAAAACATAAATTTATTAGCACAGAAAAACATGAAATAAATGCTACAGGAGTAAACAGTGAATCTGTCGGCTATCTTATACACAAAAACTAAAAAAATAGAGAGCCTAAACCTGCTAACAATGTACATAACAAAGCTGGAATGCAATTTTTTAACGTTAATGTGAAAACAAAATAGAAAAGCAAATCTGACTTTCACCAACCTAACTTGCACTAGATAAACACCTTATGTTACATTACAGTAATTGGTTTTTGAGCCTCTGAGTAGCTATAAAATAAATTACAGCATACTGTATCAATTTCCTATTTTCAATCATTTTAATGCTTAACACATTAATGCTTTAAGTCAGTATGTTGTATTCACCGAAAATCCACCTAATCCAAATTTTCGCTAATCTGAACATGGTTCAGTCCCAATTAGTTTGGATTAGTGGGACTCTACTGTAGTCTCTTTCAAAGAATGATAACCACCTGGTAATGCTGCAATGGTCCAGTCTTTCCCATGTATGCCTAGCATTTACTGTGTATTTCATTCAGGTTTTATCCTTTCACCCTCCAAATACCAACTACACCTCATTGAACATCACAATTTGGCAAGCACATGCAACCTTGTGACATAGTTCTTACTTCTATCACAAGAGCTATATTTAATTGAACATATGTCTCTTGCGCAAACTTTAATCTATACGCCTGCAAAATACCGCCATCCCAGTTGTAACTTCATTTCATGAAATAATTATTGTGGATTAATGATCCATCCTCATATTTTGAATGGCTTGGGATAGAATCTGGATTAGCTCCAGGCCATGTAAACTATATAATGAGCTTTGTACAAATTAAAAAAAAAAATAAATAAATAATGTTTATAGCTAGATTATTTGGTTCATGCTGTTATTCTGGATAAAGAATTTATATCACAACAAAGGCAAATCTTAAATTTTCATAGTAATAAATTTATTTTAAATTTGCATCCTGTAAGAAAACTGATTTCCAATATTATATTCCTCCTCTAAGTTAATGTGCAGCTGGGTGATTAGCTGGCTTGCCTGTTGTACTCCAAGCAAGGCGAGTCATTAAAAAGCAGAACCTACTCAAAAAACATGCTTGTCCTAGATAACCACCATGGTCATACTATAGCTAATGTACAAAGTTTTAAACGAGAAGAACTGACTTGGCTGTCATTCCTGGAGGACTTGCATCAATGCTCCAGCCATGGATGTCTGTGTCAATCAACTATTTAAACCTGTATTAAAATCTGCTACACAAGATGGCAAGGAAGAGCAGCAACTCACTTCTAGTGGAAAATCAACTGCCCAGAAGTGAAACAAATGTGCAAATGGGTGATGGGACTAAATTTATCTGCCGTTTGTGAAAATAAGTTAAAGACATGAAGAGTTTTGAATTCCCTCAATGAATTGCAGGAAGATAGGCTATGGAAGGATAGAGTTCTTGACAATGAAAATCACAATGACAACTTCCCTTGTAGTGATGACAAAAATGCTAATGAATATTGTAGTCTTCAATGTTCTCAATATAAATATTTAATACAGCTGTACAAAGAATTTTTCTCCCTCCAAAATCTGGATGCGGGGGTTATTAATGGGTGGAGATTATTTGCATATGATACATGGTAATACAAAAGAATTCTTTGTTAAAAAATGTAATTTCATAAATTTTACTATGCTTAATGATTCTTTGAAACATAAATTTATGCTTCAAGTTTTTGACTGTATAAATGATCAGAAAATTACAATTTTAGCTTTGATGTTATTTGAAAATAGCCTATGACAGAGGATATTTTTTCCTGTTCTCCTGTTGTTGTATGTTGTTGTTGTTGTTGTAGTGTTTAACGCCCACTTTCACTACTACGGCACCGCAGACGGTGACACTGATGATACATGGAATGAAGATGGAGCACCGGTGGAATGAGATGGCGGGGGAAACCAGAGTACCCGGAGAAAACCCGCCCTGACGCCGCTTCGTCCACCATGAATAAATACCACATGCGGGTCCCTGGGATCGAACCCGGGCCGCCTGGGTGGTAGGCGAGCGCGCTAACCGCTTGGCCACGGCGCCGGCACCTGTTCTCCATCAAGCGAATATGGGAAAGTTACATAAATCAATGAAACACTTAAAATGCAATTTTTTCTGTAACTTACATCCTTAGTGTGAGCACTAATGTAGTTTGCAGTTTCACTATCATCAGCACATTTAGTCAGCCACTTCTTTATAGTTGAGCAATCTGTTGGTGCATGGTAGTCAGTCCCACAGCGAAAACTGCAAAGGAAGTAATTATAACACTTTGTATCTATCCAAGTTTTTAATTATACTGCCAATTATACCTTGTGTACACTAACTTAACAAGTAATCTGAAAATCATACTTCAAAATTATAACAAAAATAAGCTCAGGCAAAGCAGAAAATTCCCTATGGCAAATCAGTTGTCTCTCTCACATCATCATTGTAGTCATCTTTATCTTTACAAATGATGTATTGCTCTTAGAAATTTAACATCTGCTGCAATATTTCCTCTTTCTATTAAAATTTTCCATCCATCATTGGTTTTTCTGCATTTAAAATCTAAAGAATTCAATATCATGTACATAGATGACACAGAGCTTTAATCAATTTTCATCCTCATTTAATGTGTGTATTTCTTTGTGGTAGGAAATTCCCCATCACAAAAGTAATAAATTGTTCACTGCAAAAGGTCTGAAATAAAATCCTCTAAACATGTATCAGACTTCTGTATGTGATGTCTTTTTCTTGGAGATGAAAATATCAGTTTGTCCTTCAGCAATAGAAGATACCACATCTTGAGACCACCTCCTTCCTGATCATTTAGCGCTTGTGGTTCTGTTATCTGTTCTGAGTCACAGGCTGACACAATAAACAATAGTCACAAAGAGCATTGAATAGAGAACACGAAAGTTTCTTAGCAGAGCTCCCTATTTAAAGATGAGTGCAACCAGTCTCTGCAATCAGTTAATGTAGAGAGCTGGGTTTTAGATTGCAAGCTTCAAAATAAAATACTCTTCATGAACAGGTTATTCACATTTCTTTAGCATGAGTAAATTTTGTGTGCAAATTATATTTCTGCCACAGCATATTTAAATATACATCGCAAGGCGTGGCAACCCTCTGGTTGGATATTATGTTGACCAGCTCCTCCTGCCACCCACCTTTAAATTTGTGCCTGCCATAAGAAACTAAATTAGGACATATGTGTAATTATACTAACCTGCTCTGTTCTTGCACATTCACATTAACTCTTGAATATCAATACAGTGGAATCCTGATAACTTGACTCTCGATAACTGGACATTCCACGTAACTCAACAACCTTTTCTATTTTAATTATATTTATCATTAAACATGACTGTTATCATTTCAATAAACAGTACATATAAACAGTACAGCCTAGTGTAGCCTTAGTATATATACAACCTATCGCATTGTCCCGTAGTTTATGATCAAGTTCACTTTTGCATTTATAAGACCTTAAGGGTGTCAGGTTATCTTTCCCACTTTCATGTAGTACATAAACATTGCGAACCGTGCAGATCAAGTATAGTGCCTGCTTGCATTATCAACAGTGTGTTGTTTATTTTTAGGAAGAAACCAGAGATGTTACCCTCATCATTAATTTACATGATGTCACTTGTGCAGTTACTAGCAAGGTCATTCATCACATCTAAAAAAATATGTTAAGCTAAACTTTCAGTCACAATTTCTGGTTACAGTGCAGCTTCCAAGATTTTAGGGTTACTGTTAGTGTCGTATTTATGCCAGTGAAAATATCCAACGAAAAGAAAAGACAAGTTAACATGACAATGGAAATTAAATTGGACATATTAAAGAGACCAGACAAAGGGGAACATATTAATACATAATACACTTCAGAATATGTTACACTTTTGTTTCCTATATCGTGCTCAAACATGCATTCCATGTAATTAGCACTAATATGTTATGAGTTGTGAATAGCAGACCCCTTATTCTGTAAAACCAGATATATTGGTAACTCGACAGCCTCTCAGTCCACATTAGGTTGAGTTATTGAGATTCTATTATAGTAACAAATGCAGTATCTTGAAAGAAAGCCTTGGATATGTAGTTTTACTGACTAAATTTGACATAGTTGATTAACATCAGGACAAATGTTTAAAACTTGACTGAGATGATATTTTATTAATTATTATTCACAAGTTTGGTTCATGGGACTATACCTCCAAAGCATTTAGTCTTGCTGCTCGGTTACATGGGGATACATGATGTATTTATCTAAAGTTATATGTACACTTACAAAACAGTTACTTAATTCACAGTACTGTGCAGTGGGAACTATGACACTTATCTAAATAGTTTTTCTATATTTTGTAGCACCTTGGAGCTCATTTGCCCCTTTCTGCATATTTCTATATGTTTGAAATAAGCATATCATTGCCTAACTTGTGTACACTCTCAGTTTTCAGAGATCTCTTATCAGAACATTTGACATCTAAAAACATCCCAGTCAATGTTTCAGCAAGTACTCCTGTAGCTTTGGCAGTTATTCTTTCTGCCAAGTCAGTTGTCTCAATAATGGTTGTATCAATGTAATAACCATCTTCATAGTATCAACTTATGCACAGCTATCCTTTGCCATGCCTACATCAAAATCTTGGAACTCTAAGCTTTAATAAGAGTGGGCTCTGCCATATTTTTCATTCACAGGTGATAACTGATTAGCTCATTTACATTGTGCTGCATAGATATAGTGGTGAAACACTGGCAGCAGATGTCACTAGACTCAATACACATGCATGAGAGATGACAGCACAATGCAGATGTGAAAAGTAATCAACCTCAGCGTAAGTTGGGAAAGGTGTTCCCCAAGCAAGTTCTTTTTTAAAAGCCAGATAGTATTTGCCAAAAGTCACGAGTATAGCTAAGTTTCTTCCAGCTAGTTACATTGCCCACCATACTTGTTTATACTGCAAGACAAAATTACATATTTATACATTTCATTGCTTGTTTTAACCCTAGAACCCTAAGCCTCGTTATTTTTACGACGCACAATTGGCAATCCTGCTTTTACCCCTATAGTTTTCGTGCCACAATTATTTCCTTTTCAGTAGCTTCCTAGCTTTTGAAGAGCTTTGTCAGTGGGTGTGCATTGTCGAAATAGGATGCAACAGTGCATTGTTAGTAAGGTCTTTGTCGTAAATTTTACGACGATTAGTGTTCACGTATCCAGAATTTCATAAGGAAGCAGATTTATTTTTGTAATAATATGAATACAGGAAAGCAGGACGTGTAATAACAATTCAGGAAAGCAGTTGAATCATTGCTTTTGATCGTTTCAGATGAGTATTCTACGTGCAGACGACCCAAATTTTGAAAAAAAGATTATGGCAATGCTTCTTGAAGAAGATAGTAGCCCCGAGATTGATTTTAGCTCCGACGAAGAAATTGATAATGTGGAGTCTGATGATGTAATAATAACTGATACAGATGGTGAAGATATGGCAGGATGAAATATTGATGTGTATGAGCAGCGATGAAAATTCTCCTCTAACTAGGCAACGTGGACGTAAAAGTAGAAGGTTAAAATCTAAACATTCTAGTAATTTTGCATTTGAAAGTGAAGAGAACGGCAACATTTCTTCGCCACCAGAAAGTCTATATATTGTGATGCCACCAAAAAGTATTCTGAAAGCGAAGAACAAACATCGCTGGTCTGCGAAACCTGCTAGTCATTCAAGATGCAGCACACCAAGCAGAAATACAATCCACTTCATTCAGACGCCTATTGGACAGACTAAAGAAGCGGCGATGGCCACTGTGTATGTTTTATGGCATGATTAATAATGGCTGTGTAAATGCCTGGGTTATCCACAGTCACAATAATCAGCGCCAAGGGACACACAAATTGGCAAGGAAGGACTTTCTAACACGCTTGTCTGAGGAACTCACTATGCCATGGATGGCGAAGAGACTGGAGTCCCCCAGTTTACTAACACACCTCCGTGTAATGATACAGGATATTCTCCAGAACAGTCACCCTCCCAAAGGCAAGAACCACAGGCCAATGGCAAGAGAACCATTTGTCATGTATGTCCTTCTAAAAAAAGAAGAATGACAACAACGTACTCCAAAGAATGTCGCCATGCATACTGCACAGAACATAGGGCAAATTGAAGTGAGGCGAAATAGAACTCTCTCTGTTGTCTCATAACAGTTTAAATGAGTCAAGATAATATTTTATGAGGCAGGCATAAACATTTGAGAGCTAATAGTAATGTATTTTGTAATAGAAATAAACAGTAGTAAATTTTACGAGGCTTAGTGTTTATGTGCTATAGGAACAGGGTTAGTGTTCCAGGGTTAAACTCTCATTCTTAAATTTGACAAAATTCAATTGAACACTTACCAAAACACTGATTTACACACACTGCAAATAGATCGTTTTGCAAATGGTTCTTTGGCTCGCACTACCACTTGGCAATTAGGTCCTGGACAGAATCTAAGTTGTGGATGTGATTTCACATAATCGCGAAAAGCAAACTGTTGATATTTCTCACGAGTGTTTGGTCGACTCAGTAAAGTTAGCACAAAATCTTCAGGACCCAACACTTCACATTCTTGAGCCATGCAGCCTATACCTGTTCATAAAATTTATAGGTTTAACCCAGCAGAATTTGTACAAGTTATATTGTTAATGTTATTAGCTTAATATGTAATGAAAGCTCAACAATAAATAAAGTCAATAATTTAGTAATCACTGTAACACTCCAAAATTGATAATTATGCTTATGAAAAGTGCACAATATTACAAAAGGCTTATTTTGTATCTTCTAGTGATTTTAATTCTTACACCCCTGCAAAATTATTTTATAACTCTTATAACTAAAATAGCTGCAGCAAATAAACTGATATAATAAAATAAACATGTTTAAAGCTAAGCAGAAAGAAAATTGCTCAAAGGGTGAGCATAGTAGTATGTTTTATTTACAAAAGTGGTCTTACACCAGCAGCTTCAGCGTGACTAGCCATCATCCATGCATGTTATAAGACCACTTATTTAACCTGGAACCTTGCCACCCAAATCCACTGGCGAGATAAAAAAAACTTGGTGGATCTACTTACTTTCCACCAAGAGCATTTTTCTGGCCATGAAATACATAGTTTCACTCATTTCTAGAGTAATGTGTTACACCTGAGTTGCTCGCCATTGCGTAATGGCGTACTTGCCACCTTGCATGAGTAAACCTGCAACATGCCAGCCACAGAGCTCTGCTCTGGGGTACGCTGCTGTCACAGCGCAGTGGATACTGGCAGAGACCTGCGACGGGAATGAGTGAGGTTGCTATGACCTTTGTCCAGTGATGTACTGGCTATCTTCTTTGCTGTCCTCCCTCTACAGTCATGCTCGGTGCAACTCTGCTGTGCACTCGCGTGTACTCATACTCAAACTCATGGGCTCGGAACAGCCTGTTCTAGAGGCTACAGCTTTTCAGCCAATATCACTGAACATTCAGAAGAACGCAGAGAGTTTGAATTATTTCATTTATTCAACCTCCAGCTGCAGTTAAGCAGAGTTTTCTAAAATATTATGTGTTACTTCTCATAAGCATGATTGCAAGATTAACTGATATCTAAAGGAATTTAGTAGCAGTGATGTCCAAATTATACTTGGATATTTACAGAGTGGGTTTTAACATTATATAAATTACATTTTGATCTATAAAGGGCAGGAGCTGTTGCTTTCATCTCCAACCTCAGGAGTCTGACTGCTGTTGCTGATGGTAAATGAATGTAGCTCTACTGGTGGAACAATGAATTACTTCCTAACTTGTCAATTGGCAGAAGTTTGAAACTTATTAACCGGTATAGTATCCAAAATGTTTTTGGAATCAAACACAGTGAAGCAATTCATAAAATACACTTAATGAAAGGTGGAGAAAACTTGGACTTTCTTAATAGCTTCACTCACTTGCATAACAAATAGGTGAGTGAAGCTATTAACATTGTTCACACATTAACACTTTAATATGGAAGCACAAAGACCAGCTAATAAATTTCAAAATCCCACCAGTTGACACTTTTGTGAAGAAGTTCATTGCTCCACCATCACAGCCAGCAACAACAGTCAGATCCCTGAGGTTGAAAATGGAAGCAATGGGTACCAAAACCAGTCCTTCATAAATTAAACTGTAAATGATGTAGTGTTAAAAATCCAACTCCCCAAATACACAATGATTATTACTGCCATACAACAATATACCTCAACCAGAAAAAAGAAATACGAGGGGCGTCTCAAAAGTAACTTGCACTATTTTTTTAAAAAATAACAAAACGTTTAAATATTTTAAAAAGGGTATATTTTGAAAGCTACATTCAGTACCTATCTTTCCACATAATTTCCTTGAACCTAAATACATTTTTGATACCATGGTAACAGTTTTTTTAACCCAATGTCAAACCACTCTCCCGCCAAACTGGATAGCCATCTTTCCACTTCTTGTTTCAGTTCCTCGTCATTTACGAAGCGCCTTCCCCCAAGATGTTGCTGCAACTCTGGAAAATGATGGTAATCACTCGGTGCAAGGTCAGGTGCACTAGATGGATGACCGAAAACATTCCATCGAAACTGCTCAAAAGGGCTTGAGTTTCACGAGCAGCGTGCGGGCAAATGTTATCGTGGACCAGAAAAACTGTTTTGCTCAACTTTCCCTTCCTTTTGTTTTGCATGGCTTTTTTGAGTTTTCTCAGCACCTCACAATAGCGAGCAGTTGTCATCGTGGTCCCATGGAGCAGGTAATCGATTAACAGTACTCCCTTCGAATCCCAGAATATCGTTGTGATGACCTTGACAGCCGATGCAACAACTTTTGTCTTTTTTTGGAGTTGCCTCATCCATTCGTTTCCACAACTTGCACACACTTTCGATAGACACAGATCCTTAGAAATAATCCTGTGAAGCGATGCACGGCTTATTTCAATATACAGAGGAAGTTGAAACAAACCTGCATCAAGTGTAAGGCGCTGATTGGTGTTCACGCTGCTCGAACCTCGTCAACAATATCCGGAGTGAGGAAAGTGGAGGGTCGGCCGCTTCATTGCTCATTGTGTAATGTTATTCTCCCTTCAATGAACAATTGGGGCCAACGAGAAACCATTTGTCTTGACAAAACGTCTTTTCCATAAACACTGCACAACTCGCAATGAATTTCAGTCGCACATTTATCTTTTTCCCGTCAGAAAACGGATTACAGTGCGAACTTCGCAATCGGCGGTAGGAACGAGTGGAGTCTCCATTGTTACTGCCATTTTAAGGTCCAAGCAATAAACTTAGGGGCGTAGGAATTTTACGGTGCTGCTACTACACCCATACCTATATACCCTGGGACTTTCAGACTTTTTCCGCCTACCGCGCAGATTTAAAAAAATAGTGCAAGTTACTTTTGAGATGGCCTTCGTAAAACACTCCAGGTGGTACACAGCAGCACCAACATACAAATTATGATTACTCCTACAGTGTCATCATTTTATGGTGAGGCCACAAACCGTCTATTTGCATAGCATGCTGTAATGCTGTGACCTTGGTATTTCTCTGCTGCACAACTAGTGGTGAATGATGCACTCAAGATTAACCTTATCAGTAAGGTTAGGATGTTTATGACCTAAAAAAATGGAAAATATGACTGCAAATATGCCTTTAAAAATGGCCAAATATGACAAAAAAATCCTAAAATATGACCTAAAATGAACATATTTTCTTAAAATGAAAGTCTAATTCAACAATTTTAATGACACTAAAATATTACATTTGGTACAGGAATTCAATCCACCAATCACATTTTAAGGATATTAAAGGTGATTTACAGCTTTATCTGCGATGTGCTTCTAAATTTTAAGAATTTGTTTCTGTTTGCTTGTTTCATCGACTCCAAATAATATTTTGTGGACCATGTACTTCCCTATAAAATATGAACATTTTCGTTATTATAAAATTAAGGTACCTATTAATTAGGGCATAAATGTTAAATTAATGATTTAAGTTTCTAAATATTATGAACCAGTTTTCAGTTTCCATTTTTGTCTGCATTGCAGTATATAACAATGTGCACTTTCAGATTCTCGAATAGGAGTCTTCTCCTGTTGTCACTTAAGATTGTCTTACACCTTTCGATGTCACAGGTGCATATTTAAAAAAGGTCAAGTCACTGCAATTTAGCTTTGGTTCATCTTCTTCCAGAACAGCATCACCGCCACTTAGAATACCTTTAATTTTGCACAGTGTTACATATCCTATATTTCCATTCAACATGTTGCAAAGTTTGTTCTTTACAACAACCCCAACAAGCCCTCCTGCTTGTGCTAGTACACGTTCTGCACTTTTTACTTGCTCCACGCTTTCACGCAGTTCCAAACTAACTGTCTCAAGAAGAGAAAATGCTCTTGTGATGCCTTCATAATTTGACTTGATGTATGCCAAATTACCCTTCAAGCTGCTTGCACAATTTTAATGGAAGATGCCTCACGATTGTCAAATTCATTGATAATTTCCTCAATAGCTTCATAATTTTTGCAGTAATATTCAGCTGCACTAAGCCATATACCCCTTCTTGTCAGTATTAGCTGGGGAGGAAGTGGAAGTAAAGGTCTGTGTTGTTGAAATTTTGTCAGTCTCTTTGGAGATTTTAGAAATATTTCATTCACATTTGATATCAATTTATCCACATCATAAAAATGCACTCTTACTTCCTCTGCAACTCTGTTGTTGTGATGGTGGTGGTGTTTAACGCCCCCTTTTACTACTACGGCACCGCAGGTGGTGGCACTGATGACACATGGAATGAAGATGGAGCACTGGTGGAATGAGATGGCAGGGGAAACCGGAGCACCCAGAGAAAACCTGCCCTGACGCCGCTTCGTCCACCACGAATACCACATGCGGGTCCCTGGGATCGAACCCGGGCTGCCTAGGTGGTAGGCGAGCGCGCTAACCGCTCGGCCACGGTGCTGCCTCTGCAACTCTGTGCAAACCATGAGCAAGGCATGTTAAATGCACCATTTTTGGGCAGAGCATTTTAAAACCTTTGCCAGCTTTCATCATGTATTGCGCAGCATCAGTGACAAACGGTAAAACTTGTTCCCATTTTACTTCAACATCCCACAGCAGTTTCATAGCATTGTGAAAAAGTACAGCAATTGTAGGATGGTTTGCTGCTTCAAGTGCTTCATAATTGAACATAAATATATCACCAGGGCTACCAGGAAATGGTGTGACAACAATAACAATAGCAACATATCTCCCACAAGCGTCTGTAGTTTCATCCATTGAAACCCAAATCTTATTGTTGCCTACAATGTTTCTGATTTTTGCACCATACTTTCATAACACACAGGCACATAATAATTTCTCAGTGTAGACTTGTTTGGAACTGTGTGACTTGTGTATTTTTCCATAAATTTTATCAACTGTCCATTGTTAACCTTATTTAGAGGGATGTTGGCAGAGACCATCATCTCACACAGGTTCATCGAGAAATCTGACACTTTCCTTGATGTCAAAGGGGCTGTCGCATCGTACAAAAGTCTCTGTCTCATTTCTTGAACTGATAGTCTATGCCAGGCAGCCTCAACTCGATGCACTGTGACATATCTTTTAGCCTGATGCCCAAGTGTGTGGAAGCGGGCAGAAATGAAGGTCAACGGAGATAGAAAAACAGTCAGTGGCGGAATAACTAAGATTTGCAATATCGGAAGCTTTGAACGTTTATTGAGTGTTGACTGAGTATACATAGAGAAATGCACATACACTTACCTAGATGCTTAATAGAGCAAATTTAACATACCATTTCATAGCTTATCTGTCACTTATATTACATTTAATACTTCCAACTGAGTTCAATTTTGATTCAGACGTCGAGCTTTTAGTATCCTTTTCCCCCTAATTATCTTTTCAACATTTGGTGTAATTGTCTTTGCAGTACAAAGACGAAGACTGCATTTCAAGTTGCTGTCAGATAATTGGCTTCTGTGACCCGGTTTACAGTGTTTCATTAGCGAAAAGAATTGTTCACAGAGGTAAGTACAGCCAAACATGCTTAATATGTGAGCTGCTTGTCTGTGTAGTCGTGGAAATCTGGACTGAGGAAAGTTTATTAAAAATTGATCAAGTTTCTTTTATGAACAAAGGAATCCTTCATTTCCCGATCATATTGCAGGTCAATAAGTTCTAACTGAAACTCTGTAGGAACGTTCTCGACCTCTACGGTGAAAGGAGTGACAAATAATGGAAAATATGTAGATTCCATAGTTTCTAGCTCTTGGAATCGCCCTCTGGATTCTCTGTGTAGATCATTTAGTAAGCTTGCATATTGCTCAAGCGCTGCAAATTCCAAATGTTGAGAAGCTGATGAAAGTTTTGAAAAGTGAGATGTGTTCTTGTTGATTAATTGTTGTTTCCACAATGCAAGTTTGCGTTTGAAGGCCAGTACAGGGTCAATCAGTTGAGTAATAATTTGTCCCTTGCCCTGGAGAGAACGATTAAGAACATTGAGGTGTCCTGTGAGATCAGCCAGGAATGCCAAATCACAAATCCACTTTGAATCACTAAGTTCGGGATTCAAAGTGGAACAACGCTATTTCTTCCCTTAACTCATAGTACCTTTCCAGTAACACACCCCAGCTTAACCACCTCACTTCACAATAATAAGGCAAGTTGCCAAATTCACTATTGCATTCGTCGAGAAACACTTTAAACTGGCGATGACGCAGTCCTTTTGACCTAATGAAATTAGTGGTTTTCACAACACTCATCACATTATTCAGTTTAATGCGTTTCGCACATAAATTCTCCTGGTGAATTATGCAGTGAACAGATATGATGTTTTGATTAGTACCAAGGTCCTTTATTTTGTCTCTAACACGGCCTATTAAACCAAAATTACCACCAATCATAGCAGGAGCTCCATCTGTAGCTATGGATATCAGTTTATTCCATGGAAGTTGAAGTCGATTTAAAGCTTCCTCAACACATCAGAAAATATCTGCACCGGTTGTAGTACCCATCATTGGTACTAAATCAAACATTTCTTCTGTGATCTGGAGATTTATATCCACACCTCTCACAAAAAGTACTAGCTGCACTGTGTCACAAGTATCTTGGCTTTCATCTAACGCCAGAGAGTAACAAATAAATTATTTACATCTCTCCACCAACTGCTCTTCAACATTGTTGACGAGATCTGCAATACGCCACATAACAGTAGAGGAAGATAAACTAATGGATTCACATTCTGGTATACGTTCAGGGCAAACTTCATCGGCCATCATACGTAGACAAATTTTAGGAAATTCACAATCTTTAAATGGTCTAAGTTGCTTAGCAATTTCAAGTGAAATTTTACAGCTAAGACGTACAACCGATTCACTTATTTTATGGTCCGTAACATTGTCAGTGGCCATAGTGTCTTTGAGTTTCTCTATCATCATGTCACGTTCCACTCCATTATAACTGCCGTATTCACTGCTATGAGCAGCGTAATGTCGTTGTAGGTTATACTTTTTAATTGTTTGAACAATCTTGCCACACACTAAACATTTCGCGGCACCCCCTAGGTCTATAAACAGATACTGTTGTTCCCAAACAGAGGAAAAAGTATATGGGGAAGATGGGCGAGGATTAGATGAGGTAGCCACACTTAGAGATGTTGCCATTTCTGTACTTCATGAACCGCCACTGCACACTAGTTACGCACGTCCGTTGCTGGTGCACTCAGATAAACAACTGTAACATGATGTCCGCTTGCACGCACAGATATGCTGACTTTACCCGCTGCCCGTATTTACATGAGTTGAGGCTGCCTGGTCTATGCTGTTCACATGTTTGACTGTGTCAGCTGCTGAACATTTAATCGTTTTGCAGAAGTCACTTTCACTTCACATGCTTTGCAGTAAAGAATTGTCCCGTCAGTGCTGAAATGTTTTTCTCCAAACTCTATAACAAAACTTTCTAGTTTTACACTTTCAGAACATTTAATTTTCAGCTTAATGCTTCCAGATACAACTTCAAATGTGAATGGAAATGAAAATGTCTTAAAAACAATAAGAAGGGATGGGAAAGGCTAAACTGACATTGTGATCTTAGTGTCTGCTTGGTATCTGCACTGTTACTGTCCATTCATTTCACATTCCAGTTACAGTCAAACCACAATATTGCTGACTCTTTTCCCGATAAATGTTAACTTGGTCATTCAGTGCATTTATTGCATAATTGTATTCTTTTTTAATTCATAAGCAAAATATGACATATGATCAAAATATGACCAAAACCATAAAAATGACAAAAATATGATTTAATAGGCAAAATAAAAACTGTCTATTAGGATTAAAAATGTGAAATTTGTGCTTAATTTGTGCTTGCGGTGAGAATGGGTGTAAGGATAAAAATAGGATAAAAATATGACGTCAAACATTCGAACCCTGCTTATCAGCTATGTTTCAGTTGCAGTTCATACTATAAAAACAATTTGTGCATTGTGTGTCTCAAAGGCAAAAGTTTATTCTGGACATCTGTGTTGTGTGTGATTTGCTTAAGAGTGCTATTGTCTTGTTACTAGTTGTTAGATTTCTTTATGAAGGAAAACCCATCAATTTTGACACCGTATTTGATGAGAACCCAAACTTTAAGTTCATCAGTTCACTGAGAAAGGTACCTCAATCTACACCAAGTTTGCTAAATCAAAACCCAACAGTCAACATGAACAAGACGTAACGAAATGCATTGTAGGTAAATACTAACAATAAATGGACTATTAGTTCAACTTAAATTATATTAATTTTGTGCCTCACCCTATCACGGTCCTCTATATTAAGAATATTTACAAAATATCTTTGACAGTATTGTTGACCCACATTTAATAATTTTTTCAGGTGAGGCATGGTTTAATTTAAACGGTCATGATTCTTCCCAGAAAAGGTATTGAAGTACAGAGAATTGTTATTTAACCCCTTAACATAAAAGCCTGAGTATACTCGTGTTTTTAAGTTTGACAAAACAATAAAATGCTGAGTATAATACTCGGGCTTAACATTTGCAATCTACATGTTTAAAAAAACCGATTTGCTCATTCCGTCTTGTGTTTTAGTAGTTCCTTAATTCTTTCTCTAGATTTTGCTGTGGTCCGATATTTTAAATGTATATTTCTGCCTACAGGTATCTGTGAATCAGCCAGTTTGATATTTTTCTGCACATTTTATTCATATTAGGGGTCTCTGTTACAATCTGTTCTTGCAGTTTATGTGAGAAAGCAACATTATGAAAATGGAGGGTGAAGAAGATTTAAATATTGAATTTAGTGGGTCTGAAAGCTTTGAAGATAGCTATGAGGAGATTTCAGGAGAAGAAAGTGATGAATCAGTTTTATCTGAGAATGATATTGCAAGTGCCAGAGTGTGGCGCAAAACCGACCCTTCAGGATATTTCACACAGCCACAAACATATAAACAATGGTTCTAACATTTATTATTTATTGTTGCTGTTCATTTCTTAGTGCTTCTATGTCCAAGATTTGGCTTGTAAATGTAATTTTAGCAAGAAAAGAAAAAGGCAACACATATCACAAGCATACTCATGATTTTAATCTAGAGGATATTCAGAGATTATAAAAATTAAAGCTCATAAAAATTAATTTCATTGTTACTATTAATGGTTAACTTCATTTCGGCAATAAAAAAAAAAATAGGTGACAAAAGAGCCATCACACTGCAAAATAATATGAATGTAATTTCATTACATGCTGTCAAAATTGGTGTATGGCATTCTGTAACAACAAAACAGATAATAGAGCCCATATTTTTCAATAATACTGTACATTCTGATATGTTTGCAGTTATTCTTGGGCAATTTTTTCAAATGATGTCAGATAATAAGAGAGAATATCATTATTTTCAACAAGATTCCGCCACAGCCCATTCTGCTCAAAACCCTTTGAAAGACAAAGGCGATTTTTGATCACAGGGTAATTTCAAAAGGATTATGCCACCCCTTCCTGAGATCTTAGTATGTGTGACTTCTAGAGAACACTAAAAATGAAGTTTATAGAGACAATTCTCACACCATAGGTGAACTTAGTACAATGTTAAACAGAAATTATGAACATTATGGAATCATCTTCATTGTCGTCATCATCAATCATCATCATTAACGTCCTCCAACGTAGTGTCATATTAGACGGTGAATGAATGAAATGGGTGAAATGATCCTCAAATGAGTCTGGGGTCCATAGAGCTTTAAGTTACTTGACATTTATCTTTTCAGGATAAAGGAAAACCTTGGTAAAAAGCTTATCTGGATAACTCACCCTAAACGAGACTTGGAATTGCGACCTGTTGGACATGAGGCAGACACGCTACCACCACACTACTGAGGCGAGCTAAACAACAGCATTATGGAAGAGAAACTTAGCATGTGAATGAAAATTTTATCCGAAGATACCAAAAATATCTTCATGAACATGGACACCACTTGTAATGAGGTTAGTATTCATCATAGTGCATGTTACTATCACTCATTAGTAAGTAACACGGGAGCTACGGAATGGAAAACCCTCCAGTGTAATAGCATCTGGAGCAAATGCATACTCCAGGGCCTCACCATAAAACAACCACACTGCGTTATTCCAGTCTTACATAAATTATGTAAACCATTAAAGATCAAATAAACTGAATGATATATCAGCAAAAACAATCATTTCAGGAATGGCAGATTGAGGTTTAACTACAAAATGAAACCTTAATTTAAAGAAACATCTGTAAGAAGAGAAATTGTTGGATAAACAACAGAAAAACTAAAAAGTTAAGGAAAACAAAAAGGCTTGAATGTGGTAAACCAAATAAACGATAATCTATATGGGGAAAAACCATTTTCAACTAAATATTCATTTATTAGTGTAATATGCCTTACCAGTAGAGATCCCCTGAGTAATTTGTACTTCAAAATGCATGGCCCAGCAATCCTTACAGAACTGATGACCACATGCTAAGCTGCTAAATTTATCAATTGATTGCGAAGCTACACACACTGGACACACTTGATGACGTACATGACGAGGAACTGTCACCTCTTGGGGAGGCTGAGGTGGCTTTATCTTAGACTCCACCAACAGTCTTGAAGAATCTGAACGATATTTGCAAATAATTTCCTGTATTTCCCATCCATGCGAATGTAAAAGAACCTTGGCTAAAGATGGTGTTATCTAAAACAAAATCAAACAAAAACTTCATACTAAAAATCACAAATTAATCACATGAAATAAAACAATGAGTCAGAATTATAATTCACATTCTCCAAAAAACTAAAATTTCTGTACACAAGAGAAAATCAGTTTTCATTTCATAGAGCAGCTTCTTTTAGAAACAGAATTATGGCATTAAACATTGATGACTAAATAATTACTTGACTGTTCTATGGTCTGGCATTAGGATGCTAGCTACCAAATCCAGAGCTCCCAGGTTCAATTCCTGGCTGGAGGATGGTTATTTTTCCTAAGCCAGGATTGTTCATACTCCCTAGAGTTGATGTAAGAGTGAGAGAGTGAATGTGTGTGCAAATTTAATGGTACAAAAACAAAAACCTAAAGTAAACAAAATAAACCTATGGATTAAATCAACAGTAAAACAAGTGAATGTCATTGCTGATGGGCAGCTGTTCCAAAGGTAAAAACACTGATATGACCTTATATATTAAAGGTGACACATGGGATAAAAAAAATTCCCTGTCATGACTAGAGAAGAGACTTTCATGCAGTATAAAATCCTGAAATATGCATGCATTCGTGCACTATCAAACTATGAAACACGCACGATCCAAGGAAAAATACACTAAAATACATACTATAATTCTTGTTCCAATTTCCTTGCATCACTTCACTTTTTTATTGCAGTTAACAACAACATTTCTACATTGTTTTCTGTGAGTTTCTGCGTTTCTCAGTCAGTATGTTTCTGTCGGCAGAGAATGAACTTTCTACATCGCAAGACACTATGGGTGCAAACTTAAAGGAACACATTTGTGATAGTGTCAGGTCGAACTGTCCATTCGAGTGTTCTTCACAAAGAATTTTTTTCATTAAACACAAGAATGCATAGTTGGGGTTCTCATTTATGACCCTCCCCAGTTTCTTCTTTGCCACTACACCCACTTTGCCAGGAGCAGAATTGAGGGATCTTTGAACTTCAACAATTGACATTGAGGCTACCAGTGGCAGGCATGTGGCCTAATTTTTTTATTGAAGAGGGTAGATTACAGAAGTCTTATCATGGCAACATATGTGTACATGTTTTCTCATCTGACACAAGTAACCCAGCAAACCTTCAAAGAAATGACAAATTCTTGAGATATCCTACCTTCAGAAAAACCAGCAATGTTTTATGTGCTTTCTGTTTCTGGGCTTTATAGTTAACCACTATGTACTTATTGGCATCTTGCCATATGACTATTAGCTTGCGTCTATGACAACTTCACTTGTTCATAGACAAAAGTTCATAGTTCATATACTTATGTAATGTGCCTGCATTACATAAGTTATATGTATTTATAACAAGTTTTCTAATCTTTGCTCTGCATTGGTTTATGTTAATGGCACCTTTGCGCTTGATCAGACTTAACAATGAACTGTTTCAAACTCTCAGCAGCTAATAATGGTTTCACCATATTTCTCTACTAGCTGACACACTCACAATTATTGTTGCTAAGGTTAAATTTGTAACTTGTCACCCTTCACACCAATATGAGAACTGCTCCACTAATTCCTTAGCTGTCCAAACTTCACATATTTCCCCCACTTACATAATATGTCTTAATACTCACTGGATATTTGGATTGTTCTGGACCTGAATATTCTTGTTCTCTGACATTATATATATTATTGGATGCTATAACAATGTGACAGTCATGTTGTTTACTCTATTTTGGGCGAAGGCCTTATCCTTAATGGTAAAAAATTTTTAAAAATTATTTTGTTGTTTAACGACGCTGTCAATTGCCAGGATCGTATCAGCATCGCCAGTGTGCCGGAATTTCGTCCCACAGGAGTTCTTTTGCATACCAGTAAATCTACTGACATGGAGCTGTCATTCTTAAGCACACTTAAAAAAACCATTGGTCTGGGCCGGATTTGAAACCGCAACCTTGAGAGACCCAGATCGACCCTTAATGGTACAGAAAATGAATTTATTGAAGTGTAAGAGTATCATGGCTGTTTAACGAGGCCTTCATAGCTTCCCCTTCTTGCTATCTCCTTACCCCTCCCCCCCTCTCCAATGACAGCATTATTCATGTTATTGACTGGACATAGCCTGAAAGGAAAGTACTGATTTTTTCCTAGTTGCTGAGTAAATCATTGCTCCTATCTTTACCCCTCTCCAATGACAGCACTATTCATGCTACATGCTAGTTATAATCAATGATACTTCAGCCTGAAAGGAATGTATTGATTTTTTTCTGGTCATTCAGTAAATTGTTAATCATTAAGCTCAACTGTGGCTTGTTTCACACCATGTCGTACACATCAGAAACAACGCGTGGCCAGATTACTGGCCTATAGCAAGCTGGTGATATGGCTCAACAAATTTCAGAGAATTATAATTACATTTTAATGCCACCCAAGATAGGCAGTTTATTGCATAGGTATTAGAAGAAAACATTTCATTCGAAAGCAGAAGCTGTGTTATAAATTATATAATAGACAAACATGTTTAGACATTATTTATTTATGCCAACAAGCTTACTGTTGGTGTAAACTCTCAGCTGTGGCATTGAGTTTTTCAGCTCCGATTCTATCTCTCAAAAATATTTAGGCCTATTTGATACAAATTTTAATTATAACATAAATATAGGGAAAATTTGTAAAAGAAGTAAACCTTTTTATATTTTTCAATATAATATTGCATTATGTTTACTATAAAGGTTTACATGCTTTTATAATTCTAAGGTTAAAGTTAAAGCTTTTCTTATAACATAGAATCGTTTAACTCAATAAATGCTGCTTATTTCAAGCAATATTTGCAACCTTTTCCATAACAGGCATTAAGAATTTGGAGATAAATTTCTTTTTTTCTTTATCCGAGTACCCTCCCTTTATGTAGGACTTATAAGCCAGTGCCTAGGGTCAGACACCAGTCCGGGAGCACAGGAACCTATGAACCAGACAGAGTGAAGATCTGGAAGCAGGTGGTCAGCCAAGAATCAGGTATGATAGTGAGGAAGATGATATGATATGCAGGCAAAATCAATGATTGGAAAGGTGATGATTACGGCTCGGAAGTTCATGCCCTAAAAAACACTGAAATATGCATGCAATTATGCTCTTAAAATCTTGAAAATATGCCAAGAAATATGCACTCTTTAATTAAAACGATTAATGTCCCTTTGCAGTAGACAAGACGAGTTGGTACAAATAAATGAAGTTAAATTATTCCTTAGAGGTTAAAGCAGAAGTGATTCCGCTGCGAGTATTAACTGCTACATTGCAGTTCACAACCAACACTTTGCAAAAATTTTCAACTGTAAAACATTGTATGTTGTCTCCCAAAATACTTTTGTAATGTGAAAAACTTCTCTCCACGTCACAAGATGTTATCGGGGCATATTTAAATGATGTTAACTGCTTCACAGAGAGAGTCAAGTCTCTCGGTGTGACAGATGGTTTTCTTTCGAGGATGTCTCGGATATCATACATCTGTTTATAACCAAAATTTTTTGAAATTACATAATTCACTTTCTCTTCCGCTTTTTGTCCTGTACTACCAGGAACCAAACTTAGATCACATATTGTTTTTTCAAAGACGGTAAGTGATTCACGCAAAGGAGATCCTACAGCTTCCAATGACATTATGGCTGTTGGTAAGAAAGAAAAATTGGCAGATATGAAACTAAGATCCTCTTTTAACCCACTGCCTGACAGAATATTGTGCACAGTGTCTATTGATGAGGCATCTTTCGAGTCCAATGAATTAACAACCTCTTCGACTATTTCTATGTGCTCAGCATAATATAAAACTACATCGACCCATGTACCCCATCGAGTTAACAGTGGTACAGGAGGAAGACGGATATTAGTGCTATTGATCTAAACAACTTAACTCTTGTAGGACATTTAACAAAAATTCTCTTTGTACTGGACACAAATCTATCGACCAACAGGAAAGAATCATGTATTGTCTCAGAAATGCGATGAAGAGCATATGCCAAACAAGTTATATGAATTAAGTTAGGAAATATACCTTTCAGAGTTTGTCCTGATTTTACCATATAAGGATCTGCATCAGTAACAAATAAAAGTAACCAGTCGTATTTGATTCCACATGGCCATAGTAATTTCAAAGTGTCCATCACAAACTGGGTTACAGTTACATGTTAGTGGCCGACAATTCGCACACATTAAGAAGATAAGGTGTAGTCTTTTGTTCATTATTTAAAGCACCCATAATTATATTGTCACCCATTGCATTATTGTCGGCACTACTGCAAAGGAGCCGAAGGAAAGAGACAGAGAATGGCCGCATGCCGAAAGAGAGAAAAGGATAGAGGCTTCTGAAATCTTCTGCTTTGCATTTCACCGCAATAACTGAACTTTCCAGAATAGTGCCTGGGGGATATAAATAGCGGTAAAGTGCGAAAGACAGTGGATAGACGTATGTGAAGCGTTGAGTAGTCGTGCCGACAGAAAGAAGAGACGTATGCGAAACGTTGAGGAGTCGTGCCGACGGAGAAGGGACAGTTTTGTGACGAATTTGGAGCCGTACTGTGAGTGAATCAGAAAAGACTTTCTTGCTGTTGCAACGAGTGTTAAAAGTTACTGTTTACGGAAATAAAAGTGTATCTTTATCCCTACTACATCTGTCTTCTTTACTTCACACCCACCAAAAGTCACAATATTAGCAATAGAACAGCGATCAGAATCAGGGGTTTCAACAGGCAACCACAAAAACTGATCCGCTAATTCATTTTGTATATTTAACAATACATTATTGTAACAATGTCCTACTTAAGTCTTACGCAGTGTACTTTCTTCAGGTACATATTGTCGAGTGTACTTGGCAAGAAAGTTTTTAAATGTCGGATTATTAATTTGGAACAAGGGCATATCAGCAGCTAAAAATGCTTGACACAAGTCATAGGAAAATTCAGTAACCCTACTTCCTAAAACACTATACTAGCTGTTTTTGAACAGTTTATTTGTTTGCGAGTTTTCTGATTAAATTCTCCTTGTGTTTTGCTCTGTATATGTGCTGAACTATTTGAAATCTTTTCTCACACCCTACATTTTTCTCACACGCTCCACAAAACAGTGCCCTATAATCTGTAATAATAAATCACCCGAAAACTCGTTCTGTAAATTAATTAACTAATCTAGCACTCGAAGTTGGTTTTATTTTTGACATTTGAAGAGCTTTTTAACATTTTATATGCCTAATTTAATTTGGTGGGAACCAGTTCACAACACTGTTACATTTGAAGACTACAACACAACTATTGGTGGGCAGACAAGCATTGCTCTAATCGTTCTGCTCAAAACGTTGACCTGCACTTTATCTTTGCTACTATAAACCTAGATAAAGCCTGATTATTTTCTACAAACATACATATAATGAAAGGATGGAAACAGGGGATTCACTGCATGACAACATGACTCAGCATTAGTTCTCGCCACCTCGCAAGTTGCATCATCATGTGCAATGCTACCAATGTGAAAAATATTATACAGATGGAAAAAATATTAAAGAACCATAAAAATAACTAAAATATACATTATAGGGGCTATAATATTGAAATCTTCCTGAGTTGTATCATGTGCAATATTACCAACATGAAAAATATTATCCAGATGGAAAACAATAAAAAAACCATAAAAATCATTAAAATATGTAATATAGGGGCTATAATATTGAAATAATATGCATTTATGAAAAATCAAGAAAATATGCAGTTATATGCACCATAAAATCATGTCCAAATACCTGAAAATGCCATAATTCGTGCACATAATGTAAAAGCATACATTTTTAACTCCTATGAAAAAACATGCAAATGCATGAACTTCCTAGCCCTAGTGATGATAGAGCAATTGATGGAATGAGTGGCGGGGGAAACCGGAGAACCTGGAGAAAACCCGTCCTGATGCCGCTTCATCCACCATAAATACCACATGCAGGTCCCTGGGATCAAATCCGGGCCACCTGGGTGGTAGGTGAATGCTCTAACCGCTTGGCCATGGCCAAAGATAAATTTTAAAAATTAAAACGTGGTTTTTCTAGGTCAAGTGTATCCACCCTTCCCCCTCCAAAAATTTCCTTGTTCTCATTACAGCGCCCTATTTTGCAACTGTCATTGGTCACTAGTTATGCCTCTTCCCTTGTGAGACACCGTAGGATAATAAGAAACTGAGAGGTAATCCCAGGCAGTGCTTATCACTAAATTCATTTTGTGTACCCTGGCTTGGTTTGCCTATTTCACACAGTCTGTGTAATGAAAACTTCTAAGGAAAACAATACGGACAATAGCCAGCAAGTGATCTTTACCCTACCTAAGAACTACAATAGCATACAATATGTTACCCTGCTTCTAAGATCTGATGTCAACAAGTGCAGGAGATGAGTCAGTTTCTGTTCCTTATATACCATACATATGCATATGTGGTAAAAAGAGTTCCGTTCTTGTACCTAAATATGAACATGATATACATTTATTAGCCTGGGGCTATATCCCTGTCTTAAGTGGTAAAATCATTGGCATGGGGAGTCAAAGACCCATGGTTCCAGTCCCTGATAATGGTACTGAGTTTTCAAGTTCGATTGAACTTTCCAAATTAGAGCATGATACAACTAGTATGAAAGAACTATTATCAAACATAAACACCAATATGTGCAGTGCTCTAAATATCTTAAAAGCTGAAAGGAAAGCCTATTTTATCTATGAAAAGAAATAATAGGAACATCCAAAAATCCAAACCTGTAATAAGACGCTGCTACCAAGAATACTTCCATTTGCATCACCACCTGTACTCTATGTATACTCTATGCATATTTGAGCTGACTTCTTTTTCACATTTGTAGAGGTTATGAACAAAACTGGTGACATGCACAAAAGTTGAAAATTGAGGCTTTTAAGTTTTGGTACCTTTAGACAGGCAACCATCTGAATAAATAAGTGATTTGTTCAAAAGAGGTAATCTGCATGAGAAAAGATAAGAGTAAAGACAGCATTTTCAACCAAAACTGGACAGTTCCATAGCACACAATTTGGGGGTGGCTGAGTGAGTGGGGTTTAAGGGCCCATCGACAACTAGGTCATTTGGGCCTGAGGTCAAAATTTAAAACTGCAAAAACCCACAAATTTATATGGTTAAAAGTTAAAGGGAGAAAATTAAAACATGAAATAGTTAAAACACCAAAAAGGCAAAAGAGTAGAATGTTAAAACAGGGCAAAGTCACATCTTAAAAGCCAAACCCTCTGAAAACTAAAATAAACATTAGACTTGTCTATCAAACCTAATACTGGCGACAAACTGTAGTACTTTATCTAGAGCTACTGGGTTTTGCTTAAAATTTGGTGTAGTGTAAAACCCAGGCCATGGGGTTGGCATTCGTGAGCGTATCCAGGACAATCAAGCACAACATGTGATCTGGAGAGTCGTACAGCACACATCATAAAGATTGGCTCTGGATCACCAATGCAGAAGATGGCCACGTGTGGCACATATGTGACCCATTCTTAAACAGATAAGAATAACCTCTGACTGCTGGGAGTCCCTAAACATCCTTATAAGGTACAGTGTCAGTGGAAAACTCTTGCACATGGCATGTAGACATAGCAGACACATCTGCTGCCTCATTTCCTGTGATGGTCTGGGGTCCATGTAAAAACTAACTGGTATCTGCAATAGAGCAACTGAGAGGTGAGTGTATGAATTTTCACAATGAATGCCGGGAAGCCAATAAACTGTTTTAAGTCCTGAATGATCCTCAGAGAGTTGGAGCATATAATAAAACATCCAGGAACTAAGGTGAAGATAAAAACTAAGAAATAAAATATGGTAAACAGCTCAGCAGTAAAGACTGGACTGGAGTCCAAAAGGCATTATACACAAAATCGTAGCCTGTAGCACTATCTACTTAGGAATCATTGGTAAGTACCAGAGTGTAGCTTTGGTAACGACCAAAGGTTTAATGAAAAGTTGAGGAAACATTGATTGAGGGGTAGCCAGCTTAACATTATCCAAAAGCTTGAAGTCAAATCACATACACTAGATTTGCCATGGAGGATAATGGCCAAGACAGGAGCGCTCTACAGGATGCATGCATAATTTGCAAAGTTTAAGGGATGCAGAACTACAGATTTGTATCCATCACTTAGGAAGCAGGAAAACAAAGGACTAAGACCATTGTCTCTTAAGTGTTAAATATAAACTGGGAGAGCAAAAAACTTATGAACTAGCTGTGTTGAGTTTTGTCTCTTCGTGTTCTCAGTGCTCGTTGCCATCTGGTGCTATCATAGCAAGGTGCGGATGAAACCATACATTTTTAAAACTAATTTAAAGGCTTTACTTACCAATTTTACAAAAGGAGCTGCTGAAGCTGGCCAACGTCATTGTCCATACATTTTTGGCACCTCTTTAGGAAATTATCTATCACTCGCCACAGTTCACGTTGACAAATGCTGGAATTTTTTGTTGAAAAAAGGCAAAATCACGCTCTGTCTGTTAATTTTCTAAGAAAAAAAAAAGGGGGGGGCAAAATTGTATTTATGTATGTATGAGTGTCAAATGTTGACTTCAAAAACCTTGGCTCTATAACTCAGAACCTAATATTGTTCATGAAGTACCCCTTCATGATGGAAAAATTGGTGTAAGGTACACTATTAGTGGAGAAAGGTTTCTCAGAGCTCCAATAAGCAATTTCTATCTCTGGGGTAACTTAAAACAAAGTTTACAAAGTTTACATAGTATGGACGCTATAGCCAGTTTCAATCTCCTTTCATGAAGTTGGTAAGTAAAGCCTTTAAAAGTAGTTTTAAAAAAGTTAAATGGTTTCATCCGAGCATTTCTATGATAGCAGCAGATGGCAACAAGTACCAAGAATGCAGAAAGGCAAAACACTGCGTAGGTGGTTCAAAAGTTTTCTGCTCTCTCCGTGTGTACATTTAATGCATCTGATTTCACGTTTTTAAAAGATAACTGTGACATGTAAGTGCAACAGGTGGATGGAATAAAAAATGTTACATAATTAAAATTTTGTGATCATACATTCAATTCAGAATTCAGTACCTGCAGTGCATTGCTTAGAATTTCAACAGACTCATTTAGAAGCATTTCCACTTCTTCTACAGTAAGGCAATCATAGAGGAAGTATTCAGGATCTGTTTTACTTGGGTCCATCTGCTCTGCATCATAGTCTTCAGTTTGATTATAATAATCATCAAAACTCTCATCTTCTGAGTAGTCCATATCAGAAGCATATTCCTCTCCAGACATTTTCAGTACAAATATTTACCCTGGAAGCAAAGGCAAGAGAACCTTATTATTGCTAATAAAATTATAAAATAACTACCTACTTAATATCACTTCATTCATCAACTCTTCATCACAACATATAATTATTGTGTCATGTACTATGTTCTGAAGTAATTTGACTGTTGTACTTTTTGCCTGCTCAAGTCTACCTATGTCATATAACAACAGCTGTATGTATTCACCAGCAGAGTCCACAGCTATGAATGCATTATCTTATTAAGGGGAGGAATCTGTGAAAATTATTAAAATCCACAATATTTGTCACAATCATGTGAAAATTTATATGCATATATGTCAAAGCATATCTAGTAGACCTATCAAATTTTATTTTTCTATGTAAGATAGTTTTTGCAAACAAAAATTTATTGGCTATTTTGCTGCAATTTTGATGCAGTACCTGAAATGCTTAATATAAAATTGTTATAAATAAAGAAAACTGTAGCTATGTTTCTTTTGATTATATGTATGAGGCCTGGTATTTTTATTTGGTTATGTCAAATGGCTTTGGAGCAAAAAATTATTAAATACATCGATAGTCATTGTTCTTCATATTATTAATACTTTTCAAAATGAAAATTCAATAATAAATAAGCTGCTCTGTCTACAGCATTTAAAATACCGAGTTTTATGAAGCAGCTATCTAAGAATATGTATGCAAAATTTCAAAGAAATATGCTAAGAATTGCACTAGGAGTGTTTTGAAGACTAAAAAATGTAAAAAAGATAGAAAGCAAAGAAAAATGACTTTAAATTTTTAAGTGTATAACAACAGACATTTACTGCTTTAGAATTTCCCTGGACCACATGAATGTCCTTCAACTAGCGGTTTAGTTTCTTCTTCTTTAAGCTTTTTTTGCTGATTTGAATGTATTTAATGTGCTTAGTGCACTGTGCTTTAATCTTTGCTCATCCATAACATTACTAATTCTTTTACTGGCTAGATTTATTTTACCATCTGTGACCTCTCCTTTTCATTGAGACAGTAACCTCACAACCCATATCATCTATTTGCAGATGATACCAGTGTCCTCGTGAAAAGCAAAAATTTAAGTGAGTGCGTTATTAAATTAAATTATGTACTAAACTGCATGTCAAATTGGTTTAAAGCAAACAAACTGTCAGTAAACCTTGAAAAAACAAAATTCATTAAATTCATAACTAATCGTTCACCACGTACCCGTATAGAAATAGGAATCAATGATATTTTACTGGAACAACCTAATGAGGTAAAATTTCTAGGTCTCCAAGTAGACAACCACCTGGATTGGAAGTCACATATTAATTACATTACACCTAAGCTTAATGCAGCATGTTATGCCATCTGATCTCTGGTTAACTTCCACACGATTGACACACTGAAGTTAGTTTATTTTGCTTATTTTAACTCCATTATGGAATATGGAATAATGTCCTGGGGAAATTCAGTGTATAGTAAGAACATATTCCTAATACAAAAGAAGGTTATACGAATAATTTGCAACACCCATAGAAGGCAGTCATGTAAAGATCTATTTCGGAAACTGGGTATATTAACCTTACCTTGCGTATATATACTATCTATTTTAAAATTTTATGCTAATAACCAGAGTTGCTTTACAACTAACATGGAAATTCATACGTTTAACACTAGGCAAAAAAGAAATATACATCGTCCCAATGCCAAACTCTCTTGCTTCCAGAAAGGTGTTTATTGTGAAACAATTAAAATATTTAATGCTCTCCCCAGTAATCTAAAGGAAAATGTTAGCAATTTTGAGTTTTTAAAGCTTCCCTCAAAGAGTATCTCTGTGATAAGTCATTTTATTCTGTAGAGGAATATTTAAATCAATAATCAGCCTAATGTCAGATCAGTTGTATTGTTCGATAGGTACCAATTAGGGAATTAAGTATAACAAGGGTAGCTGAAAATACAATAATGACGTGCAGGCTACAAAAAGCCAACTAATTGATTACAATTTAAGTTCCAATATTAAGTAACAGTGTTAATATGTTTGTTGATATTTTGAAAATGTATATTTGAAAAATCATGTTGGACACGCTTTATGTAAAAGTAAGGATGTAAATAGATATTCTGTATATATGAACATAATTGAAATGTTGTCTACTCTGTACATTACATACTATGTAAGAATTAAAATAGGTATGCTATGATTAATGTGCACAGTTAATATTTTGAGGTCGCTTATCTTAAATTTGACACACTTAACACATGAGTAAGAATATTTTTTACTAATAAGCTAAATGTACATGTGTAACATGTTAGAATGTATTACTTAGCTATAAATTTGGACTGCTTTTTCATACAAGCAAAAATGTAAACATTGAAGCAATGATACAGTCTGTAAAAGCCAAGTAACATGATTTTGTACATGTATAATAACTATGTAAGTGTCAATGCACTAGAAGTATTATCTTCATCTCGTACTTTAACAGCAAAACTTGAAACCTATACATGTTTTGCATGTTTTTTATGCATTTAATTGTAAATGCTTTTGACATGTTCTATGTTCAAGGTCTGACTGGCCATCATTGAACCTACAGAACGCAATCTAATCTAATCTAATCTAATCTAATCTGAATGCCAAAATAGATGAAGTCACCACAATTTGCAATTTCTTTTTAGAAACAAAAATTCTAATATAAAATTCATAAAAACCTTACTATGTGGCTAACACAAGCACACAGACAAAAATTTTGCCATACATTAGCATTGTTTTACTGGGATGAATGTTTGCAGAAAATCCCACAAGATGTCTCTGGTTACACCCACCAGTGCTGAATCTGACCGCCTGACTTAAACTTCAAAGTTGTACACAATTTTGCTGCAATGGGTTAATGGAGTGCATTTCAGGAGCCACATCCATCTGCATATGGGTATTTAAATCATGACCTAGCAGCCTTTTAAATGGCAACACAGTGTAAGCAATGGTAGATTCTGAAAGTATAAGGTACAGATATAATTTTAAAGCAAAAAACAAAATATCTGCTTTTTCATTTTTGGCCAAATTTCACTGATGCCTCCCCTTGATAATTAGGTGCATCATTTTCAGGTTTGTACGCTACTGCAGAGCATAACTATCTGCCGTAAGCATGAAACAGCTCTCTTTTAAGTAAAGAGTTGAGATATTGAATAAGTTTGAATAATAGTGAGGCACATTACAACAATTTTATATGAATAAAATTTTTCTCTCTCGAGTTAAGATATGCCCCACACATCTCATACATGTCTACTAGCTCTGCATAAACACCTGAACAAAATTGGTGCATGTGTTTAAAATAATATTGTTGTTTAGCGATGCTGTCAATTGCTAAGATCACATCAGTGTCGTCGGTGTGCCGGAATTTTGTCCTGCAGGAATTCTTTTACATGCCAGTAAATCTAATGACATGGAGCTGTCGTTTTTAAGCATACATAAAAACTATCGGTCTGAGCCGGATTTGAACCTGTGACCTTGGGATCAGTAGGCCAGGGTCTAACCAACTGAGCCATCCAGACCGACTTATTGCATGTGGGTGGAAAGCCTGTGCATTATTTATGATTTTAGTTATGCGGTCTGAGTGGAAGAGGAAATGTCACATTTTCTTCAATCGAACTTCAGGATATTTGAAGAACTATGTGGACATTTCAGTGAAATTATAATTCCCATAAAATAATTAGAGGTACTCTATTGCAAATGCTGGAATCAAAAAAGATTTTAGATAAAAACTTGAGTTGGATTACAATGAAAACAAATTTTTGTAGGAAATATGGATCATTAAAAGCAGATGTTTTAAAGTCGGCAAGAACACTTGAAAGAATAGCAAATAAAGTCCTTGGACCTGATTGGAGAACAAATCCTTCTCTGAAAACACACAAAGATAAGAACACAAAAAAAAAATCATATAATAAATAAATAAAATAAAATTGTTAACAGCACTGTTAACTCCCAGGATCATATCAGCACCACCAGTGTGCCAGAATTTAATCCCGAAGAAGTTCTTTCACATGCCAGTAAATTACTGACAGGGTGCTGTCACTTTTAAGCACATTTAAAAATTATTGGTCTAGTCTGGATTTGAACTGTGTCCTGTTACTTATGCAGTTACTTATACAAATTATTACGTTAGATATGAATGCAGTTGGTCTGAAATTTGGTGTAATTGATGCAAGTGAGTTTTGTACAGTGTTATTATCTGAGGAGCTGGAGAGCGATGTAATGCCAAGTGCAACTTCAACTCACAATGTGGCTACCCTTGATCATAGGAAAACTCTCAATAAAGTAATTGGATCAGTACCAAAGCTAGTGATGATTTGAGGAACTGTGAAGTCCTGTATTGTTAAAACAAGCAAATGTCTTAGCAATGCAACAATCTAATTTTATTGCAGAACATTAGAAGTGTTGTTTTCTAGTGCCTTGCAACTGGCAATGAAGCCATTAGCATAAAATGTGCCACAAAAGACAATAATGATTATGTATCTATACGTATTAGTTTGTAACTATATTGATGTTTATGTTAAAGAAAATAATAATAAACTAATAGCATTCATAATAATCTCATGAAGATAATTAAACGGTTAATACAAGTTAAAATGACAACGGTTCTTGTTAAATATACCGCTGTAATAGTTCTGCCTTTGTTATGAAAATGTACTTGCAAAATAGGTGCTGTAAATCTCTTTATTTTTTTATTTGACCCATTTTTCACTAGCATCTTTCTCTAATATAACCTATTTCCAGTCAGTCCATCGTCGTCATCATCACCATCATCATCAGCTACTCTTGTACCACAGAAATCTCATAATTATCTGCCTGAAGATATTTTGCTACACTATGCACAACCATACAACATAGATGAACAAAGCTTCTCCATAGCTAATCTTATTTTTATTAAGTATTTGAAAGTGCTCTTTTAGCCGGTCAGCACACTTTTGTATTGTAACAAAATGACAAAAATCCAAACTCCGGTTACCTTTCTATCATTTGTCCTCTTAAACTTTTACTACAAATGCAGTTTTCTTCTCGTTAACTCAGTTTACAGTCTTTTCCACTATCGCAACTCACAACTGTTCTTCTGATAACCTTTCCCAGTCTTTGAATGTCTCTTATATAGTAATTAAGACAATGCAATCGTTCGATGATACACACACTCACTGACTGGCTGACCGACTCATTCCCATAACTAAAAACTGTACACTGACTTAACTAACCGAACACTGACTGACGAGTGACCAACTGCTGCTGTCTTGGGTCCTTTTTATACTGTCACTGACATCACGTCAAACTTTCGAGACTCCACACACACATGCACCGGAAACAACGTACCAGATCTTCCCTGAAGCCTCTGGGAGGTATTAGAAACAAAGTCCCTTAGTGCGCTATTGTTACTGACGCATGATCGCTCGCGTGAGTGGTAAGGGGAACTAAACCATGCATGCTTCTGATTGGTGCACTACCAGTGGGGTGGGGCAGCCAGCCTTCCCTTTCACATGTCTCAGCCATGCCATTGCCCAACTCCAGAACCATCTGGAATGTCTTTATATTTTTCCATCGCTGCCCCTTGAACCCAATGTCAGAGTATTAGAATACATTTCTTGGTGAGGTATCTATCGCATATAAGTTCTCCGTAACCTACATCTGCTATAAGTAACTGACTGTTCTGAACCCAGTTCCAAGGAGGAGGATGTGGACGACAACAAAGAGAAGAGAGAAGAGGAAGAGGATGAGTAAGAAGAGGAGGAGGATCTTATAACTTGAATGCACTTTTTATTTTATATTAATTTTGCATGGCTTTTATTCTTACATTTTTAACACAACCATATCTAACATATGTGATACTAAATATTATGCACTCCTATGCTGAGCACCCATGTATGATATTAAGGTATTAAGCTATCGTTAAGTCATAATGTTATATCTGCTAGAATTAGCCTTAATGAACAGCAGTCAGGTTAATTTCAGCCGGTGGAGCATGAGAGCAGTATGTTGCATGGTTGTGCCTAGCTCCCAGAAGCTTCATTCTTCAATGTCCTGCTCAGGTTTACTTCTAAGCAATTTAATTTATTGCACATTGAAAAATAACCCAATTACTAACATTTAAATTTCTTTTGTTGTCATAGGCCTATAGTTTCTGCACCTTTACATCTTCAGCTTTAAGATATAATTACTGCACGGACTGATCTTTATAAATGCCTACTCCATGACACAGGTGACCTAAAAATGTTGTTTTAGAGAGTGATCTATGGTTTTCTTCTGTTAAAATCGCCATTTTTTGCCTTCAAATTCTAATGTTCAATGAGTTTAAATCTAAGATCTTAATGTAAATGTATCCCTGCCTGGAACTTCAATGCCAGGAAATTTCTGTTAAAATATGTTGCAGACTTCTTAACATAAGTCATATTTTATATATAATACACTTGGAGAGCAAAAAAAACTTTGAAGCGCTGTGCAGTGTTTTGCCTGTCAGCATCCTCGGCATTCATTGCCGTCTACCGCTATCATAGAAAGGCATACATGAAATCATACAACATTTTAAAAACTACTTTTAAAGGCTTTACTTACCAATTTTATGAAAGGAGATGCTGAAACTGGCCACCACCCATACATTTTTGGCACCTCTTTAGGAAACTATCCATCACTCGCCCCTCTTCATGTTGAGAATGGTGACAATTTCTTGGTGGATATTTTGTTTTAATTCTTCCAGGGTGTGTGGGTTTGTCTTGTACACTTCATGATTTAAGTTACTTTCTCCATTAATGGCACACCATACACCAATTTTTTTGTCAGGAAGGGGTACTTCATAAACAATATTAGGTTCTGAGTTATAGGGCCAATGTTTTTCAAATCAACAATTGACACCCGTACATACGTGAGTACAATTTTCCCTCCCTCCCCCCCTTTTCTAGAGAATTAATAGACAGGAAGTATGATTTTGCCTTTTTCCAACACAACTCTGCAACAGCTCATAAGGTCAATCTTTCGATGAGAACAATTGGAAGCATGAGAGGTAGAACTGGAACTTAAAAGTTCAATGCCACAGCTGGGATTTAAACCACAGACCTTCCGCTTACCAGGCGGGTGCTCTACCATTGAGCTGCTGTGACAAACTACCAGAATAGCATTGAATTCTCAAACCAGTTCGTATTTTTCCTGGTAAACCACAAAGGCAGTCTCACATCAGAGACAATTACCCCAATGTTTTTAAGTTCCAGTTCTACCTCTCAAACATTGCCCACACACGGCTTATGTGTTTAAAAACACCAACAGTAAGTTTGTTGGCATAAATAAATAATAATTACCATCTGAAGGTTATTTAATCCTGGGACATAAAGTACTTGCAATAGTAAGTCACCAAAGTATCCACCAGGAAATTGTCAGCATTTCTCAACGTGAATTATGGCGAGTAATGGACAGAGGTGCCTAAAATGTATGGACAATGACAGTGGCCAGTTTCAGCATCTCCTTTCATAAAGTTGGCAAGTAAAGCCTTTGAAAGGAGTTATAAAAATATTTTATGGTTTCATAAGGCGGCACCATGGCCAAGCAGTTAGACCGTCCACCTACCACCTAGGCAGCCCGGGTTCAATCCAAGGGATCCACGTGTGGTGTTCATGGCGGACAAAGTGGCATCTGGGCAGGCTTTCTCCGGTTTCCTATGCCACTCACTCCACCAATTGCTCCATAATCAGCTTTACATTCATCGATTTTGTCTGCATTTCATGTCATCCTCTTCCTCACTGTCATACCTGGTGCTTGGGAGAGCAGCCATTTCCAGCTCTTCACTCTGTCCGGTCCATAGGTTCCTCTGCTTCCCGACAGGCGTTTGACCCTGGCATTAGCTTGTAAGTCCTAGAGGGTGTAAGTCCTACATAAGGGGAGGATAGCTAGATACAGAAAAAGATGAAGTATGGTTTCATCTGCACCCTTCTATGATAGCAACAGATGCCAACAAACACCAAGGATGTGGACAGGGAAAACATTGCACAGCCTGTTTGAACTTTTTTTTGCTCTCCCGGGATATAGGTATATTGAACTTGCAAATCTTTGTTCTAATCTGAAATTTTGATTGTTTCCATGAGATAATTCATGCACAGGCCAGCACCAAAGGTACACTGAACAATTTGGAATTCATACAGAACAAAGAACACATACTGACACTTTCTACACTTGTAAATCAAAACACATAGTAGAAACATTGGGACTAAGTGGTTCTTTATGAAGAAATGTACACATGCAACAACATGACCCTCTAGTCACGGCATCATTTTCCATGCTCTTACAACCAAAACATAATATGATCACTAGGTACATACCTGAAATGAAGACAGATAAATTGGTGCATATGAAGAAAAGGTACTTGTGCACATTAGTATGTTTCTTGCATGCTTAGCGAACAGGTGCTCTCATTTCTGGTGTTTTATCTGTGTATACTGCTGAAACAGGAAAGACAAATAAATGCACAAGGTGGGAAAAAAGAAACATCAATAGTTTCCATATATCACGCCAATCAATCATAATTGTTGTAATGCATGGAAACCATGTGTAGGCAAACTTTGAAAGGTAGAATCAGAACTGAAATATTCAATGCCATAGCCAGGATTTGAACCTTGGATCTTCCACTCTATATGTGCCTGCTTCTGATCACTGAGCTACTGTGCTGGATGTCATTATAGTGACATGTTCTGATTCTACAGTCATTATCAATAAGTAAATTTATTTGCACTCAACATCTTCCTGCATTGACATTGGATATCAATATTCTATACCAGTGGTTGGCAAGTATCAAACTTATGACATAGGAGCAGGCAAACGGTGACAGGGCAATCTGTGAGGAGAAGACACCAGCAGTGCATATACAGCAGCAGTAAGCACGTGTAATGCCATGGCGGCTCCTATTGTTTTATATGTTACTAAAAGAAGTCTAATTCTAGATGATTCAGAGTCCAATATCAAATGTTTGTTTGTGTGTTAAAATTTATATTACTTTTGTTAATAATAAACACACTGATTCAGTGATGCAACTTCCCAAGAGTCCTGGACAATAGTTACTATATTATATTTAACAAGCTTGAGTAACCTTATTATATATTGTTATAATATTGGCGTGTTTTTCATGTTTATGATAGCTAAAGAGAGGACTCCATTAGGATAAATAAGTAGATAGAAGGATAGACAGAAAGATAGAGATGGCAGATGGACGGACGTACAGTTGGAATAAGTAAATAAGTAAGAGAGACAGATAGAGATAGATGGATGGATGGACAGACGGATAGACATATCAATAAATAAATGTTATGTTTCCCAACAAAGGTACCAAATCCTGGATGCGCTACTGGTTTCTCAACTTGCACAATTACACAGTGCAAAGGCTGCTGCTGTTCAGTGTGAGACGGGAACTTCTATGTATATATATTTGTAATTTTAGAATCAGAATGTAAATATAAGACTTCCAGGTATAAGTATAATTTCGTATTATAAACTGTGTAGAGAAGCCGCCTCTTGAAAGTATGTTGACCTGAGCACATTTCTGAAGGCCAGAGGACAAACATCTTTTGTCGTCTCGCGCCGAGGCACGTTTTGCCTAAAGTCCAAGGACACAGCTGGGGAAAATACACCCCTCCCCCATAACGGGACTAGAGGGAATGTGCGGAGGTGAGATATATAAATAGGAAAAATTGGAAGAGAACGGGACTGACTGTCTGTTGCGATGTCGCTACGAGGGTGAACCTGTATCGCGAATATATATAGTTTCGCGCCAAAAACGTCGATGTGTGAAAGGCGACAGTGATTAGCGTAAGGTGAAGTAAATAGCAATCGTACAACGAAATACCAGAAACTCGCTCAGGTCGGCACTTCGAGGCAATGACGTGACGGAGAATAAAATCAGAAAACGTCTGTGCTGTATATGTCATCTAACCTCGCGCCTGTGAAATATCCTACTCATGCCTACCTAACCCCAAACAAGATCAACGCAGCGGCGCACAGCGGAGAGGCAACTACTGCACCGGATGAGCTACCGAGTATATCATGTGACAGGAAAGAGACTGTCACAAAAGTGGCACCCAACGTACAAGGTAACCACAGTGACTGTAACAAGTGGCTTCCCAACCCCGTTACAAATGGCGACCCAACGTGGCGGCTCGACAAAGGATGACAACCAGAGGATCGTCGATGGAAGCAGATGACTCGGCGGGAATATAATCGACGCGTAGGAAGACAGTGAAGTTCAACCCAGGAACAGCAGTAGACGCCGGGGACGCGAAAAGGAGACGACGACCGCAAGGAACATCACGAGCACCAAGTGACAGCCTCAAGATCTAGGAGGAAAGGCGCATAAGGTGCTGTTTCAACAAGCGAGACAATCAACATCAGAGGACGACTACATCAACCCAGCAACGCAGGTCGCCGAAAGGTCAGAGCTTAAAAAAATCATATGTAAAAACGATATATATATATATAGTTATAATTGTAGATGCATGAAAATAAATGTATGCAGGAATGATAAGGTATTATATACTGTATGACTGAGTGGGGAAGATAGAATAGGGTAATTTTAAATAGATGCTCCTTCGTAGCGGGAAGTAGAAATACCAAAATGGAGTCGTTAGAACAGAATAAAGAAAACAGTGCTTTGGAGCAGCGACGCGGTAGGGAATATTTCGGGAGATTACTTTAAGATGCTCTTGGAAAAATTAAACGAAATGGGTGATAGGTTGGAGAGTAAAATTAGTGGTCAGGCTAAAGAACTAAACGAAATGGGTGGTAGATTAGAGAATATGGGTGATAGGTTGGAGAGTAAAATTAGTGGTCAGGCTAAAGAACTAAACGAAATGGGTAGTAGATTAGAGAAAATGGGTGATAGATTGGAGAGTAAAATTAGTGGTCAGGTTAAAGAACTCATAGACGAAGGATTTAGGACCCAAGAATCAAAGTTGAAAGAACATTTAGATCACAAGCACCAGGAATTTGAGGGGAGAATGAGGGAACAATTAAATACACAGCAGGTGAGCATTTCCGAAATCCAGGAAGGGTTAAATTCCTTTAAAGTTAACGTGGACGAAAATTTAGAACGTATGAAAGAGACGTGTGAAAGAAAAAATGTAGAAACCATGAAAATGCTGAGCTAATAGCTATTAAAAACGCAGTACATGGGGAGGTAAATGAAACTTTACAAGCAGTACACGCTGAATTAGAAGCTGAGGGACTAGAAATTAGTGAACTTAAGGAAAAGAATGTGAGACACCTATCAGCTCATCTAGAGGTAGATAAGCGTTCAAAACAGAATGAGAAAAGGATAGTGGAGCTTCAGGGATCTTTTGAGAGAATGGAGATACAATTAAGAAGTATAAATGATGGTAATGCGACTAGCGCAGTTGATAGTAATGGGAATAACTCAATTGTAAATAGTGTACAGCATGAGGCTGCCGCTGCGACGAATGTAACACCTAGTTCCTTCCACGTGAACCCGTCTAATACAGGAAATAGTCTTAGTCAATATGGGCAATTGCTGAATGAATTGCCTGTTCCCATTTTTGACGAGTCCAATGCCATAAATCCAAAGCAATTCCTTATCGACTTAGACCACTATTTCGAGATAAAGGATATACCGGAACAGCTCAAAATGTTTGTTGTACGTAAGGCTCTGAAAAATAGATCTCTGACGTGGTTAAGGCTTGCTTTGGGGGAAAATTGCTCTTACGAGTATTTCAAGCAGATGTTCAACAAGTACTGGAACGCGACTACGCAGAACAAAGTCAGATCAATGTTGAGCAACGGCCGATACAATGAACACGGCCGACAGTCGATGACGGACTACGTGTTAACGCGCGCAAAATTGTCGATTAGTCGAACCTCCTGTAAGCGAAGCGGATTTTATTTCGCAAATTATTCAACATTTCCCACAGCAGATTACAAATTACCTGATTGTAGCGAGACCGAAAGATATTACAGAATTAATAGATCTTGTGCCAGCTTTTGAAAGTAGTAACTGGGAACGTGAGTTAGATTATGGTCCGCGGAGAAACGAAAGGGGAAGTTGGCGTGGTCAGCCGAGTTCACCGCGCGCCAACAGAAATTTCAATGGGAGCCATAACCGAGACGTTGGTATCAGGGAACGATACCGAAATGATCCGCCAAGATTCGAGGGTAGGCCACGAAACGACAGACGTGAGTATCAGGTAAATATGATTAGAACGGAGGCGAATTTCCATGATAGGCCGTACCAACATAGGGGACGTTGAAACGGGCATAACCCGAGAACCCAGTGGAGAACCCACGATTCCGACGATGAGCATTACCGTAGAGAAGACAGGAGGAATTATGGTAGCGGATATAGCTCGCGAGGAAATAACCGACGGGGCCAAGGATTTGGAGCTATACTAGGGCAGAGGTCAGCTCCAGACCAGTTCCATGTTATAAGTACGGCTTCCAGGGGGTTGAGCCATGTAGAGAGAAACGCGTCAGTGACAGAAATCGAGATTTGTGCGATGTATTTTGCCATTCAGCGATTTAGAACTTACATATACCGCAAAAAGGTAAAGATATTCTCTGACCACATTAGTTTGTCTTTTCTACAGAAATGTAAGTATACTAGTTCAAAGATATGTAGGTACGCTCACGAAATAATTATGTATGACGTGGAAATCCTACATATACCGGGAAAGATGAATACGTTCAGTGATATGTTATCGCGATTGACCCATCATGCAGAAATACCCGATTGTGTGGGTGGAGCGCAAAGAGAAATTAAAGTGTTGAAACTAGAGATACCAATGGATGGGGGATTAAAGGAGAAATTAAAGAAAATCAGCGAATTGCAGAGAAAAGACTAAGTTGGTCAGTTTAATGGTCAAAGCGCCGGAAATAGATGGACAGGTGGAAGGTAGTTTGGGAATGAAAGATGAAGTCTTATATAAAAAGCACGGAGCCATTAACCCAAAGTGGAAGACATACATTCCAGGTAGTCTGGAAAAAGAAATTATTACGACGTTCCACAAAGCATTATGTCATTCTGGGACGGACCGGACGACTGCCACTATTTTGGAGAATTTGTACATTCCTAAGCTAAGACGGAAGGTGAGGCATACGGTTTGGGTGTGTGACGTATGTCAGAAAGCGAAGCCACTGCAAGTTGCGTGTGATTACGAGACGAACGCCATCCTCCGAGACAAACCTAGATCCTTAGTTACGGTGGATTGTCATGGTGAGTTACCCCGAGGAGCGTTTGGATATAGATACGTCATAGTATTTGTAGACGTGTTCTCAAAGTTCGTCAAGATTTGCCCGGTTAAAAAGATCGATAGTGCCACATGTTTGAATAAATTGCTAAAGTATTATATACCCCAGATCGGAAAAAATGGACGCATTACTAGCAGATAACGCTACCATGTTTACAGGAAAGAAGTTCGTTAACACAATAAAGAACAAGGTGTCAAACTTTACCATTGTTCACGTTATCGGCCGAATAGCAACCCAACCAAAAGAACCATGAGAAATCTATCGTGTATCTGCGGGTATCCTGTAGTAATCAACAGACGAAATGGCCAGAGATGATACCGACAATTGAAAAGATATTAAATTAATCGGTAAATCAAGTCACGGGATTCAAACCGGTAGAGTTAATGCAAGGCAAACTCATTAACACGATGGGTGCGAATATACCGGAAACCCTTGATGTGGAAGGCGCCGTGAGTATGTCGCAATTAGAAATGATGAAATTGGCCGCAGAGCGGATGAGAAAGAGGGCGGATAGACGTAAAGAAAAACATAAGGCCAGAAAGAGGAAAAAGTGGGAACTGCACAAAGGCGATCTCGTATTGGTGAGAAACAAGAAACTTTCTAGCGCCATAAACAAATATAACCAGCGTATGGGACTTTTATACAAGGGTCCGTATAAGGTAATAGAGGAATACGGAACTGACACATACTTGCTTATGGACCTGAACAGCGGTAAACTAGGGGGAAAATGGCAAAAGCAGCTACTACGTCCGTATCTTCAGGACGATGTCAGAACCGAAAAAGAACAAATAAAGGAAAGAATAAGTATTCAAGGTAAAATACGCCCGAGTCAGCCTATCAATTCGAGAGATATGGAAATACAGAATAAATGGTGTCAGAGGTCTATTTACTTATCAGAAGGGAGACCGAAGTATGCGGGAAACAGTAATAAGCAACAATCAAACTAAAAATAATGGTTTTAAAATACGAGCGAAGCGGTATATGGGTTTAAAAAGACAGATGAAGGAACAATGGTAAACTTAGAAGGATATAGGTGAAGATAGGTAGAAATAAGTGTAAAATCAGTAGCTCGTAAGTGTGATTAGATTGGCAGTACAAAATGTCATTATGTGAAACATACTGGTTAAGAATTGAGGGACCCTGGAAGACATTGAACCCTTGTGTTTACGTTGGCCAGGTAGACAAGAAGAACCTGTCAGTGACCTATATGTGTGATTGTGTAAGGGAGGAAAGTGAAAGTCCAAGACAGGTAGATACTTGAAAGTAAGGGATGCTACGAGGAAGTGGAAACTCTCATTTGTAAGTTAAGCTGAAGTCTGAACTTAGGAGGAAAAAGAACTTGATAACCAGAAAAACGGATAAATCTCTCAAAGTTATTCCTGTTTTTCTTGTTACAAAGTCCGGCGCATTTGAGACGGGAACTTCTAAGTATATATATTTGTAATTTTAGAATCAGAATGTTGTAATTGTTGTTAGCTAATGCTGGATTTCTGACAATGAAGTCATTAATCCTCTTGCTCTCCAATATTTTTCACTGATGATATTGAAGAGAGCAATAGCAGTAATAGTAACCGCTTTTTAGAGAGCACCATATTTTTATGTTTTGGCGGTCACATCGCTCTCTCACAACCCCCAAAATGTCTGGCGGACCACACCTGTCGTGGGTTTACGGGTCTCACCGACCTGACCGGAAGAGTTATCAAAATAAATTCACCGACCATATCCTCTGATTACCAATCAGAGGACGTATTACATGCCATGACAGGTCAGCATGTTAGGGGTTAAGATTTTATAGAGAAATGGAGAGACTGGAAAAATAAAGACTCCCTAACCCTCGGAAACAATCGGGGTCGGAAGAGAACAAGAGATGACCAAGGTAAGGTCAGATAGAAAAGTTACAGTGAGGAGCAAAACACCAGTAAGTGGAAGTAATGTTCTGCTCAGCTTGGGTACCTTGTGGTCGCCATCCACATATCCCCTAGACGGAGACCCCTGAGAATTGTATGATGCTGCAAATGCCAACTATCACAACCAGTTACATAAACTTTCCTAGGGTCTTCTCGCAAATCTGCAGAGATTACTACTAATAAATTTACCATACTGAATGTAAATATAAGACTTTTAGGTATAAGTATAGTTTCGTATTATAAATTGTGTAGAGAAGCCGCCTCTTGAAAGTATGTTGACCTGAGCACATTTCTGAAGGCCAGAGGACAAACATCTTTTGTCTTCTCGCGCCGAGGCACGTTTTGCCTAGAGTCCAAGGACACAGCTGGGGAAAATACATCCCTCCCCCATAACGGGGCTAGAGAGAAAGTGCGGGGGTGAGATATATAAATAGGAAAAATTGGAAGAGAACGGGACTGACTCTGTTGCGATGTCGCTAAGAGGGTGAACCTGTATCGCGAATATGTATAGTTTCGCGCCAAAAACGTCGATGTGTGAAAGGCGACAGTGATTAGCGTAAGGTGAAGTAAATAGCAATCGTACAACGAAATACCAGAAACTCGCTCAGGTCGGCACTTCGAGGCAATGACGTGGTGGAGAATAAAATCAGAAAACGTCTGTGCTGTATATGTCATCTAACCTCGCGCCTGAGAAATATCCTACTCATGCCTACCTAACCCCAAACAAGATCAACGCAGCGGCGCACAGCGGAGAGGCAGCTACTGCACCGGATGAGCTACCGAGTATTTCATGTGACAGGAAAGAGACTGTCACAAAAGTGGCACCCAACGTACACGGTAACCACAGTGACTGTAACAAGTGCCTTCCCAACCCCGTTACAAGTGAAAGGGTTATTTCCCAACCCTCCCCTACTCTGCTCTTTGAGGCAGGTGCACTGAGGAGAGAGAAAACCTTCTCCATGGAATGACGTCACAGAACCAGAGTCCTGCTGATCCCTGCTCTATACCATTGATGTCAACTCAAGCGCAGTTTTTTGACAGTGATAATACATGCAGCTGTGAAATGCTAGGCAGGAGGAAAACTAATAATGCTTTGCTATGATTTGCAATGATAATGTTAATAAATAAATGCCTTATTCATAAACAAATTAACATTCAAAACTACACAATTAGAACCACAAAAGATAGGACTACTTAAGTTATAATGTGATATTGAAAATGAAACCGAGATTGGTTTTTTTATGCAACAAACATAACTGTACATAATGGCTTCTACTTGCATTCACACTTTGAACACAAAAGTGAAAATGTGCTTAGCCAAGGGGAATAAACGAGATAGCATTTTGGAGAGAAGTTGCACTTGTGTTCTGCATTGATAAAAATAAATTTGTGAAATATCAGCAATCATCTATCATTGGAACATTAAATGGAAGGAAATATACATGTACAAGTATTATTATAAAAGTGTAACAATTCATGCATTGTAATGAAAAGAATAAAATCTGGAGTTGTGTTAACTATGTGTTAAAATCCTTTGTAGTTTGCATGCCGAAACTCAAACATAATCAGCCCAACCTGAAACATCTGAGATAATTAAAAGAATTAAAAATAACAGTATTCTCTAGCTCACCACAACAAAACTGTAAACGAACCATGCATATTGTTCCAAACAAAGCCGGGACAAGAGAAATTGTCCCTCAAACTTGGCACCCAACATGGGGCTCGAAAGGGACTGATTAACCTATGATTCAGAAGAAACTGATCCAGTAAGAGAAGAAAAGGATTGTTCCTAAAAGTGAAGGACGTTTGGAGTGGAAAACAGCATCGGTGGACTATGCAAGTAGATTAACACTGCACAGATAGGCATCGTGGACACAGTGACTTCCAACCCATGGGATCCTGGACGTACAGGATGAAGAAAGTTAGGCCAGTGAAATGAAGGAAGAAGAAAGAAGAAATTGAAGTTTCACATCTAACAAGTAAGAGAGCTTTAATTTATAAAGAAAAAAAATAGCCAGACTTCATATAGCAAAAATTTGATGTTATTGAGAAGTAAAAAGATAGTAAGAAGAATGGAGAATATTAAAGAATCAGGTGATAGGAAAGAGGGAGAAAAGAGAAAGAAAGTAGTGGAGGAAGGTAGAAAAACAGAAGGGGGCAAAGAAAGTGAGTCAGGATTGAAAGAAGTTATACAGCAGTTAGCTAATAGTTTTTCAGATTATCAAAATGGACAGTTAATTTACAAGCAAATTTAACATATAAAACTGAAAAGACGAATAATGATATAGATAATTTGGAAGTAAATTTAACAAAGAGAACTGAAAAGATGGGTACTGATATGGCTAATTTAAGAAAACATTTAACTAAAAAAAAATGGACAATATTATGGTAGATTTAAGAAATGATATGGAATTAATGGAAGTTACTATAACAGAGAAAATAGAATCAAGTAGGAAAGAATGTAGGGAAGACATACAAATATTAGCTTTAGATTTAAGAACAGAACTGAAGTCAAATAGAGAAGAAATGGAATCAAGTGTAAATATGTTAAACAAAATTGAGCAGAACAGGAATGAAAGTAAAAATGATTAATTAGGTTAGAAGAGTTACTAAGTGAAATTAAACTAGGGCAAGAAAATGTAATGATACAATTAAGAACAGAGATAGATTAGGGAAACAAAATATAGATATGGAAAAGTTAGAAGGTAAAATGAGACAGGAAAGTGTGGTAACGGAAGTGAGGTTAGAGGGAAATCAACAAAATTGTTATTATGCTGTAACATATGAAGAACATAACCAAGAATTTTGGCCTACATTTAAACCAGAACACCAATTTTAGGAACAAATTTGGGGACTACAAGTTTGGGCGAGATAACAAATAACTGTTCCCATAAATGTGCCGGGAGATACATATTTCTCAACAATATGGACATAGACAGATGGTTAAATAAAGGTTATTGACATAATCAAAACCCCCGGCACAACAAAGATCAATGGAGCCAGATAAGCAGTAGACATCACTGGAAAGTCCACTCAAGTAGGTACCAAAGGTTCAAAACATCACACTGAGAAAAATACTTGGTGAAAGACATTTAAAGAAATAGGTTTTGTGATGTGCATTTTCTTGCTAATTTTGTACAATTTTACAATAACTAATGATTTGGGTTAGCTGGCATTTTAACCTGGAAAGGAACAATAAGAAAAAGCTTTTAATAGTGTGATGCAAATGTTGCCATCTTCTCCAGGTTGGTCTAGTAATGAGCACAGTATCTGACAACCACTTAGGCCATTTCTCAAACAAAAATAACAATTTTAGGCATATGTTTCAATACTAGATTTCAAGAATGTTATTAATGATTGGGGGAAATGATAAAGAAATATTGTTATTGTACTAGAGAGAATTGACCTTATGAAAGTAAGTAGAAGCTTCGCTGAAATATAATTAAATGATGAAAGAATTTGTTGTAAGTATATTAATTGACGAATTGAATGTTATGAGAAGTATCAACGTTTATAACGAAAATGAATTATTAGTTGTTTTTAGGCCCTCTGACACGTGGAATGGTATATTTTTGTTTTATCTGTGATATTTGTAATGCAGTTACACTACCTCAAACAGTGTAAACATGTAAAATGATTATGTACTAGCCAGAAAAGATTGTAATGGTTGAAGTCAACAAGAAAGTATTACCATCTCACAAAAGAATTGCTACTTGATATTCTTGTACAATAGAATATGGATTTTCTAGCAACTCATTTAAAAAGACATGTACAATTTAAAAGCTAATGCTAAAACACATTAATTATTGAACCTTAAAAAATTCTAATATGTAATATAAATTATCATTTTGTGTACTTATCAAAATATTTATGAATATTGTATTGTAATAAACACAAAACATGGGGAGATCATCATAATATATGCAAACTAAAATTCAACTATGTTATTCGGAATTGTGCAAAATTCTTAAAGTTAAATTATTAATAAAATTATTTACATATACTATGATGAGAGGCATTTGAAACTTTTGTTTATTTTCATTTATGTTCATTTTAGAAAAAAGTACATTGTTCATCATGAGTGTTTTAAGAAAGTGAAACAATTCATGTGTTGCAATTACTGTGAAAAAAATAAAATCTGAAGTTGTGTTAACTATGTGTTAAAATCCTTTGTGGTTTGGATGCCGAAACCCAACATAATCGGCCTGACCCAAAGCACCTGAGATAATTTAAAAAGTTAAAAATAACAGTAGTCTCTTGCTCACCGCAACAAAATTGTAAAAGAACCATGCATATCGTTCCAAACATAAACCCGGGATAAGAGAAATTTCCCTCAACTATCAATACCAAAGCTTCCTTTACGGACTCTAGTTGGTTTTCTTAATGAGCTTCTGTAAATTTATAGTTACTATTTGTGCATAATGATCTGAAAATCCCATATCAAAGTCAAAGGTTTATCTCTTTAAGTCATAATATTCTATTAGAAGTAGGTCTAAAGAAAGTAAATAAAATGTATACTATGGCTTTAGATCCTGCTTCCAGGTCTTCACTCTGTCTGGTCCAGAGGTCCCTCTGCTCCCCGACAGGCCTCTGTCAGTGTTCATTAACCAATTCAGTTCACTTGTACTATTTTCAAAACTAACCAACTTCTAAGCTAAAACATAAACTCCTATCTACAAATTTGTAAACATGTCAACAAATCATGATATCTGTTAGGTCATACGAATAAAAGGATTTCATAAGTTCTTAAGAATTGTGAACCAGAAGTGTAATGAAACAAAAGTATGTATAATTGAATAAATTGTTGTTGAAAGGAACTAAGTTCACATTTTTTAAATTTGACTTTATCAATAATTCATAATATAGAAAGCAAGCTGCATCTATTGGTGTTGAAACGAACTAATTACACGCATTCCTTGTCCTTTATTTGAAGTGGTCAATCTTGTCGTTCAGTGATGAATGTATTCACTCATGCAGAGTTACCAGATTATGTTATGGAGATACAATGGTAAAAACCGTAGGCCACTATCAATCAACGCAAAAATTTGTAAAAATAATACAAAGTTATAATTTTATGTGCTATATATATATTTATTTAAGCTATTTATATATACCCACAGGTATATACATTTATGTTTTCTTAAAATCCTGCAACACACAATGTTAAGCATGACCACTTCTTCCTGCCTTGACACACTTTAACGACAATACATAATTGAATTAGCATTTTGGTTTTGGTATTTCAGCTTGTAACAAAAGCACTGTGAATTAACTGTTAACTTTCTACTTCCTCATTCTTTGATAACCAGAAATACTGAGAGTAAAGCATTGCTTTGGTGTGCCTCTACAGAATTGTGCGCCCTAAACCCCACCACTGCCTCTACAGAACACCAACCTTTTACCTCAAGAGTGCAAATGCTGCAGTGCCACAATAGTTCAATAAGCAACAAATGGTAACTGAGGAACAGAGAAATTGCATTGAAAAAGATTTTTGAAAATCACAGACACTTGAATTAGAGCAATTTTATGGAAGCTGAGAATGAAATGGAAATGGTTAGTTGAGAGGTACGAAACTCAGTAAAATTTCATGTGGTAGAGGTTATATATGCTGTTGTGATGTAGCTTTACTGAAAGGCGCGTAATAATTTATTACATTAAATAAGATTATTAGGGTAGAGAAAAAAGAAAAAAGTATTGACCAATTTATAGGTATTACTTGAAGGATAAAGAGATACTATGAAAAGAAATGAAAATGTGTTAAGTTAGCAAATCTTATTTTACTGTAATGAATATTGTTTTGTTGCTATATAAAATAAGCATGTAATTTCTTAATGAATTTTGTTTGGTGTTTTTGCAAGGAAACTTGAGCTTTGGTTAGTACTAAATGTGTCATTCAGTTACTTAACGTCATATATGTACTATAATCTTTGCAAAACTTAGAGGCATATGGAGGTGGGCCGTACTGCAGACTCCAACGAATCCTAAGCTTGCCTCTCCTACCAGTACTGCCGAATGTGGTACACGCATCTCACATGCTCTTATGTACAGAACATCTGCCGGTAGATGCACAATGCTTGGCAACAGCGCTCCGCTTGAGCATTGGCCAGTATTCACATGCGTTTAAACTTTGTGAGCAGTATAATTTGCTATTTGTGTACACCGAGTTATGCCTCAGCCCAACTAACTAGTGTTACGGCCAGACCACATACATGAATGTACTTAGCACCTCAAATAAATAAAATGTTTTCCAATGATTAAATAACTGTTATTTCTGTATTTAAAGTAGTATTTTTTTCCTAAAGATGCCCAACTATAGTTGTTATAAAGAAGAACACATGCACCATTACTGCTAAATCTTTCTTATAAGTTATTAATTTCAGGATTATTAAAACTGAAAATGATTTAATCTTTAGGTTTAAAGATTTTGAATTTTGTAGCTATACAGTATATTTTATTTAAATAGTTGCACTTTATTTCACTTATTTTAAATTAAATTTTCAAAGCTTTAGTTTCTTTTTCAGCTAGTGATGCCACTTGGAAGAAAGAAAATTCTTAAAAAGAAAAGAAGAAAATAAATTCTTAAAGAGCCACATAAAGGACTAATCTGTTTTTCACACATACACAACATATCAAAAGAAAGGTATGTTTTTAACCATCTTATTTTGAAACACTACTACAGATGTGTAGATTATTAGAAATTATAATGGATTTAACAGTGTTTTTAAGAGAATATAAACATGCAATATTTATGTTGGATGGCCAGCAAACTCAAGACCATTGTAAGCAAAAACTATTAATACTTTGAATATTTTAATTAAGCTCTTTACACTTATTCAATTAAAGTATTATAGAAATAGCTACTGCAACAACATATGTAAAAGAGGCAAATGTCATTAAGATTAGCAAATGGATTGGGTCAATAAGCATGAGATGACGTTCTTGACCTTGCAAACATGTTTCCTTCAACTTTGTTTACAATGTCTATTAAGTTTGGGATCTTAAAATACAAGAGCAGCTAATGAAAGCAAAACAATGGCATTATACTTTAAACCCAACTCCAAAGAGGACATTAAATCCACAAAATAATGTGGTGCACCTGAGATGCCATATTTCCATTTTGGGCATTTACTCGCAGTGCACAAGGAGTTTAACATTGAAAATCTGTTCTTTCAAGGTAGTACAATATTTCACACTGTCACTTTTAAACCTAAGGTTAAACCCACAATGATTGTAAGATAATGCTAGAATTTTAATATAAAATTTCTATTCAACACATTTTTGCTGGACTATTTATGGCTCTACTCACTATGTCTACTGAGTTAAGGCCCATGGGAAATTCATAGCTAAAAAAAATATTTTTACTCCTTTTATAACAACAGTATCCACAAATAAGAATGAAATATTCATTATTAGACAGTTGTTTCAATACATCTCGTGTCAGATTATGCATTCAAATTATCAAGTTATATTAGCGCAATTAAGTAATTTTAAAGACACACATTACGCCTTTAGGTTTACATAACAATGAGAATAAAAGTGGCATGCAGATCAAAAACAGATTATAAAAATAACCAGTAACATTACAGAAAATGCAACAAAATATGCACATGATTACAATTTAAAAACGTAGAATTCAACCAAACACAAAGCCATTAACAGCCAACAAAGTAACTAAAAAGTCAGTGAAATGCAATAGCTTCTTTGACAAAACTTTGTAGATGCAAAATGAATTCCAAGAATTTGTGACATTTAAGCATGTCTTAAAGTTGGAACTTAGCAGGTGTGATACACATTTTTATAACATGAAGTGCCATATTAATTGTGTACCTAAAACTGTAGCTGGATTCACTTTGACCAAAGTTTTGTACCCAATTTTCTGAAATTTAGCCATGAAAACATATAACTAGCATCATGCTTGCAGTTGTGTTATCTTTATTTGAAGCACTCAGATCCAAACCCTGACACTTTCACTTTTGAAAAAAATGAGGTTTTAGCTTGTGCATACTCCATGTTCAAAACTGTCAATAATTTGCTAAGATGTATACATCAACATTTTTGTTGTTATAGCAATATCTAAAATGCACTGCAACTCACATCCTCACTGTGAGATGCATTTTGCAACATTTCCTTGCAGCCAATTAACTACAGATGGAATAATGCTATTATCCCATGAGCAAGCAGTTAATGCAGCAAAGAAATGATTTAATGTAGGTAGTTTATTCTTCGCATGTACTGCTATATTGTTTTGTTTTATATTAAGAAAGCTTTTTTTTTCTTTGTTTCTTTACCTGATTACACTCCCCTTATGTAGGGCTTATGTAGGACTTACAAGCCAGTACCTAGGGTCAGATGTCTGTTGGGGAGCACAGAAACCTATGGACCGGACAGAGTAAAGACCTGGAAGTGGGTGGTCAGCCAAGAACCAGGTATGGTAGTGAGGAAGAGGATATAAAATGCATGTGAAATCAATGATTGGAAAGGTGATAATGGAGCAATTGGTGGAATGAGTGGTGGAGAAAACCAGAGAACCCGGAGAAAACCTGCCCTGACACTGCTTCAGTATTAGGAAAACTAATAGTCACAATGAAAACTGCTATTATTTCAGCTATACCAGGACAAGGGAGGAAGAAAGAAACTTAAAACATTGGAAGCAATTGAGAAAGTGAGATGTAATTTCATTACTATATGATAAACAGTAAAGATACTATTGTATTTCCATGATGTTATCCAGAGGAAAAATTAATATATTTCTGTCATTATATCTAAAATTATTACTACACAAGAGAAATTACTTTATTTTCAGATATTCAGCTAAGTCACTGCCTATAATTCCTACACATGACCACAAGTAACAGTGAAGTTCACCCTTTCTTTGTCATTTGCTAACAATGAAGGACAAATTAATCCTTAAACATTGTGATGAGGCATACCTAAATTCATTCCAATTCATGAGAGTAATGTGCAACATTACATTTTTGCAGATGCAGGTGTAAATGGTTACATCAATGTAGTCCATGTAAGTGAAAAATATGTGCTCACACTTGCGTTGCACAAGATTCACATTGTTCCACTTCAAACCCCAAAGACTTCCTCATGGTTGGAATGTAGTGCACAAGGCTCTTTCTCGGAAAATATCACATTTAAGATGTAAAAACAGAATGTAGTGTGCAATGATGTAATAAAGTGTAATAATTTCAATTCATACAATGTGATTCAAATTTCTATATGAAACCTACCTACATGGTAAGGGAAGCTTAATGAAATTCCTAGGGAGTTTATTATTTTCATTGTAGTATTATGAAATAATAATTATTTAAATCTATCCTATTTAGTTGTAATTGTAATTCAAGAATAAATATCCCATTTATAATACTATTATGAATTTTAATGAATACATTTCAAAAAAACATGAAAATATAAAGTTAAATGTAAAATATTATTACTGTATACAATTGTTAAATGTGACTTATAATTAAAATATACTAAGGTGTTAATACACCTTTTACTTTAAATATTTCAGGAGATTCTACATGTAACTTACTATTTTATTATTGGTACAATTCAAATATAGACGTTTCCTAGTTTTAAATGTAGTTTTCTAGAAAAAGATACCCCAGTCTAGAAATCAACTAATGCATGGTGTATATGCAAGCAGTACTGACACTAGTTTGTCATTTAAACAGCTTGTATTACACATGTGTTATTTTTTACTTCCAGAAAACTTACTGAAGGTGGAAACATTGGGGTTTGCATCCAGGCATTTCAGTTAGTATTTGAAAATAACTTCAATAATGCAAAGAAATAGAGAGACTATTAGTACATGCTCAAATACAGAAGTTGGTGATACATGTATAAGTAAAACACAGAATATTTCATGGCTTTGCTATCATAATGTAAAAACTGGCACCTTTTTCTTATTATGACTCTTATTTGTTACCTATTTTGAGGAATTTGAGCCTTCCACTTAAAAGTAATGTTTCATTACTTTACCATTGCATTTCCTAAAAATGACTTCTGCAAACTTTATATTGGCTTTATTACTATTATAGTTCATTATTTAGCAGTGGCTTCTCTTCTTATTTATTGTGGAAGTATGCAAATTCTCACAGTAATTCTTGTGCTTTTCCTTGAAGCCATATGGCACATCTGATATTTACATTTCAGTTGGTTACAATGCATTTCAAACAGTGCATGCAAAATGCAACAACATAGAGGAAAACTGCTTCAGACACATACAATGCAGCAGAAATATGCTTCACCAAATACATGAACAAAGCTGGAAGCAATATTCTTTGTGAAAATCTGGAACTCCAGGGTCAAAATTATCCAAATGGCAGAAATGAAACAAGCTTTAAAATTACAGGTGAATTTATTTTCAGATTTCGCAAAAGCACTTAACCCATATTAGAAGACAAATAGTAAAGTTTCTAGTTTCTAACGTTCTTCTTTGTGTTCTCTAAAGGGATGAGTATGTTCTGAAGATTTTAAAGTGATCCAAATGACCCAAGTGGAACTTCTAATGTTAGTGTGAGAACGTCAACCTCCCCATGAAGCCTACTCTGCAACTAGCATAACTAAATTAATCCTAAGTTGTTGCAAAATTTACTGTTTCCAGAAAAGATAGCAACAATACTGGTTCGTTTCCTGCTATGTACATTATGTGTTGTTTTTCACGTGTGTCATTACGTTTAGCAATAATATATACACTAGCTTTTTTCTTTCTATTTTAATGACTGGAAGTAGGAATGCCAAAGATACTACATGCCATTGACGCTTAGATTATACATTTCCAAAGCTGATAATTCCCATGAAAAGAACTAAAGAACTTGTAATAAAGGTGAACTGGTTTAAAATTCCAAGACCAAAAGAAAAAGAAAGAAAGAAAGAAAAGCAAACAAAACTTAGGCAAGAACCAAACAAAAAGTAAGCAGTTACCAAGCCATTCCTTCGGTTAAACAGTGATCTCACTGCAATGATCAAGGAGATAAACTGCAGCATATATTTGCTATTGCATTATGAGCGTACTGAAAACTACTCGTGCAAACAACAAGACTTAGAGTATATTAATGACATAAAACTTACATTAGAACTACTTTTAACTTCACATTGATTAGCACAACGAAACAAATTAATAAATATTTTGATCAACATATGTACGACACTATAACATTAAATACAACCTTTTTACCCCCACCCCCCGTTTATCAAATGACGAAATTCTGCCAACATAACCTATTTAGAAGCATGTAAGGGATAATATGAAACTGCATAAACCTCAATATAAAACAAAGATATTTATGGTAAAATAACCTCAAAATCTTCCTGAATCGGCATATTACGAAACGTTTGTGGATATTGATAGATCTGGGATGCGGTATTAATAGCCACAAAATACTAATGTTGGTACTACCGTTTAACCTTCCGATAGGTATTGACTCTAACCAGTGCAGCTTAGATGGCGCAGATTGCCTGTAAATACATTTCGACAAGAGGCGGCACGACGATATTAAAATATAGTGGAGGCGTTTATTTGAGTTTCACGTACCAGCAAACTTTACCGCACTCTTTCGGTAAAAGTTTCACCTATTTCTCTTGTATAGAGGAGAGTCCTATGCTCTGTCGGTAAACTAGCTCGCTGCAGGGAATTGACATGGAATTGCCACTATTCCAAAATGTTCAACTTTAAATGTTACTTACAAATAACCTTTTCTATCCATTATGGTTCATTCTTATATATCCTCTGCAATTGCTGTTTTAAACATATATTTTCTATCCACTTAATGTTAATCGAGAGAAAGTTTGTAAATTTAGTTCTATTGCATATTTCGCTAAACGGAGCAGGTCTGCCCACATGCTAACTTGCGACATCGCGAACATTTTTGTGGAGGAATCCAAAATTTGCGGAATATGAATATACTGAAGTAAATTAGCCAGGTAATATAAACACAGTCATTACAAGTTTTAATTGAATACTGTACACATCATAAGTTGTATCTTTTAAGTTTCTTAATTTAAATGCGCTGTATCAAACAAAACAAAGAAAGAAAAAGTAATTTGAAGTAAAATGCATGCTGATAGCACAATGTAGCATGTCAACTTGATAATTACGGGGCCATACGATAATTATCGTACGGGTTGGCAACGCTGATGTCAAATTATGTTTGGAGCAGTGATGCCAACCTCTGAAGCTCAAAACCCAAGCGAGTATTCAGAGCGTCCCTTTTCTGTACAAAATGTCCCCCGTTAAGCAAAACATGTGATCCCTTGCTTACACACATACAGGACGATAAATTAGTAGTGGAGTTTAGGGTGTACAACTACCATATTTACTAGCGCTCTTGCAATACTGGGTTAGGTACATACAGGGGCGGCGCGTCCTATGTATTCAGTGGTTCAATGAACCCCCGGAAAAAAGTTTTGTCCAAATTATATTTTTAAAAAATCATTTTTTTTTTTCTTTCTTTCTTTCTCGTGTTAGGCAATTTTATGTGCATTTTCAAAGTATTTTATCGCATATAAGACTTTTAAGTCGTTCAGATAGCACGCATACGCGCTAAAGTTTGCCCAGATACTCTCGAGGTTCAATTTCCCTTGTGAACCACCGAGTGTAAGCTTGGTGGTGCTCCTTCGGCAGGGAAGGCGAGAGGGGAGGTCGCTAGGTATACGTGGATATGCGCTGGTGGGACCACCGGCTCCAACCCAACTGCAAGTCGGACTCTGGCGGAAACGCACGAATCAACCCGAACTAAAAGCAACCTAATTATAGAACACTAATTAGTACGTGTGTTTTTACTGTAATAATGATCGTTTAACTGTATTACAGTGTATTCAGTTATTTACTTGTGCTTTAGTGTTAATTTACTAATCTGTTCTTAGAGATATTTTCCAAGAAGAATGAATAGCTTTCAATATCTTTTAGAAATAGACTTCTCAGCTTTAAGCTTGAAAGAGAGGTGTGAAATAAAGAAGCTTGATAGGCCGATATCAAATTAATACATGCGCAAACAAGACAAGTTAAGACATGTTGCAGGTCTTTTAATGCAAATATAAATAAAATAAATTGTTGGATTTGCGGTTTATTTCCACAAATAAGCTATTTTGTTTTCCATGCTTGTTGTTTGCTCAGGATAAATATACACCCTTAGCACTGGCGTGTCAAATCTAAGTCATCTAAAACAGGTTAAGAAACACGAATAATTTATTTAACATAAAAATGTTTATTTAGATTTATCAGTCCTTGGAAAAACAGAAATTATGCAACAGCTTAGCTCAGCTTTTAGACAGAATATAGAAAGACACAATGACAACGTAAGGAAACATCGCTATATTCTTTCCAAAATAATTGACTATATTAACTTCTGTGACAAGTTTGAACTTGAGTTACGTGGACATTTCAGAGCTACCGAAATACGTTATGCAATTTAGAAAATCGAACTATTTAGAAAGGTGAACTACATAATGCGCTAAAAGTAGTGAACCCCCTGTTATTTTAGGCACCAGCCGCCACTGGGTACATATAATGTAAAATCAGGACTTATGTTATTGAAGTGCTTGCTCCTCCTAATCAGTAGATACAGCTCCTTTTATGGAAACATTACTCCCCAAACACATACTCGAATCACACCTATAGATAATAGTGCACAGCTATTACTGTTGTGTAAGCAAACCTATTGTGCATATAGTGAGAATGCTAATTGCTGGCTGCACAAAATAAATGACAATTTGCGTGCTACGTGTGAAATTTTTATCTTTGCTGTTGTATGTACCATAGCCATTACTACACTATGCTAGAGGCAGCAATTATTAAAGGTCCCAAATCTCTGTTTTTTCAAAAGTTCCTTTGTCCGTTCCTGAAAATTATTTGTCAAAATGTCCCACAATATGGTACAAATCCCATGGGTTGACAGCACTGGCTAGGAGAAGTATAAAAGGAACCATAATATTGAGCAATTCCGCGTGTGACTAACTGACATTTACACTACATTTTCTTCTTAAAATGTCTAATGGTCAATATAGGTCCAAAAATGTTATTTTAACGACATACGATGATAGAGAATACACTGGCGGTTCTGATAGGAAATATAAAAACCTTAAAAAAGTTAAACAATTATTTAAGAATGAGCGCTAAACTTTTCGTGACTGACATTTTTGTCAACTGCAGGTCCAACTTCAAATGTTTGTCCTCCGTTTTCTCTGAAAGTTTTCTTATTTGATTTGTCCTGAAAAATCACTTGAGAGAGGAACTTCCAAGCTTTCAAATGACCTGAAAAAAGGTTTGGCATGTTATTCTCATCTGGAGATATTTATTCAAAAGGTCAGCGTGACTAACTGACATGAGTTTGTGACTAACTGACATTGCGAAAATTGTAATACCTTGTCTTTGTTTTACATGGTACAACATATGGTAAATCATAGTGATACGTATTATACGTTACATACATGTAATGCATACAGTGTGTAATTGTATTTATCGTTTTGACAATAATAATTTCCTTTGGAGAAGCATTAATGTCATGCAACATAAACTGAATAAACAGATGTTGACAGCTCTCATTTCTTATCACAGTTACATCATTGCAAGTATAAAAAGCTGGCTATAACAAAGACGACACATGAGAGCACACAGCACATACCTGTATCACACTATAAAAAAATAGTTACTGGTTGGACTCCTTATAGTGCAGGAACGCTAGATGCAGTAGCCTCGTAGTACACGCGCATATCACTACACTGTTTTTATTTCCGAAAGTTGTGCATCATTCTGATACTTCCCGCACGTGAAAGAAAAGCATATTCCACAACATTTAAACGCAATACTTTCACATAATGAATCCGCTGAGTGGACGGTATAGGTGAAATATGTTCAAATCTTTTGTCGAGAAATTCTTTTGCTTCTTCAATTTCAGGCAGAGAAACCTCAAGAACACATATTTTAGTTTTCTTCCTAACAGCATTAACAAATTCTTCAGCACTGAATCCTGCTTCCAGCTTTCGCAGCTGTCCAGGCCATCCTCTTCACTTGTCCTCCAATCGCATCTACTGCCCCCTTTCCGTGATAGGATTCGAAGAAGTGCCATTCAATTTGGATTCCAAATACTTCGAAAAGATATGTCACATGACTCAATGTGTATTTCTGCTTAAAATGACTAGCAGCTCCACCAGAAAACACTTTTACAAGTTCAAGACTCGGAACAATATCCAATATTTCAGAAAATATATTCCTTAAGCAAATATCAACTGCATATTTGTCATGTGATACATAATCAGACCCCAAAGCAAAAGATTGTTTCTGAATTTCACCAATACCTTCTTTCCTATACCAGGCCACAGCAGTAAATATTGAGATCTGTGTATTATTCCAGTGGGTAGCTTGAATTTCATTTTGCTCCTTGCATGTCTAGTTCTCAGAGAAGTCGATCTGTATCACAGCTTCACTAATTGCAACATTTTCCCGAGCCTTCTTAAAGGCCTCGGATTGCTGTCTTTTTACATAAACGTGATTAAGGAAACATGGCAGGCAATTGCTCAGTTCTTCAATGCAGTCTTTTACAGACCCATTTTTAACTTCTATTTCCATTCTTCCATTACGTGAATTCCACAGTTTCCATTCGCATGGAGAATTAGCGAGTTCACCCAAAATGTCTGCTCCACTCAATCCCGGGCAGTTGGAGCATCCTCCCTGCATATACTTACTCGATTTCTGATCACAAACCACTTCTGCTATGAACTTACGAAATTCAGTCTCAGTAAGTACGTGATTTTTACACAATGCTTTGAGAAGAAACTTCATATTTTCATGTATAATGCATGTGCACACATTATGTGGGATCTGATTTTGAAGACACACACGTGAGCAGGGCGTAATTTAGCGAATTTTGTCAACCTTACGGACATTTCTTCTCGGTCTTGTAGAAAGAGTGCATGTGCTTCTTTTAATGTTACCACTAGATACCTAATGCGAACTTCTTTTGTTTCTCCCTGAACATGGATTTCAATAAAATCATCTCTTCCAGGAGCTTGGTAAGGTATTGAATCATCCTGATAGAACTTGATTGCACTTTTAAGTTCCTCTGATAGCTGTTTTCCTGATACCGGGACAGAATGCTTTGGTTTTACAACATGTAATCCCTCTTCAACTGCTAACTTACGAATCATTTCTCTTCTTTTGCGTGGAGATTGCGGCAATGCTTCCTCAACACGTTTTCTGCACTTTCCAAAATGCTGTCTGCTTTTGAAAGCCGCTGATATTGATGGAGTATCCTTATCAATCCCTTCTTGGTCTCTTATTTTCTGTCTTGCCCGCTGTGCTTGCTTATGTCTCCTATATTCAGCTTTGAGGTGTTCTCTTCCTTGTTTTGTTTGTTTCAGTATTGCTCTTCCTTTCCTCATAGTCACTTTTATTTTTTCCTTCCATTGTGCATAACTGCCTTGCTCCTTCAGACGTTGTTTGTATTCACGTTGTCTTTGGGCTGGTGTTTTAACCATGGAGTCAGAAACAGACTGGTACGTCTATCCTGACTGAAGTCTCACAAGCAACTGTACGCGTATGACAACCACAGGGCGCCAGTACTAATTGTCCGTTAGTCACGTGTTTTGTGGGAAAACTAATGACTATAGAGGAAAACTTCCTCATACTTTTTTATTTGTTATATTGTAATGACGCAGAATCAAAAAGGGTATTTATTTCAGTCTATTACTTTTCCCTCCAGAGGAATTTATCCTTTTTACCATGACTAACTGACATTGACACACAGTAATAATTAAACAGGCTCTAAGGATTTTTTATAAATGTCGAAAATTATTAGCAATATACACCTTTTGAAGACGAAGAGTCATTGTGTGATGTACAGAACAAAAAAATTAAAACAGTTGTACATAGCTCCTGAAATATTGATATGAAAATCACTTTTATTCACGCTTATTTTAGAGTTTTGGAAATATATGGGTAAGAAGTGAAATTTGAACCCATATTCACGTCAGAAACATTTATTTTTCACTTCATAAGATACTTTGGAGTATCTAGCATCATCTTTCCTCAGTAAAAAAAGTGAAACATTGATTACACTCGGTATGACATATTCGCGGAATTGCTCTAATAACTGTTGCCTCCCTCCCTTCCCGGCCCCAATAAAATTCTTGTCCACAGTCGCTCCCCACTCTCCACTCCCACTCATAACTCCCCTCCAGCGCATATGTCCCCCCTCGAACCTTTCCTTATCTCCCACCCTTCTTTTCCTCCCTCACGCGCCTTTCTTCCCTCCCTCAGGCTCCTTCGTTCCCTCCCTCTCGCCCCTTTCTTCCCTCCCGTTTTGAGGTGAGCGTACTAATAAAGTTTTGGTCTAGATTTTAAATTTTATTTCAATATATGTAGATATGTTTATTGCTACATAGCAGTAGAATTAATAACAATTCTTGCTAACAAACAGTTGATTCCTACTTAATACTTAATTTGCGGTACTTCAAAATGGGAAGTGGTTTAAATGATGAAAGAACGTATAAAACATCTATAGGAACTGCTCGAAATGGTGACCTGAATATTCATGACAAAGTTGACAGCGGTGAAGAAACGATTGTCGTACTCTATCGAAGAGCCTTATGGAATAAAAAAGAAAGAAAGAAAAAACAGTAACTACATAACAGAAAACGAACCCATGGCCCTCAGCGTTTGGTGCTACGAATTAAACCACTATAACAATAAACAACCGTCTCTCCAGTAGGCCACACGACTTAAGAACGCAGCTAATCGTTGGTCAATGTCGCATTGTTCAGAGAGTAGTTCGAGATTTGAGAGATCTTTTTTGGCATTAAATCTTGAGACCGCTGATAACGAGCTGCTAAAATATATATAACACCATATAAGTGCGTTATGCTTAGCCGCAGATCATACATTACCTCTCTCTAATTATTTGTACCGGTCATATCTACAATCTCGGTGTCATATACATGAAACGAAACAGCAACGGCGGCAGCGGCGGCAGCGGCAGCAGCAGGAGCAGCAATATGCCATTTACTGCCTTTAGAACAGCGTGATTTTGTTGTTTCTGAGCAGCACGGGCATATAACTCTCCCAAAACTGTTTGATGAAAGGCAGGGGCGATTTGTTTCCCATTTTTCAAATGTAATTTTGTCTACACATCCCCAGATTAGTGTAATGCACGTTTACTATTTTCACTAACGCATGTCACTTCAAATGCCACAGTTTTTATCTGGGAAGCTGTAATATTCATATTACTCGAAGTTGGAGCCTGCGATTCGAACTGGAATACACATTTCATTATTTTTGGTAACTTTTCCCTTTCTTGTCACAAATTTATTCATGCTGACGAACAACAGAACAGTGAGTTACAAGAAACGGAACATTGCAAGTTGTAATCGTCATCGCTGGCGCAGAATTGCTGGTATGTGACCCTGAATGCCAAACCAGCAAATGAACCTGAGAATTGTTTATTGTTCAGCTTATTTGCGATATAATACTTTTGCTTACTCACAGCTCGCACTCCTACCGTGTACAGTCTGCTTCGAAGGTGTTCTGTGTCGTTTTGTGTTTTCAAAGAGCAGTTATAGAAAACAGAAAAAAAAAATGTTTCCCTCTCAGGGAAGGAATACTTCTGTTTCTCGAGATTGAGCCGGGCCAGGGCTTGAAAATTAAGAAGTACAAAATAATTTATGTTTTTTGTCAACCGATGTAGAAATTCCAAGAATAGCACAATTACTGCAGCATTTCTTTTCTAGGTATACTGTATGATGATAATAATAATAATAATAATAATAATAATAATAATAATAATAATAATAATAATAATAATAATAATAATAATAATAGTAATAATAATAGTAATAATAATAATAATAATAATAATAATAATAATAATAATAATAATAATAATAATAATAATAATAATAATAATAATAACAATAATAACAATAACAACAATAATAACAATAATAATAACAATAATAATAATAATAGTAATAATAATAATAATAATAATAATAATAATAATAATAATAATAATAATAATAATAATAATAATAATAATAATAATAATAATAATAATAATAATAATAATAATAATAATAATAATAATAATAATAATAATAATAATAATAATAATAATAATAATAATAATAATAATAATAATAATAATAATAATAATAATAATAATAATAATAATAATAATAATAATAATAATAATAATAATAATAATAATAATAATAATAATAATAATAATAATAATAATAATAATAATAATAATAATAATAATAATAATAATAATAATAATAATAATAATAATAATAATAATAATAATAATAATAATAATAATTTAATGTGCAATCGGGCCCAGGCCAGGTTGTATTATTGTGCTACTCTAATGGTTAACATGCGGCGAATCAAATCCGGGAGATACCACGAAAGTATTGAATGTTGCTAAAAGTAACTTTGTCACATTTTCTCCAAGTAAGCGTTCGCATTCCACGTGTGGACATTTACTTCTTAAAAGACCAATGTCACCAAAAAACTAGCAGAATGAGAGAAAACACGGGATGTTGCAACACCGTGTTTTACTCCACATGGAGTTAACAACTGTCTGTCATTTGTGATTTTTTTTATATTGCATTGGCTGAAGTGACACGCTCATTGGTGTAATATGAAACTTTAACGACTTCCGAAAACAATGTATGGAGTGTGTGTTACCTGAAAGGCTTCTGATGATTAATGATAAAGCGGATGTTAACCATTAGAGTAGTAAAATAATAGACTATAACCCACAGATGGGGAGAACTGACTCAATGGGTCACTTCCCCTACATCGTACTGTTAACCCCGTCCACTGCCTCAGCGATTAGCTACCAGGCCAAGCCCCCCACTGTTCTCTGTCTACCTCCGAGAAACGGCCAGTCCCTCAAATTGTGTCAGTAAGGGGAGAGTGTAAATACTTTATGGCATCCCTGTCACCCCTCTTCCCCATGCCTGTTATAATCTCTTCTTGGTGTCGGGCCGGACTCGGGCTTGGGCTTGGTTGAGGCCGGGTCGAACCGAATGTCGACTCGTGCAGACCCCTACTACTTAGTTCATTTTTTAAGTTGCTGGAAAGCTTGGCAGATAGTGTACTTGGTAGTTCAATATATTCTAATGTATCTACCCAAATTTACCAATATAATAAGTATAATAATCCTACACCTTATGGGCATCGACAGACATAGGCGTCGCGAAGAGGGGGGGCAAGGGGGGCCACGGTCCCTCATGTAAATTAATAAATTTAATGTGCAATCATTTACTATTAGGCTATTGTTTTAATCTTGATCTTGAAGGACAATTTTTATTTAGCACAAATTAGTACGGTTATTCACAACAAATGCTATCACCGAATAATGAATTCATATTGTTTGATTGCAAACTTCCAGCATGCGGCCCTCCCCTGAAAAAAAGTCTGCCGACACCTATGCATACTGATGTACTTACAACTCATAACCAGAGCGCGGTGCCGTGTGCAGTCACAAGCGATACAGGTTAGTTGGGCACAGAGAATGAATGACCGGTATCGCGCAGCCGTCGTATATGCACGCGCATCACGAGTCGCCTACATCTGTATACCTGCGACAAGAACACATGTGCACTAAACTTGCGGCGTTTTGGACACCTATGCCTCTCTACCCATAACGGTCGAATGTTCTTGATAACGTAGAGACTAAGGGGTGAATCAGCGCCCTTCATTTTTACGAGTACAAGCTTTTATTTAATTTGCAATGTTTGTATATTCGGGTCAAATCTTGCAACTGAATTTTAAAGCAGTTATCCTCTACCGACTGAACTGAAAGTTTGCATACACGTTTAGTTTGGATGACATTGCATGGTTAACTATGTGACGTCATTCTAAATCCAATATGGTGAACCGTCCAAATTGGCGGTCTAGTTATTTTTTATGCACTCCCATGATATGGATATCAACTGAAAGGGTTTACTAAGAAGAATACCAATAAAATTTTTAAAAAAATATTTCCAGCGATAGCTAAAAAATAAATTAATACTAAAATGAGTTTTTAAAAACCAACTTTTATTTAAATGCTTGAAAAAGAAGAAAATAAACTTTAAATTCAATTAAATCTATAAATTTATTACATTACACAATTTATATGAGATAAAAAGCGTATAGAAATTTACCTATTTTGTATAAAACATTTGTTTTCTAGAATTACTTATATCAAGATTAACTTACATATTGTATTCTTGTTTATCTACACAGGTCAATTTCGCGACAATCTTTTACATCACATAAATTGTGTTATGTAATAAATTGATGGATTTGATTTAATTTGAAGTTTTTTTTTTCTATTCTTTTAGAGCATTTAAATAAAAGCTTGTTTTAAAAATAATTTTACTATTAATTTATTTTATTTTATTCGTACTCTTATCAACAAACCCCGTCATTTGATACCCATATCATGGAAGTACATAAAAATAAATAGACCACCATTTTGGACGGTCCGCCATATTGGATTTAGAATGACGTTACATAGCTAAGCTTGCATTGTCATCCAAACTAAACATGTGAGCAATATAATTTCAGCTCAATTGGTTGAGGATAACTGCTTTAATATTCAGTTGCAAGATTTGACCCAAACAAACATTGCAAGTTAAATCCATGTTTGTGTGTGTATGTGTGTATGTATGTGTGAGAGAGACGAGAGAGAGAGAGAGAGGGAGAGAGAGAGAGAGAGAGAGAGAGAGGTAGCATAACTCAAAAACGAAAATTCGGTTAAATAGCAAACCTAGCATTTAAGTTCAGCATATTTAAAGTATACAACATCCCCAACCACAAACTACCTTTTATCTGGAAAGTTTTCGAAATTTTTTATTTTCTCAAAAATGGCTTTGAAGGATTTAATTAAAATACCAAATGTTTAAGATATTTGCATGGCAAATGAAATGTATATCTCGAGTTTTCTGGGAATAGCCTCTGAAGTCCTCTTTTCATTCATTGTTTATTTTTGTTTTATGGAGTTAACGATTTCGGAGTAATTGCTACAATTGCTGCCCTGGAATCTGAGAGAATAACTGCTTGCTGAAAATGTGAAATTCTGTATAAAAGATTTTGTAGGGCCATTCGAATTGCTTCAATTTCTCCATCAAAGTTAGTAGTTCCATAACTTAAAGATTTGTAATAGGAAAAGAGGTGACATATGGCTCCAGCACCTGCTCCATCTTGGTGCTTTCTGAGATAAGTCGTTATTCGTTTTATGTCCTGGTCAAGCAAAACGAATGGGATGTGAAAGCCATCACAGAGCCACCAGCTCTTAAAAGATTTGACTATCGCTTAAATCTACAGTATTGTCCTATTTCCATTGTACCTACAAGGAAATATGTAATAAGACAATTTTTTAATTCTTTATCTGGATTAGCATGAAGGAGATAGAAATATAAGCGTTTATAAGAATAAAAAAGCCCTAGCACAACAGCCTTTCGCGGGCCAGGGTTTACCGCTCGGCTACTACGCCCCCTCTCCCACTACAGGCGTTATGAAAGGGGTGCAACACTGGAGGGTGGGATGTGGTCAGCGCCCCGAGCGCTCCCGGCCAGTTATTCGGCCTTCGTGACCTGGGGCCGCTACCTCTCCATCAAGGAGCTCTTCAATTGGTCCCCCCGGGACCTAACGAGGCTGAGTGCACCCCGTGCCAGACCTCCCAACAGGGGAAAACCCCCATGCTGGTACCGGGGATCGAACCCGGGTCCTCCGCGCCAGGGACAAGCGTGCTACCAACTGCTTAAACCTCTTTTTAGTACATATTAATTGAAGTTTTCAGTTTTATGGAATCCCCTGTTTGAAACGTGGAAAAAATAATGAAATAATAAATATTTAAGATCGCGCTATTTGCTATGCAGCAAAACAAACAGCAGCGGATCGACAACGTTCTTGACATGATTCAGGGACCAGTGCGTGATATGGTGCAGGCCGAATCGGGGATTTGACGCAGCTTCTTTTACTTTCTATCATATGTTTTCTACAGCTGTCCGTTGAAGATGCCATAAAAATGTTAACTAATATGGTTTTGAAATTAAATGTTGAATGATATGACATGATGTATATTCCATTTAAATGGTAGTTTTTAGAAGAAGAAAAAACGAAATATGATGAAAATTACAAGAAATTGAAGTTCTAAAAATATCGGACAAATACCACCATAAACTACAAAATATTATCTTCATTCTGAATTTTGAAAATTTTATATTAAATAGTTTCTGAGCTGCAAGACTCAGAATCGGTAATTTTATCAAATCATGGCAGCTTCGACCCTGAAAAAAACTCGATAACTTGTTTATCATAGCTGCGATTTTGCAAAAGAAATTAACTTAACATCTACTTTAGACGACAAAGAATTAACACCTCGCTGTCCGAAATGAAATGTAACAGCCCATTCAAGAGGTCCCGGGTTCGATTTCTGGTGAGCGCCCACAATGGATTGTTCCGTGTTTTTTCCTTGTCGGCAAGGCGAATGTGGGGTGGTGTCTTCTACCACGGATTTTCTCTCCTTTCATCTCCCCCTTTCACGATACAGGTTGTCACAGAGACTAGGTCTGTCGACGGCTCACATTGGGTCAGAATGCAAATATAATAGACTCCAAAAACTTAATCTTGTCACGTGTTAGGAAAGCAGTTTCATCCATATAGTAATATTCTGAAAGCTTGGGCTCCCATGTTGAGTGTCGCTAAATGCAATCCGGTCAGTACTCTAATGTAAACAATGTTCCAAGTCTGACACGCAGGTCGCTAATACACATTCAGTTGTATCTCGAATTGTCTAGACTCTAGTGGAGAAGAATTATCTGTTACCTATACTTGTGCGAGTAGAAATGAAATAAAATGGATAACTAAGAACAATATATCTATCTACAAACTGTTGTGTCTGTTTAGAAAATGCAGTATTATTGCCACCTTTACGACTTGTAGAAAGTGAAGTGCCCCCCCCCCCTCTCTCTCTCCCTTTCTCTCTCTCTTTCCATGGTGTTCCAGCCCTTGTAGGGCCAGAGCCATTTCTTTTTTGATCTGCCAACACGTCTCCTTCCTCCTGGTTTTCTTTTCCGTGTCGTAAGTGACGTGTTCCATTTCATTCCGGATAGCAGGAAACATTGTATTTTTTTTTGGGGGGGGGGGGGGGGAGGTCAGTTTTCTGTCAGCTAAAGTAGACGTTAAGTTAATTTCTTTTGCAAAATCGCAGCTATGATAAACAAGTGCTTCCGAGATTTTTCCAGGGTCGAAGTTACCGTAATTTGATTAAAATACGCGATTCTGACACTCGCAGCTAAGTAACTATTCAAAATGAAATTCTCAAACAAAATTCAAAATGAAGCCTATCATTTGCAGTTTGTGGTGGTATTTGTTCGATACTTCTGTAACTTAAATTTAATGTAATTGTCATCAGATTTCGTATTTTTGTCTGAAAGCTGCTGCTTTAAATGGAATATACATTATGACATCGTCCAGCATGTAATTTCAAAACAATACTAGTTAACATTCTTCTGGCATCTGCAGCTGTAGGGAAAAAAAAAAAAAAAAAAAAAAAAAAAAAAAAGAGAGAGAGAAAGAAAAAAAATCCCCTAGTCGCGCTGGTATTAGTATTAGTATTACTATTACGTAGTGTCATATCGGACGGTATATCACGCACCGGTCCATGAATCACGTCAAGGACGTTGTCAATCCGCTGCTGTTTGTTTTGCTGTACAGCAAACAGTGCGACCTTGAATCTCTATTGTTTCATTTTTTCACGTTTCAAACTAGTGTTCCATAAAACTGAAAACTGTAATTAATGTGTAATAAAAGGAGGGTTAAACCTATATAGGTTTAATCTTAATAAAAAAGGCATTTATATTTAATATATGAAGAAAAGGGTTTTTACAAAAAATATGTAATTATTCCTATGTTGTTATTCTATTTATTTACTTACTTACTGACTGACTTAATATAATTTAATTTATTTGGATATAATGATTTTCTTTAAAAGGTGAAGGTTGAGTAAATGTAAGTTAATGAGGGTTTAAACCCGTTCATTTTGATTTCAACACATAAGCTTATTCATTAAGTTCATATTATATTAATTCAATATGATACTGCTCTTTTATCCTGTTTGCCAATGCATGTTTGGAATGAGAGTTTCTCCCTTATGTTTTATGAGGTATTGAAGTACTGTAATGTGTCAGTCTATATTTTTAATTTTTTACCCTAGCCATAAAATTCAAAGATACAATTTTACATTGAAATCAGGGAACATGAGGTTATTACTAGTTGTGTATCTCCTACATCGAATTTCATTACATTTTGAAAATACGAAATTTGCTATACCATTTTGTACCTATCCCTCATAGATTCATTTAAGTATAAATTACTTTAACTTTAGCATTAGCGAGGAAGGGGGGGGGGGTATTCCATGCCCATCTTCTGTAATTTTTTAAAATTATATATTTTAATTTTTTGATCCAAAGCATGCGGTTAATAGTGTCAATCACTCTTTCTGCTACTGAACTGCGTAATTGTTTCAAAGTTTTCATTGTTGGTGTTTTGGAGAAACAATGACGTGTAAAATACTTCCCAGCCGGTGCAATGTGGTTCATTTGAAAAAAAGAAGTAAAACAATAATTAAAGGAATAATTAAACTGTGGTAAGTATTACCTTTATAAACATGATAAGATATAATACCCAATTTTAAAATAAATTTGCTTTAAAAATTGCTGAGACATTTTGTTACCAGTGGTGGTCACAAAGTACCCCCCGTTGATAGTGTGGGTTCTGGAATAAGGCATGACATTATTAGGGCTAATAGACAGAAGTTTCTAGTCTACACTCTGAAAAAATCTCCACTTTATATTACTATGATTTCAGGCTAGGGTATTGCCCACATCCCCCTACCATTCACTTACAGCCAATCTTAGGGGCAGAAAAGAGAAAATGATGCTCTGTTCGTAATCTACATAAAATTACTCTTATACAAATTTTCAATTAAACGGGAAAATATTGAATTTCCAACTATCACCTCTATAGGGGTTAAAATGTATTACACTTAATGTGGTAATGTACCATCTTCAGGGTAAATCTGAGCATTAGGAGGTTAGCAATGATTTTTCATTGAGTTTTCAATCTTCATCACCCCCTATAAATGTTCAGATTTATTGCACTTAATGCATTAATCCATTTAATGTGTACATTTCAGAGTACGTGCTAAATGTCACTGAAATCTGAGCATTGGGAGACTAGTTATGATAGTTCATCGAGCATTCACCACCTATAGGGATTGAAATTTCTTATACTTGAGGTTTAAATCTATTTAATTTATCAGTTTCAGAGTATGTGCAAAATTTCATTCAAATCGGAGCATTAGGAAGCCAATTATGGTGTCTAAATTTGCGTTTTGACTCATTGTGTGGCGCACAGATGGTGCAGAGGCCTGTGATTTAGAACTTCTCGGCTCTGCCAGAGGGTGACCATTTCAGCCTCGACTGCCGGGTCAAGCTTTGCCGTGCTTCCACTTGAGAACAGCATATAAGCCACCCTTCAGTGATTGACAACAACTAAAACTTCTTGCCTTTGATAATAAAAAAGGCCAGAGTTTTAAAAAATTACAGAAGGTGGGCATAAAGTACCCCTCCCTTGGTAACGTTAGGGTTAAAATATGCTGGTTGCACCTGCGCACCTGAAGTTAATTTTCGCCCTCCTGAATTCACAAAAGGTTTTTAGCGGAATCATAAATTGACTATCCGTATTTAGCTAATTTGGCTTTTATTGCAGACAGGGTGAGTATCTTACTCCTGAAGGGGCGTTTAATTCCCTTCCCCCATGGGTTCATACCAGACGTTTTCAAGTCCATACGAGAGCGGTACTGCCTGAAGAGGCTGGGTGGCGTGCAGATTTGCTGCCATGACAACCTCACCACCCTTATGTCTCACAACGGCAGCCGTTACGTTTTTTTCCGACTCTTCTCTTCTTGAACGCGGCGCAAGTTTTTGTCTTACCTTTTATTTGCTTAAGTTGTCATCTGTTTGCCTCGTTTCCGTGAAGTTGTGCTTATTCTGAATACCTACGCTTACTTCGAAACCCTAGCGGTGTTTTGCTTCACCCGCTGGCCGCTAATGTCGAACAGCAACAAGATCAAAGCTGTACACATGTGCGTTCGCATTATTTGTATCTTACTTTGTGGTATTTAACGGACATTTTGGGAAACAGTCTAAGAAATTGCACATTTTAGCAACACAATTTCTACATATGTATATACATATATACAGTCATGGGATAATTATTTATACACCGTTGTTTATGTAGTATAGCTTTATTTATTACAACTAAAGGTCAAAAACCAGAGATGTTATTTGGTAAGCTAACAGTACAGGGTTTCCTCCCGATTTAATATGTATAAAAGGATTAACTGAACTATTCTTTTGCAAAAATTGAATACAAATGTTGTACCAGCTGACTTCACGCAGTGGGAAAAAGTATTCATACACTCAAAGAAAATTACAATTCACATAAATATAATACTGATGCTAATATGTTGTAGTTCTTCCTCTGCCATGTATCACTTCTGTTAACCTATTTAACGTGGAATGAAGCTTTTTGGTAGTCTCCGAGACTGATGTAATATTTTACCAATCTTGTTCCAGACATCGTTGCAGAGACATCTTACTTTGTATTTCAAGTTTTGTGGCATTCTTTCGAGTGTACTACAAATAGGCTCAATTATATTAAGGTCTGTACTCTGTGTTGGAAACCTGAGAACGTGAGGAGTATGGTACAAACAATTTCCGTGTGCTTGGGTCATGTCTTGTCGAAAGTAGTTACCTGGGAGTAAATGCAAGCTATCAACACTTTTTTGCACATATTCTTATAGGATATTTGAATACTGAAATCTGTCCATGTTGCCCACAACAAAAATAAGTTACCCAATACCAGATGTAGACATACAACGCCATGCCATAATTTCTCCACCACCGCGCTTCACTGTGGCTTCTATGGTTTGGGTTCAAACTCAGTATTTCGCCTTCTTCACACCAAAATTCTGCTATCATTTACGAATATGTTAAATATACTTTTATCTACTACAGTGCTTGGTCGCAGAAACTTATGTTCTTGCTTATAGATATATATCGAGCAAATCCAAGTCTCGATATTTTTATTCTTCTTGTTGATTTATGGTTTTCTTCTAGGTACCCTAGCTCCATAGCCTGTACTACTTAGAATATAGTGAACATCCCCTGTTATGGTTTCCTTCCCGAGATGATCACTAATATGCAGACAATGTAGAAGTTGTCAATTTAGCAGCGTTTTTTACCGTCCTTATGAAGATATATATTTTTTCTCTTTGCGTTGGTTTTTGTGGTTCTGTTGTTTTACCATTATCAGAATATTTCTTTCTCTATATCGCGCTATTATGATCTACACAGTTTTCCGCCTTCTTCTAATAATATCAGGAATTTATTAAAATGATTTTCCCTTTTTGATATTGGGAGATAACTATTTGCCTTTATGCTACAGTTTGTTTGTTTAATTTTGCGGCCCATTTTCCTGTTGCACGGCATTCGCCACATATCAGAACCAACACTGAAGAGGTGCAGCTTGTCACTGAAAGCGTTCCTTGTTGCAAATAATTCATTATAGATTTCTATGTTTACATTTTTAACGGTGCATGAAAACGTTTTTCTTCTTCCCTATTTCTTATGGTTTATCAGTTTACAGAATTCCTTTGGAATAAAGATATCTTCACACGCTATTTACAGAAAGTTCAACATATACATTATATTTGTCATATAAATATGTTAAACATATATTTTAATCAAAATATTTAGTCGTTTTGGAAAACATCGAAATTCTTGGAAGAAAAAAAAAACACCTTTCATATAAAATGGTTTTGGGGCGGGGAATTTTCTTGAAATCTCCATGTCGCATTGCTGTGGGACTATGAACATAAATATCAAGTTTGGTATTTTTTCAACTTTTCATTTTTGAGTCATACTGGTCACAGGCACGAACCCACACACATGCATACTTTTCTCTAGAAGCGTTTTCTTTCTGGATTCAGGGGCCTCAAAACATGTATTTCCGGTGAAACCTCGAGATTAAATTTTTGAGTGAAATACAATAATTCCTCCTAACTATGAGTACTATACCTAGGTAGCAGAAAAGGTGAAATTACCTTTAACTTGTTTAAGGGTTAATAAAATAGATCAAAGTTTTAATAATCTGTGGAATCGAGCCACGGCCTCTTGCGTGACAAGCGAGAGTACAAATAATTACACTACACAGGAAATATTTATAATAGGGGTCCATAAGACGGGGTTCCGGCCAATGCCCACGATTTCTCACATTGGCTGGTTCAGTTGGTTAGGCACTCGCCTCCTGGTCCCAAGGTCGTGGGTTGAAATCCGACCCAGACCATGGTTTTCAAGTGTGCTTAGGAACGACATCTCTGTGGCAGTAGATTTACTGGCATGTAAAAGAACTCCTGCGGGACGAAATTCCGGCACACCGGAAACGCTGATATGATCCTGTAAATTGGTAGCGTTGTTGACAAAAATTCATTTATTTATTTGTTTATTTATCTGTCTGTCTGGCTGCCTGCCTGCACGCCCGCCCCGACTGACCGCCCACCCGCCCACCCGCCCGGGCTTCATGCCACCGGATAGTCTCTGGCTGGAGACACTGCTGGGCCCAGCAGACGAACCAAACACCAGGGAGAAACCTTTCCAAAACGCACAATTCACCGTCCTGCCGCAACATACCGTACGTTGTGGCCGGGTCCTGAAATCCTGTAACAGACGGAAATCAACAATGAGTATAGGAAGTGATGGGCAGCATATTCATGGTAGACAGCATTCGTCTACCGACCGCGGAAACAACGAAATACCCCATGGCCAAAGAGGTCAGTACCATAAAACAGGCTAATTTGAGCCACCTTGGGTAACTCCTGCCCTTAAGTAATTTAACTTTACTTTTTATTCTGTCCTCTAGAATATTAATACTGTAACGATTTCGTAAGGTTTATTGTACAGCCGATGGAGCGCATTAGTTGCAAATACATTTTCCATACAACTTGGTGCGTAAAGTAGACAGCAGTAGACAGCTGATATAGTTCTGTCGATACGGTGTTGCTGTTCGGAAGAGTGAAAGCAAACTAATACCCAGTTAAAACTTGATGGTGTAGGTGATATCTGTATCACCTAATTGATTAATAAGTATATCTAAATGTATGTTTTAAATCCAAACCCCAGTGCAACAGCCCACGATGGGTCAAGGCTTGCCGCCCAGCCACTGCGTCCCCCACCTCTGCCCACTATAGGCGTCATTGGTGGGGTGCAGTACTGGAGGGTGACACGTGGTCAGCGTCCCGAGCCCTCCCGGCCTTCTCGACTTGCAGTCGCTACATCTCCATAAAATAGCTCCTCAATTGGTCCCTCCGGGACCTAACGAGGCTGAGTGCACTCCGAGACAGACTTCCCAGGTGGGGGGAATCCCCATGCTGGTACCGGGGATCGAACCCAGGTCCTCCGCGCCAGGGGCAAGTGCGCTACCAACTGCGCTACGGAAGAGGTCAAATATATGTTATTTCAGATTGAAACAGATTAAACAATTACGGTTTCATTGAATTAGTTCTATGTTCATCGGTGAGAATTTTCAGGCTAACTTCAGCCATGCCAAAATAACAAAGAAAAATTCCAGATGCTGCTCTTGCCAGGATACAGCACCAACCACATTGAAACAGTCCCTAAATATGTTTCTTACACCAGCACCTCTGAAAAGCAACAAAATTAGACCAAATTACATCAAGATACTCAGACAAACCCAGTACGTATCACAGTGACTTTACAGAATATTAAACCCCTCCCCCCCAAAACAAAAAAAAAAAAAAAGAAAGAAAGAAAGCAAAATAAGAACTCTGAGGTGCCTTGGAGTGACTCATTCACGGAACTCCTGAAATCTGCACGCATAAGGGAGAAAAAAATAAAATAACCAAAGAGATTGAATGTAAAAGCTGGAAAGAGTGACCAGTAGGAAACACCTTTTCAAGAGAAATTGAACCCGAAGAGACACGGTCTGTGTTAGAAGATGCGGATGATTTGGTTCAAATTGAGTCCCTTTTCTTCTACAGGTTCCGACACAAGTGGTTTAAGATATGCCACACCGGTTGTTGAGACAATGCAAGAGACTTCCTTCTTGTGCAGTCCTTCATTGAGAAGAATAAGAAATTCTATGCTACAGAAATTTTGAGTTCTGGAGACATATGAAATAAAGTGCTTGAGAAAGAATTCCTCCTTGTGTTTCCAGACAATGAGGACCTGTGCAACGTGCAAAAGGATCAGCTTTTAAGGAAACTGCAACCTTCCCTTTGTATAAGACATTGACAGTTTATTTTCAAAAATATCACACACAATTACGACATATTTTAAAACAAATCATAGACAAGCCTAGGAAACGAGAAAACTGACAAATAAGTTTATTTTAGAAACAATTTTGGTGAAAATTATTTTCTTGCATGATGTGGCTTTAAAGAAAAGAAAATACAGCATTTAGTACTCAATTTGCTTAACTTCTTAACGCAGCTTTCGTTCCAAAACAAGTACAGCGTTAAACAATACATTTCTAGCGGCCGAAATAAACACAGGCAAGTGTAACTTAGGTTTTTTCCCATATATCTTTATCGTGACCGAAGTTAGCCTGTTTTCTAGGAATGTTCTGCCACATTTCAATAGTTTATTTAACAAACAATAATACACATAGCAATTATTTTCTGTATGATAAAGGTAAAACAGACATCAAGGAATCTTCTCAAATTTAATTAGAAATTTTAGTCAACATTTTCATACCAAAGTTGGTAAGAGCGTTTAAAAACAGCCGAAGTTAGCCCGTTTTACGGTAAGAGGATCTGAAAAAAAAAATTAAATTAATTCCAGATGCTTTTATTAAAATATGATACACACCAGCAACCTGTTTGAATTTGAGAATTTAAGTGACTAATTTACACAACGGAAGCGGAAGCCATTATTAGCCTAAGACGATTACAAGATAATGACTCAACACTTAACGGATTAGAGAAACTACGCTATTACCGCTGTTATATATTCTAATAATCAGACATCGCCGTCATTTTCACCACAAACAGTGCTTCAGCGAACAAAAGCCAGCTGTTGGGGAATGGATACAGTGAAAATGTTAAATGATGAAGCGCAAGCTTCCAAACAGATTTTTGTAAAATGTCCGGGGATGATTAATAATGATTACATATAACATTATAAATTGATCATCTCCAATTAAGCAAATGGGTTGACCAAATTCAGTTCGGATTAAAGCCACATTATACACACGTTTCGAAAGTACTGCATAATAAAAATTCTGTCATATTCTTCTTTTCTAACAAATGATTATAAAATGTAACTGAGCATAGGTATACAGGATGAAAGATACTGCTTCGGCCAAAATAACCTGACTGTAAGGAACATAAAATACTAAGTTTCATTTCGGTAGGTTTAGTCGTTTTGTAAAAATGTTAATTTTTCGGCAATGTAAATGGCAACGCTGAGCTGCAACGCACGTGCTAGTGACCTGTGTTGTACGCAATCGGCCTGTGCTTCGAGGTCGACACTGTCCTCAGATGTAAACAAAATACCGATCGGCGTGTGCTTCGAAGGTGGCACCACTCTGAGCTGCAAACAAAACACTCGCCCAGTGCGTTTACCGTGCCGTTGATGTGGTCACATTCTCGGGCAAATCCACACGAATCGAAATGCTATGATGTGAATATTACTGAAATTATGTATTTGTTCAAGTAATAATCATGATTCAGTTTTCCATAGTTAAGGAAGCAGAAAAATGAAACAATCGAAACCACGTACTTTAGGGTTAAAACGATGCTGGCATAAAGGGGTACTGATTTTCCCAATAATGCACATTGTTATTATGCATTATGAGGTACAACAATAGTAATCGTTTTAATACACAAGTAAATAAAGATCTCGCTCTTCATTTTCCTAAACTAATTGTGCTCTTTTGTAGATTACCGGATGAAATAAAACTAATGATCCCCTTGTCATAAATTACAGCCAAAGCTGTCATCTCACCCAACAATACGTATACCTGGCACATCAATTTGTCGGCTGCACTTCCTTTTCCCTCACCTTTAGTAACGCCAGGCGATACCTTTCCTAGCCTCCCCTCCATCCAAAGATGTCTTTTTTTTTTTTTTTTTTTTAAATTAACGTCCTCCAACACTGTGTCATATCGGACGAATCCACCCAAAGGTAACTGCCGTCAACCATCCTAAGGTACCCACCACATGACGTTGCCATTCACCTAGAAATTAAACTTTGCATGACATTTTAACATTGAATTGCGGCTAAATTCATTCAAATGCAGACAAAAAAAATACATTGCAGTATTGTTCACACAATGCTTGCATAGCATTTCCTTAAATACCATCGAATTAAAAATTTAAATAGTTTTACACCATCACCAGTCAGTTTGATTGCCTATTGTGTCTGACTTCCTTCCTACGAGCACTTAAAAAATAACTGGTTTAGATTTTTGGGGAGGAGGGAGTAAAGTAAGGCTCTACATATTGCCGAATCTTCAAACGGTCCAACTGAAGCCTTGAGTATTGTAATGCGAGCAACAGTACAAGTATGCTTTAAACTACCAGAACTCTGTCCTTTGTGAAGTCTGACATCAATTAATTTCTATCTTCTACCAATACTGCCTGTTTCTTCCTTTCCATCCTACTATTGTAGAAGTAATACTATTTTACACTGTATGGCTATGTTTAGCAGCAAAGAATTAAATTTTCTTTACTGAACTCCATACTCTGTCTCCTATGTGTAGCTGTAACGGTCTCATGTTCAAGTTAAATTCTAAACAAAATCAGCGCTCCTAAATGTTAGTAACCATCACAAGCCGAATCTATTGTACCGGAAGGGAGAGAAAAAAAGAAAACAACTTACAAACCGGCTGCACGATGTTTTGCCTGTCCGCATCCTCGGCGCTCGTTGCCGTCATCGCTTACTGGAGCTCTGAGAAACCTTTCTCCGCTAACGGCGCGCCACAAACCAAACTTTTCGTCATGAAGGGGTACTTCATGAACAACATTAGCTTCGGAGTTATAAGGTCAATTATTTTCGAGGCAACAGTTGAAGCCCATACATACGTGAATACAATTCCCCCCCCCCCTTTTTTTTAGAGAATTAACTGGCAGGGAGCGTGATTTTGCCTTTTTTAATAAGACTCTGCAACAGCTCATCTTTCGACGGGAACAATTGAAAGTGTGTATAAACTTAGGCTTCCACGGCCGGTGTCCTGACTATTAGCTAGGTTTATCTCTTCCTGGCTTGTAGGCCGTGGTCTAGAAGGCACTGAAGATACCGACGTTTCGCCAACCACTATACCGACGTACTTCTAGACCACGGCCTATAAGCCCGGAAGAGATAAACCTAGCTAATAATTGAAAGTGTGTTTCAGAACAGAACCATTAGTAAAGATCTGTATCCCCATTAGTCCCACGGCCTAACCCCCTGCAATTTCTATCTCTGGGGTAAATTAAAACATTAAGTGTACAAGACAAACGCACACACCCTGGAAGAATTAAAACAAAATATCCGCCAGGAAATTTCCAGCATTTTGCAACGTGAACTACGACGAGTGATGGACGGTTTTCTAAACAGGTGCCAAAATGTATGGACAACGACGTTGGCCAGTTTCAGCATCTCCTTTCATGAAGTTGGTAAGTAATTTTAAAAATGTATGGTTTCATCCGCGCTTTTCTGTAGTAGCGGCAGACGGCGAACACCGAGGATGCGTTGAGGCAAAACACCGCGCAGTCGTTTCATAAGTTTTTTTCTTCTCCCGTTACTTAAGTACGTGGAGGACATAGGCGGTTGAAGCAATGATCACTTCTTTAAAAAGCGGTCACTATATGGTGGTTTTAAAATGCCTGCCATTTCATATTACGATAAACAAAGGAATACTAACTTTGGCATCTAAAAATTGGAGTAGGATTCGGAGTACACAGACGCCGGGGCTTCCAGAACCTGGAGCACACAGAGCCTACGGTAGGTAAGCAGGCCACATTGGCCGTTTTTGCTTCTATCGTGACTCCTGAGACGGAGGGATGAGCGGGAGACCCGAAAGCCGACTATATCCGGATGACGATATGCACTAACGGCAGCGTGATCTCCTACTTCCCAGATGGAGCATATCGTGGCATCAGTTACTCACGCTTTAGCCGCATGCCCCTTGGCCTGTGGCCTGTGGCCTGGGACATGGGCCCAGGGAGGGAGCCTCAGTTAACCAACCAAACGCCAGAGAAGCATTTCGAAAGCACACAATCCTCCGTCATGCCGCAACGCGCCGAACGTTGTTGCCTAGTCCTTCAACTCAGAAACAGATGAAAGGGGAATCCAAATTTGTGATAGAAGCAGAACCACACCAGCATTCACTAGCCAATCCAGGGAAACCTCGAAAACAACCATAATTGAGAGTGGTCAATCTGAGGAGAATTGAACCCAGGACCTCCGGAATGCGAACCTCACACGTTACCGCAGAGCATCTCGCTCGCTTAAAACAAATGCGTTAAATGTGGCAGAATAAATGCCCTTATTTGAGTCACGTAGTACGGCGTCGCTGCTTGCGCATACACAAAATTATTTTGCGCACTGTATTGAGGAAGAACTCCCATTTGTAATTATGGTCTTATAGAGCTCAGAGCGTCCCACATTCTCCAGAGAGGCGTATTTAAAGAATAACGAGTTTTCCATCACAGTACAGCAACTCTTTCAGGTTGGGACGACAAGATAAAGTCTCAGGTCATCGGGAGATTGTACGGTGGGTGCGACAATTCCGCACTACTGCAACTTGTGCAAATAAGAAGAACCCAGGGCGTCCAAAGATAGCGGATCCCGAAGCGAGTAGAGGAGGTCCATGAAGCACTCATCCGAAGTCCTCGGCATTCTGCTGCGAGGCATGTCTTGGTCCTAGGATTGTCAGATCGCTTACTGAGACGCATCGCCCATGATGATCTGCGCTTCCAGCCATGTCTTGCGGCGTCAGTTTACTATATAGTCGACTGGTTTCCAGATCTAGAGACATTCATTGGCCAGGTCGGTCGCCCGATTTGACTACCCCTGACTTCTTCTACTGGGGTACTTGAAGGGTAAAGTGTCCACTATACGTCCTCACATCGTGGCTGTACTCAAGACAAGGATACGTGCAGTCCTGGAGGACATGCCATTGATATGCTGAATGGGTGATGGCAGCTTTCGTTCCCCGCCTGGGGGAAAGCGTTGAACGTGATGACTATCATATACCTACCTCAAAACCAAGTAAGGTGTTTTGTGATAAAATGGCACATATCCTTGTGCCTTTTTCAGTGTCTTTCAATAATTTGTCAATTCGTTTCGAAGTTATGTTATGTTTATATCCTACTATCCATTCTGCCGTATCCTGTATAACAAAACTGAAACCAATAACAAGGAATGTCTCGGAAACGGTTCATGTCATATGATAACAATTATTTGGTGCAAATGGTGTGTTTTAACCAGATGTATATTTTTGTGAAGTAATTTTTATCTATTTATTATGCTTTATCAGTTACAAAAATTGCATAGCTACAGTGCGTTCAAATGAGGAGAATTTCACAGGCCATTCGCAGAAAACTCAAGATATAAATTTTATACTTTGTACAGATTTCTTAAGGGGAGGTTGCAAGCTCTATGCTTGTAATGCTAATTTTAAGATGTTTAACTTTATTTTCTCAGAGAAACTATGTGCTCTAGAAGTGTGAAATTTGGCATACATATAAACCAATGCTTTCTAATTATACGGACTTTTTATGACATGGACATGTTGATTCATATTTTTAAAATAATTATCATGAATATATTACTTTTCAACCATTTTTAATAAGAAAAATTTCTAGCATCCATGATTTTAATGATAGTGTTATAAGAAAAAGTCAGTACCACCACAAATAACCCAGAAATGATTGGTAAAAGTTTCATTACTCCAGAATAAGTGGTTCCTGAGAAAATGGGACAAAATATATGCAAAAAAAAAAAAAATAAATAAAATAAAATAAAAATAAATAAATAAGTTTGAGAAAAACCTCAATCAAAATTAAAGGAGGTTGTAAGCTCTATGCTTGCAATGTTAATTTTAAGAAGTTTAACTCCACTTTTCAGAGAAATTATTCACTCTAGAAGTATGAACTTCTGTCAACATATAAATCAATGCTTTTTTAAACGTAGTGACTTTTTATATCACATTGATATTATTTCCATACTTTTTAAAAAACAAATTAACGAATATATATATACATTTTTATTCATACCCGTCCTTGGACAGCTAAATTTATTTTAAGGGCACAAGTTTTTAAGGGTTAAAGACTAGATTATGATAAAATAGGGGTTAAACTTGCAAAATCAGCAAAAATACAACATTTATCTTTTTTACCCAAACCAGCTCACAACCTCCCCTTAAACACGTGGTATGTTATTCAAAATCTATTCATATTCTTGTGAGCATAAAACCTAGCGAAATATTTTCCATATAACGAGCACATTCGGCTGGAAAAAACTTCTAGTGGCATTCTTACGTACTGAACTTAAATGCCTAGTTTGGTATTGATCCTATATCGCTTTTATGTATGCCGTTCACAGTCGTATGCACATGGGTTACTCCACACACACACGCGCGCGCGCGCGTGCGCGCGCACACACACACACACACACACACACACACACACACACACACACACACACACACACACACACACACACACACACACACACATATATATATACCAGGTGAGTCAGCTGCCCCTTATTCTCGAGTTTTATGCAATCCACATTTTATACCCCAACATGAAAACATTGACCCCATTACTAGGTTCTACCCGCGTATTTAACATGGATGTTAAACACTCGATGAAATTAGTACTAACATAGATGTTATCACATCGCTTTTTAATATATTCGTAATTAGACAGCTGAAGTTTGCACTTCTGCAAATGTACACTGGAACCAGCGAATATTACATCTTAAACGGAATATTTACCTAACACGTTACTAGGTAGCTCAGTTGGAACGGGCGCAAGACTCCGAAGTAATCTGTCTGCTGTGAAGGTGGTACAAGTCACCTGGATGTACAATTTTTTTTTTTTTTTTAACCGTGTAATGCTCACAATTTACAAACTATTATTCTGAAAACTGTTATATTCATTTTTATTGTTTTATTTATGTTTTATGACATTGTTTGATGTTTCTTTATTGGTGAACTACAATTATGTAGTTGTTTAAACACACCTATGGGTACGTGCAATTGAAATAAGGATCATTCATACACATTTGAACACAGAAAGCAAGGAAATTACATTGTCAGAGTTTAACATGGAAGTTAAACTCAATTTTGCACACAATGAATTATTGTGCTATTAAAAACGCGGACAACCAAAAACGATTTAAATTATAATGTCCTAAACCCTCAGGGACTTGATAGTTAGATTATTGTGAATTCGGTTTCCAAGTTTTGATGAACATAATAAATAAATAAATAAAAAAAATTTACAATGCTGAGACTCGAACCTGTGTCATTGAGGGTTAAGTGGAGAGGACCCGTCACAATCCCATTCAGCTATTTCGAGACTTCCCTGAAAACACGTACCGCGTTCTATAGTAGTACTGGCGCTATGCCATTGCCACCTCGCAAGTTTTCGGGCTTGATTTAGACTTTTAAGACAGTTTTAATCACTTACTGGGCGTTTTAATATTATTACTTAAATGGCAAAAGCTGTTATGCATATAAATTGAGATGCACGAGGCGTAGTTCACGCAAAAATGCAAATAAACTGTTGTTTAATATGTCCGTTTTGACTGTACGGGTCCATGATGGATGAGGCGTGTCTAAATTTTTCCTAATTTTTGGCAGCCAATCCCTGCTCTAAGTACAAGAATCCACCATTTTCTTTTTAGCTGACGTTTTTAGTGTACTCATATGATAGGTCCATTTTTTCCGAGGCGTTTACTGAATTACGTTGCTATGTATACTCTAATAAAAAGTTTGTATAATTGGCTGGAAACCGGAATTCGCTCTCAGTAAACGAGTCGTATGTTTTTGAGGTGTACTTCAGCGAGGAGTACGTTCTGTCCCTTAAAGCACTGTTGCTCTCAATTTTGCGCATTCCTCTCTTTAAGAACGTCAGCAATACATTTTAGTAAGCGCAAAACTGGACAAAGGTGCACATGCCGCTAGATGGGTGGTATTGTTATTATTATTATTATTATTATTATTATTATTATTATTATTATTATTATTATTATTATTATTATTATTATTATTATTATTATTATTATTATTATTATTATTATTATTATTATTATTATTATTATTATTATTATTATTATTATTATTATTATTATTATTATTATTATTATTATTATTATTATTATTATTATTATTATTATTATTATTATTATTATTATTATTATTATTATTATTATTATTATTATTATTATTATTATTATTATTATTATTATTATTATTATTATTATTATTATTATTATTATTATTATTATTATTATTATTATTATTATTATTATTATTATTATTATTATTATTATTATTATTATTATTATTATTATTATTATTATTATTATTATTATTATTATTATTATTATTATTATTATTATTATTATTATTATTATTATTATTATTATTATTATTATTATTATTATTATTATTATTATTATTATTATTATTATTATTATTATTATTATTATTATTATTATTATTATTATTATTATTATTATTATTATTATTATTATTATTATTATTATTATTATTATTATTATTATTATTATTATTATTATTATTATTATTATTATTATTATTATTATTATTATTATTATTATTATTATTATTATTATTATTATTATTATTATTATTATTATTATTATTATTATTATTATTATTATTATTATTATTATTATTATTATTATTATTATTATTATTATTATTATTATTATTATTATTATTATTATTATTATTATTATTATTATTATTATTATTATTATTATTATTATTATTATTATTATTATTATTATTATTATTATTATTATTATTATTATTATTATTATTATTATTATTATTATTATTATTATTATTATTATTATTATTATTATTATTATTATTATTATTATTATTATTATTATTATTATTATTATTATTATTAATATTATCATCATCATCATCATCATCATCATCATTATCATTATCATTATTATTATTATTATTATTATTATTATTATTATTATTATTATTATTATTATTATTATTATTATTATTATTATTATTATTATTATTATTATTATTATTATTATGACCAGTAGATTTCAAATTACAAATTTTATACCTGGACATCGCAATTTATTATCTTTCCATTTAGTGTAGTTCAAATTATAGTGTATAGCGTACTGATACTACGTTTTATCTTTGATCTATCTAATAAAATAATGCTATGTTACGTATCTCTTGTATTTGATCTACTTTTTAACAGTAGTTCTTTTCGTTTATTTTACTATGTTTTGTCTTCGAAATAAGATTCTTAAAGATGTTCCAAAGTATACCTGTTCAGGCATCAAAAATAAAATAAAGTGTTCCAATGTCTTTATGATTGGTTGAGAATAATGTATATTTCAGCTAAATATGGGAATGAAGGAAAAATAAAATTTTAAAAATAAATAGGCATATAGGCACAAAAATATAGCGCGGGCAGAGTAGGCCCCGCGCGACTACGGTGTTCTACCAGGGCGCGCGCCTAACGCAAGGTTAAGAATAGGCCATGCCGAACTCGTGCATTCAGATATTCTCACGAAAATGAACCTCCACAATACACACAGAGCAAAACAAAACAATCATAGCAGAACACCCAATTTACAGAAGCTACAGAAACCTACATAACTTCTCCTCTGTATTCTACAGAGCTTTATCGAAACCCATCAAAATAAGTACTTCCTGAAATCCATCGAACTTGCCAAAGGCATTTAGGGAAGGAATGAAAAAAAGCATTCAACATCAGTCAGGAAGATGGGGTATTACCTACTATCGACTATTCCATTATTATTTATGCGTAATTGCAAACATTACAAAATGTTTATGTGTATACACCAGTTTACAATCATTTCTGGAAACTTTGGGAGCTGATATGTTTGCTTATGTATTTATGATCACGTTAGTTGCAATAAGACCACTAAAAAGTGACTTAAAGCAAACGAAAAGATCGACCAACGTGAGAGGGTAGTATGTACAATAAGAGAGAAGAGGTGTTATTGAAGGTGAAAATTTGTCAAAAATAAGGCTGTCGGGATTTTGTACGCCTAAGGAAGCGCTGAACACTGGTTTTGAAGTCGAAAGGAGCTTAATGCCTTGTACGCAAAATGTAAACTTGGATAATCAGTTTTTAAAAGAGAAAGTATGATGATGACGATTGTTGTGATGATTATGATGCTGCTGGTGATGATGCTTCTTTTGTGCGAAACAAGTCAACTCCTTTATAAGCCAGATCTCGGGTGACAATTATGGGGATCAAACCAAGGCGATGCTGCAGTGGTTTGCCATTGAGTTTTGCGGTATGGAAATAAAGTCTCGGCCGAAAACGGAACCCACATTTCATGGTATATCAGCCAGAGCACAGAGCACATCACAAACACAGACGTGACAAGCTTTAAACGCCCCATGCATTATCTCCGTTATACACAGATGAAATCGCTATGGACGTTCAGATGAACCCGGGATGCAGAGAAGTGCTTGATGGTGATGTTGAATTAAATTCAAAGGGCATTTTAAAACGCAACAATTGTCAATTTAGAACTACATTTGAAGAATTAATACCTTTTGTCTGTGGTTATTGCAGGTCTCGAGTCCCCCGTGCACTTTCCAAACGCTTGACGCGGAAGATTTTCCTGAGACGGTCGCACATAAGACGTCTATGATATCTGATCTAAGGCGCACTTCCTCGAGGCTACTGGGTCTCTGTTGCTCCTTTAGACGTTCTATACATTTGATCAGCCACGCCTGACTACCTCTTGCAATCTTCCGCGCATTTATCGCCGAAAGCGCCAGTCGTCTGTCTAGCCAATATGGGCAATCAAATGGCTTATGGACGCGTCTGCCTGCGAGAGTAAATGCATCCCTCTTTTAGTGGGTTTTATAAGTGCTCCACTGAATGTCATTCTCTGTTTACCTATGCTATCTTCCAAATAAATTGCATTGCAATCTGGTGTTACGAGTGCGCGCACATCGAGTTATTCAAGAAACAATTTCATTAGCAACGTTTATGTAAACCTGCACAGATAAACGGGCAATCATTAGAGAGTTGCCTCACATCTTTATAAACATCGTTAAACCGAGTAATACGTGGTCCTGTCGATTAATATTTCAGAATATACTTTATCGGTGCATTTTAATACCTATTCATATCCTGAAAGGGAACAAAACTTCATAATAACCTTGCAGCATACGGCAGCAGGCTGAAAATCAACATTTTAATCACAGAACCATACGGAAAATCAGAGTCCAGCTGGACCAAATCCAACACATGCTCAGAATCTTATAAACAAATACATAGGTAAACTCTACCTTTCCTGTTCTAAATTTTCTTACAGTTGTCTGAAGTACACATGGTAGTACATTCGACACAAACATTAGATATCGCGGTTCCATCGAGCATTCGTGTCTTGAAACACACAAAGAGGGGCGTTTCTAGAAAGCGAACCCTGAACTTGTGTGTGTGCATGTGTGTGTGTGTGTGTGTGTGTGTGTGTGTGTGTGTGTGTGTGTGCGCGCGCGCGCGCGAGTACACTTGTACACTTTATGATTTAAGTTACCCCAGAGATAGAAATCGCAGGGGTTAGGTCGGGGGACCACAAATTTCTACTAATAATTATGTCCTGAAACACACTTTCAATTGTTCTCATCGAAAGATTGACCGTATGAACTGTTGCAGTCTTGTTGGAAAAAGAAAAATCACGCTCCTCCCTGTCCCTTAAAAAAGGGGGGAAGGGGAGGCAAAGTTGTATTCACGTACATAGAGTCTGGTGCACGGAAACTTTCCTATATGAGGAACAGATGTTTTGGTTGGTAGTGAATGGAACCACGCCCCCAGTTCAAATCCCTGTCAGCGATAGGAAAGCGTACGAATCTCAGAGTTATGGCATCAAACCAATGAGCGACGAACACAGCCAGGAGATGATGGTGACAATCGTTCCACTCGGGTTAAATTCCTCCTTACACCTCCCCTTGCATTACGCACCTCGGCCACTCCCATTGTTCATCGGTCGTTGCTTGTGTTGTTAGACTTTGATACAAACCAATAAGAGATTGGCACAGCCAGGACTAGTGTCGAACATGGCTGTTGAAAAGGTTATGCCAACATTAAATAAAGTAACACACCAAAAGGCACTAATAGCATTGGAAAATGTCCTTGTACCGGACTGTACGGGAGTCAACTGTTGACTCGAAAAAAAATTGATCCAGTAACTCAGAACCTGGTATTGCTCATGAAGTACCCCTTCATGACGAAAACTTTGGTGTGTGGTGCGCCAAGAGCAGAGAAAAGTTTCTGAGAGCTCCAATAAGCGATTTATATATCTGGGGTAACCTAAAATATGAAGTGTACAAGACAAACGCACATATCCTTTAGAACAAAATATCCGCTAGGCTAGGAAATCTTCTTTCATAAAGTTGGTAAGTAAAGCCTTTAAAAGTAGTTTTAAAAATGTTGTATGGATTCATCCGCGCCTTTCTATGATAGCGGTAGAGCGAAACGAGCCCTAGGATGCCGACAGGCAAAACACCACACAACCCTTTCGGTGGCTTTGTTCTCCCGGTAGTTGGTTAAACTAGCAGTCCGGGACTTAGGTACTTACAATATGATAAGTCGTCATTAAGGTATGTTATCTCATGAATTTGAGATCTCCATGTGTGGTTTACCGGAAAAAATGCGAGTGGGTTGGAGAATTAAATACCGTGTCGACACATTGCCATGGTAGTTCAGTGGTTACAGCAGGCGAATGGAGACCGGAAGATCCGTGGTTCAAATTGCATTTATGACATTGATTTTTCTGTCTCTTTCTACGCTTTCCAATCTTGTCCATACACAGATATTGTATAGAAGAGCAAATAATTGCATTAACTGGTGCTGCCTATTTTCACACCTACGCTTGCATGTCCACAGAGGAAATTCTATAACTTACCCCTTTAGCAGCCAGTAGCGGGTTTATCAACGAGCGGCATCCGAAGCTCCTCAGAGCCAAGGTTGTTCAATTGCGTACATCAGTCAATATTTCCAGACGGTCCAGTCTCCCGTCTGAAAAGCATTACCGTCCAGTTGCGCACGTAAATGTTTTAGCGTTTGAGGAGCAGCAACTCGATTGTGTACAAGGAGAAATGTTCTTATTATATTCGATTCAAACTCAGGAGTGTGATTGTGATTGAAGGAACGGGGGTGAGACAAATAAATAACAAATGAGTGAATGAATGAATGAACGAATGAGTGAGTGAGTGAGTGAGTGAGTGAGTGAGTTTTTTTTTTTTTTTTTAATTAACGTCCTCCAACATTGTGTCATATCGGACGAAGAGTGAGTGAGTGAGTAAGTAAGTAAATAGATAAACATATAAACAACTAAGCAAGTAAGCAAGTAAACAAGTAAATGAATAAATAATAAATAAATAAATAAGTACAAGCAAATAAAGAAATAAAATCTGAAGTCTCTACCCCGGTGAGCGCCTCCGTAGCGCCCCCACTGGGAGGTTTTGCGCGGGGTGCACTCAGCCTCGTTTGGTCCTTGTGGGATCAATATTGAGGAGTTACTTGGTAAAGAAGTAGTGATCCTAGCTCACGATGGCCGCATAACCGGCCGGGAGGGCGCGGGGCAATGACCACGTCCCACCCTCCAGTTCTGTACTCCACTCAGGACGCCTGTAGTGGGCAGAAGTAGGTGAGGTAGCGACCGGGCGGTAAGCCTTGGCTCGCGAGGAACTGTTGCGCGAGGGTTTATTTTTTATACCGTGGTGCCTTGATTACTATACCGGAGAATTTATTCAATTTCCTCTTCATTATTAATTACTTAAATTGTATTAATTTTCAGAAAAAATTATAAACTACAGATCTAGCAAAACAAGACAACTTTCCACCTTGCCAGGCAACTAATTAAAACTAACCTTCTCTAAACAACTGGTATCCAGCTGTTACTATCTTAAACGTCATTTAATTCTAACCTTAATTTCATCTTTGAGGTTATATCACTTTCATTTGTTATGCTGCCTGGACTAGGTGCGTATTTGGATTTTTACTTTTCAAAAATTACTTTAATTTCAGATATATCAAACGGGTAGACTATTTTACCGTAACAAATGAGAACACCAGTTACTACTAATCGCACTCGGAACTTAAGCGTCGCATCGAATCACAGCTACCGGATTACATCTCACACTGAACTGCACTTGGCACGATTCAGTCACTGTCCACTGAATGCTTCGTAAACGTTTTAACTGAATGTCTCAGTCCTTCATTTCACTTTTGTCTCTGGGCACGAGCGAGTCCCTTATAGAGTGACTGGTCCACGGCAGATCTTTCTGAAACGAAGCTTCTGAATCTTACCTAATGGAATTCCCTCAGGTCGCAATACCGATACACAGTGGCCATTGTTTGGTCGGCTATTGTCCGTCAAGGAGACCTGTCTGGCCCAACTAGCTGGCCGAGCAGGTAAAGGTTGGGCTGTACCAACACCTTTGTACTGTTTAAAGCACTAAACCTTCAAAGTTTCCGAACAAGTGCTTGAGTTGTGTATCCACATTATCATAATTGATTTAATGTAACTTGGGTATTCTGACAGTTCCCTTGGCGTGCGTTACGCACGCGGTAGGAGAGTGGCACAGCGGTCTGTTGTCATGGCAACCACGTTTGACCTTGAAGTAGCCAATAGACTTCGTGATTGGATTGCGAGGCCACGATCATGTTTTGTTTAAAGAAAAAGCAATACAGTAGGCCTACATTTGCAGAATCTTACAAACAACAAAGATATGTACAAAGAAAACATATTGAACTTGGTCTTACTTTAAAGGTATTAGTTAATTTTCTTGCTTCACTTTTCTTGCATTAAGTACACACATGTCATATTTGTTACCGATGACTGTACGTAGCGTGGTATAATAAAATCCTAAGTTCAACCTCTCGTGTGAATTGTACTTTCTGATCTAGTGTGTAACAATTCCTTTTTCTGTTCTCCAGGACTGATTAAACACAATTGAGAACTGAAAGACAAAACTGTTGTTAATCAGTAAACACCAGATACCGACAATTTTATCTTTACTTCTCGTTTGTTGCTAAGACATTGTCGCGCCGAAACCAACAAACGTCTTTGTCTTTAGTTTCCGCGGCCGAAAGCCGCCATCTCAGCTTGCGTCTTTGTCAACAGAAATAAGGAAAACATGCCTCGAGTTTCTTTTAAGATATGTAACGGGTTGTTATGTATTTATAATCGGTCGATGTAGAGATGTCCCGTACCACGGCTTAGCCTTTTACGGAGAGCTTGACGATTCTTTTTCTTGTGTCTCGGGCGCAGTACGGATGTATTATAAGGAAGATTATTGACGAAAATGCCTTAAACACTTTATTTAAATACAGATATTGCTATACACATGCACATTTTGCATCTTTTACCACTAACGGATCAATTCATAGCCATTTTTTTCTTCGTTGTTCATTTTTCAGACAAGTGAAGTCAGTTCCTGCCACCTCCATTTTGCCATCTTGAATCATTCCAGAGAGCTTACGCAAGAAATCTCTTTCAGATAACATATGCCGTATGCTCATTATAATTACGTAGAACGCAGTTGTATTTCACTGAAATTTGATAGTATAACAGTGAATTACGTATAAATAAGGATCTTTTAACACGTTTCTAAATTACATTTTACCGGGACCTACAAAAAGTTACATATAAATACGAATTACTTAGAACTGGGTTACGTATAAAGCAGGTTCAACTGTATTTATGACAGCATCAAGAGCTATTATGTGCTACTGTTTCCCCTTCCCCTGCAGAGAGCAAAACTCCCCTCAGACGTTTCCTGGTCAGGAGCATACAGTAATCGAGTCCATCCCTTTCACCTGCAAACAATGACGGCCGCGCTGATCAATGGCGGCTTGGTTTTACCTCCATCACATCAAAAGAATGCTTGCGGACAGGTGCTGGGCTCGGGTTGAAAATAATTCAGCTATATTGCATTGCAAGTGTCACTTTGCGATTCTACCTATCGACGCAACGGACGTTAACATCTCACCTGCGTGCGCAGCTTAAGATAGCCTAGGTCTGTTTTAAGGAACAGATGCAAGCATTTTCCGGGTTTCAGTGGGATACTAACGTGGGATGGGTGAGGCACATACTTTGGAGGAGGGGAAAAAAAAACCCCTGATGTGTTGCACTCACATGACTCTCTCTGCTCCTGCACTAAATATTCTTACACACTCCCTTATCTTCACGTTAGTCGAGGTGAACATTTGCAGAAATTGCTATTACTAATTTTCTTGTAGGTACAAGGAGAATAAGTAGGCTTTGAGCGATAGTCAAACTTTTAAAGCTGGTCGCTATATGAAGGCTCCAAAAATCCGTTCCCTTTACACGGCCAAGAGATAAAAGTGAATAATGACCCTCCATTTTAGAAAAATTTAAGTACTGCAAAACTCACAATAAATAACAAGGAATACCTCCGAAATGGTTCAATTCAACAACAACAAAAAAATGGATTTTGACATAACTTGTGTGTTTTAACGAGATCTACATATTTTGTGTGGCAAGACTTGGTCTGTCCCTTGCGGTTCACAATTTATGCAAAAGTGATCAAGAGTAAACAGGAGCACATGAGCTATAGCCAGAAAATTAAAAAATAAATTTAATTTGCCATAAAAATATTTTAAACATATGGCTTTTTAATTAAAATCGTTTGAGCCATTTTTGAGAAAATCATACTTTTCGAAAAAATTTTCCATGTAAAGGGTAACTAAGGGTAGAGGAAGTTTCTTCAAAAACTTCATGTCGCATCCTTGAAAGGTATTAAACTTAAACACCAACTTTGGTTTTTGACCGACTTTTCGTTTTCACGGACAGATACACACACGGACCTCTTTCTAAAAATGCTTTTTTTATTCAGGGACCTCAAAACATATATTTCCAGTGAAATCTCGACATCGAAATTTTGGGTCCAAATTTCTATTTAGTACACGTAGTAGTGGAAGTAAAAAATGAGTAGAAAACACTACTTTTTCACAACATCGGACCTTCCTTTTTACACGTTTGGTGTTGCCTGACCTAAGCCATGGGGGTCGCGAGGGGGGGGGGCGGCTCCTCCCCCCCCCCCCCGACTTGGAAGTTAAATGAGTTTAATATGCACTCAATAAATGAGGCTACTGTTTTCATTTTGATGTGAAGAACAGCTTTTTATTTAGCACTAAATACGCTTATCGGTAGCAAATACTATAACCCATATCTTTTACAGTTTTGGGCAACAGAATAATGAATTAATATCGTGTGATTGCAAACTTCCAACATGTGGCTCTCCCTGAGAAAAGGTCTACCGACGCCCATGACCTAAGCCTTTGGTTTTGGCTGACCCAAGTCCCTATTTCAACCCTATAATCATGGATCAGTTTGAGGAACCTATTTTCTTAATCACAGTAGTATTACATAGTAAAACAATAAAATAAAATAACATAAAAATCTATATATAGAACCCTGCCACCTAATTTATTATTTCGAAACCCTGTGTGATGTCTCATAATTACTACCGAAGGTATTTCAGAAATAAGTTACTCTACGCATTTTACAAGTAACGAACTGTTATCTTCGTATATTCTTGTGGAATCACGCATTCAATTTGGATCAAAAACCATTTGTTCTTTCGATATCGGCTGACCAAAGAACAAAATGCCATTCGACATTTTTGTTTGTAATGCTTCTATGCAGCAAATATTAGAAGGAATGTAATGACTTCCCTTCCATTCTGTATATATACAGAATGGAAGTGAAATGATCCGTCAGACTTTGACAGCGAATTTCTCATGTTGTGAATGACAAGAAAATCTAATACCAAAATGTTGAAAAGTTTATAGTTTTCTAGAAAAAAAAAATATTTTTATAAAAAAAAATTATCGTCACCTGGCTGAATTATTATTGATTGATGGCTATATTCATAGAAAATTGAATAAATGACAACTTTTTCCTTTGGCATATTTCAATAGATTCGACGGTTTTTGTGTAAATTAAGTTTAAAAGAACCCACAATTTGTTGCATTGTTGTTGCAATAATTTGTTTTTTATTATTTGAAACGTGGCAGCAGGTTAATGATATAAAATTCTAGTATAGAAATGCTGCGATAATTGTGCTAATTTTAGCTTTCCAAAATCGGTGGCCAAAAAATATGATACATTATTTTTTACCTCTTAATTTTCAAGCTCGGGCCCAGACTAAACCCGATAATCATCTTTCAAATTAGGCCATAGGCCCGAGGACTTGACTCGAGCCAGCAATAGATCCGTGCTGGGTCACAGTAGGCGATGTGTCCCTCTCCGTTACAATATTTCATACCCGCCTCATATCTGCTTTTATTCAATTACAGAGCGAGAAAGGTGCATTTGTCTCTATTGACGTTTCTAGTGTCATTAATACACTAATTATTAACACGGTTATATTACAAATATCCATTTAATGCAACTTGGAATAGAAGTTAATAAAATTATACTTATGTGTTATGCTAAGAAAAATGAAATTGTTAAGTCACTCTCATGAGGTAAGGAAATAAAACATTGTGATTGTATCTCCGAATACAACTCGTAAAATTATATTGTTTCTATCAATCTTCCGTTGTCAATAGCTTCCGGTTCCCAAACACCAATCTTCTCTGTCCTCCCATATTTTTTCTTCCAAATTCCTGGATTTCACTGCTGTTAAAACTTCTCTGGATGTTCCCTCTTTCGTCTTTCTGGTGGTACCCATTCCATTATTAATGTAACTAGTCTGTTGTCTGGCATTCCTGTAACGTGTCCATACCAACATAATATTTTTTGTTCAATAATATCCAAAATATTCCAATCTACAAATATATTGCTTCACTGTTCTTAGCTTCAGGTATGTATAATAAAATATCCCAATCTTCTTTAATTCCATAATTTCTTTCACAATTTCATTTCGAACCTTTTCTAATCTTGATTTTCTAGCTGATCTCAAAACGTCCAGTTCAGTAGCTAACATTTTGCTGATTTCCTTGTGTGATAATTGCCAAACTTCTGATCTATATACGAGGATGCTTTGTACAATAGTTCCGTAAATCTGTAATTTTCTATTCTTTGTTATGTTTTTACTCCACCAAAACGAATTTGAGGAGTTACTAGCTTTCCTGATTTGGGTAATCCTACGTTTAACTTCAGTTGTATCCTTGCCAAATTTATCAATTTTCGTATCTAAAGTACACATTCCAAACATGCTGAAATTTTCTGGAAATCTTCAAATTTCAAGATCTCTACTTCCCCTCCAATGTATAGATAATTCGTTTTATTGATATTTATTCGCAAATCCTGTTTTTCATATTTTTCCTTTAATTTTCTTGTCATGTATTCTATGTCGTCGTGATCTTGTGCTATGATTACCTGACCATCAGCGAAATTTAATGAATACAGGAATGTGTTTTGAATTTGTATTCCCATACTCTGACATATTTTCCAGTTTAATAAATGTATAATTTCTTTTTGGTAATTTAATAAAGTTTTCAAAATCACTTTAGTTTTTATTTCCTTGATTTCAATTAAATCGCCTGAAAGCTATCAACAGTCATGTTGCTGAGACGAAAATTAATCAGTTTTCTGAGAATGCAAAGGAATATGTTGTTAGCTAATGCTGGATTTCTGACAATGAAGTCATTAATGCTAAAGGAATATGAATTGAAGTATTGCGGATGTGGTTCTTTTTTTCATTCAACTATGTGTTCTATAAACACGAATTCTGAGGTTAGATATGACAAACATAGCTCAGAGCTTTTAGCAGTTCAGATCCTACGGAGACAAAAAGAGGCAAGTGCAAAGGAAAAAGGAAAAGGTAAATAAAAACCGATACATGCCACCTCGAGTGCGCTAAGTGGAGAATGAAACCTTGGAAGAACAAAGTGGGTTTATCGTGGTCTATTTTCACACTTAAAAGCCGTTCTAATGGCATAAAAAGGAAAATAACTAAATTTTTTTCTTTGAGGGAAGACATTTAGCAGTAAAGTGTGTGGTGGATCAAAAGTTTCAACACACAAAGGGCAAATTAGAAAAGCTATGAAAACTCTCAACTGTCCATTGGTTTGCTAGATAGGGCGCTATATCAAATTTATAAACATTTTAAAAACTAATTTTCTTTGAGAAACCCAGATAGTGTAGGGCAGAGGAAAAGCGGCGAAAAGTAAAGCTATGGCAGAATTTTAATTTGGATGTTTAATACTTTAGAAGCACTTTTTGCCCAAGTCAGTATTTAGTAACAGATTATTGTTTTTAAAAGTTTAGCAAAGACTATAAGATGTAGATAGAGGTAAAATATGAAACTTCACACTTTAAGCTAAGTCTACTAGGGTCATTGATTTATTGATAGATACATAAATATGTTGGTCGATTAAGGGACCCTGGGACTGAAAAATGGCCGAAAAATTATCAAATTGACGATTTTTAAGTTTATGCACACAAATTTCAGTCATCGGTTGGAAGTGAATTCTTTTAGATTCCACCATTTTAAAGATCGCTAGCAGGCTTTGAACTTTACATTTTTAATACACTATTGCTCCATGCGCATTAATGTTTGTGCTATGCCCCTAGAATTTTTCCAGCATGTGCTCCATTTATGTGACTTCAACTTGAGTCTTTGGTTTCAGAATACCAAAATTGGTTTAGCTTTCAAAAAAATAAATACACAAAAAAGATTTTAAAACATATTTTCAATGTTCATCAAAGCAAAGAAATTAATTACTTTAAAAGTAATTGTTGTCTTTCTTCCTGCCAGAGGTTGACGGTGTTTCTTGGGCTATTAGAGTTTACAAAATAAGAAAAGTGCTGGTTTTCGATACGCATGGAATATGTTCGTATTGTGAACAAATTAATTAATTAATTTCCTCAAAATAATAAATCAGACTGTGCCGGCACTTTCTGTGGTAACTAGTTTGTAACGGAAACACCCTTAAGTATACAAAGTATTGATTTCATACCTAAACAAATATAGAAAATTAATATTTCAGTGCCAGGGTCCCTTAAATATCTGAGGGGATTCCGCAGTTATCACACGGATTTGGATTTTGTACCTCAGATCCCTGGTGGAAGAGATAAGATGGCAGTACCCAGCGGTGACAGGAGAACCACAAGGAAACGCCCACGGAGGGCGAGTCCCTACAGGTTTACAGGTAGTTTACCCCGACGCGAGGTTCGCGCGCGGTTTTGATTGGTGGTCTCCTTACGACAGACCACCGCAACGCCACCTCGGCACCGAGTGTATTCATCACCCACGGAGAGGCGATACCCTCGCAAAGCAGCCGACAGACAACCCTGAAGAGCCACATCGATATGACATGAACTGAAATGAAAGGACAGGAAATTCCGGGCATTCGCCTGGTGACCCAGAATAAACCCGAAAAAACCAGGGTCGGGAAGTTCGTTCACGGGAATCGGACCTACGACCGCCCAAATCCTAGCCTCATACGCTACCGTGGAGCTATCTCGCTCGGTTAATATGACCATAAAAGGAAATACGATACTAACATTTTTACGATTATTATTATTATTATTATTATTATTATTATTATTATTATTATTATTATTATTATTATTATTATTATTATTATTATTATTATTATTATTATTATTATTATTATTATTATTATTATTATTATTATTATTATTATTTTTATTGTTATTGTTATTGTTATTGTTATTGTTATTGTTATTGTTATTGTTATTGTTATTGTTATTGTTATTGTTATTGTTATTGTTATTGTTATTGTTATTGTTATTGTTATTGTTATTGTTATTGTTATTGTTATTATTATTGCTGCTGCTGCTCCTACTCCTACTCCTACTCCTACTCCTACTCCTACTCCTACTCCCACTCCCACTCCTACTCCTACTCCTACTCCTACTCCTACTCCTACTCCTACTCCTACCCCTACCCCTACCCCTACCCCTACCCCTACCCATACCCCTACCCCTACCCCTACCCCTTCCCCTACCCCTACCCCTACCCCTACCCCTCCCCCTCCCCCTCCCCCTCCCCCTACTCCTACTCCTACTCCTACTGCTGCTGCTGCTGCTGCTGCTGCTGCTACCGCTACCTACCACTACCACTACCACCACCACTACCACCACCACTACCACTACCACCACCACTACCACCACCACCACGACCACCACCACCACGACCACCACCACCACCACCACCACTACCACCACCACCACCACCACCACTACCACTACCACTACCACTACCACTACCACTACCACTACCACTGCCACTACCACTGCCACTACCACTGCCACTACCACTGCCACTACCACTGCCACTACCACTACCACTACCACTACTACTAGCTGTAGCTTCAGTCTTCGAATGTTCAATGAAATGCGCCAGGTTGAAAACCATTCGGTCAATGCAAAATAGGCTGCTAAATTGAGGTTAGAATTACAATAGAACAGAACAGTATCATCTGCATGCAGCTAGATTGCAATTGGGCTATACCATATGTGAATAATTTGAATAGTGTGGGTGCGAATATTGAACCTTGCCGGACTCCAGTTGGAGTAATTGTTCTGGGCGCTGATTTGAATCCATCGATAGCAGCCACAAACATGTGTTCCGTTAGACAACTCTTAATGACCTGGATAAGCTGGTCCGGTAATCGAATTCTGTATGATTTAAACAGCATTACTTCATGCCATCCTTTGTCGAAAACTTGTGTAATATCCAAAAAAAGCAGCTGCGGCGTATTCTTGAGTTTAAAATCCTTTAATACAGCTTTGATTATCCATAATAACCAGGAAGCGGGGTTTTAGTGGATAAAAATAGGAATGATATGAACAGCACGGAGTATAGCACCGGCAGCTAGAGTGAGGATTGAGGAAACGACACGCCCACCCCTACACAACAGCCTGTTTCTTGCGACTGTTGTGTTATATTTGGTTGTTTTCTTTTTTTCTTCTCTCTATTGTGTCTGCCCAATAATTATATTAACACGAAATGGCTTACTACTTGTTACGGACGGGACTTCCTATGTGAAGAAAGCTGCCACAGCAATACAGTAAGCATTTCCAAAACTAAAACTTGTCTAGCACATAGTCTCCACCGAGTTGCGGAAGAAATTATATCCTCTTTTCCGGATGTAAATGCTTTAGCCAACACGAAAAAGAAATTTCGCAAAACACCCTCCAAAATCAAGATACTTAAAAGATGGCACCTGGAATTCCCTTGAGTCCACAACCAAATGCAACTCGGTGGGGCACATTATACTCAATATTACCACATAATTGTAAATATAATAGAAGTTTGTGACATATATAAGGCATATGGAAGGTTCTTTAGCACAATGTTTGAAATCAGATTGTGCCCTAGTGACTTTTTGTTAGGTAATTGCCTAATAAAGGAGCTTAATTAGTACTTATAAGTAGGAAAATTTTTGTTTGGAGCATTTTCTTGTTCACTTGACGATGAAACTCTTTTATAATGTAATTTGTGGTCTGTTGATTAGAACTTTCATTAGAAGTCAATATGCGTCTGTAATGTGAAACAAGTATGTTGCATTTAGACCAGGCATCGATAACATTTGTCCACTAACATGGAATGCTACTATTATATTTGGTTCTTGCAAAATCCGCTTTCTTGCTTGCCAGAGTGTGTTATCATTTGTTTAAAGTGATGATAAATATGCTTGATAAGTATTAAATCGAAACTGATCTAGTTCGTGTTTAACTGTGCAATTGAGACTGCTAAGCGTTCATCTTAATTACCGCATCCCTTCTCGTTGCCATTGACAACGAATGCGATGTATCTCATGAGTTAATTTTAGAATAAACGTCGGTACGCAGAATCGTCTAGGCCCTTAGAACCAGTCATCGATTCCTTGAATATTTTCAGTGGAGCTTCAACAGCATTATCGATGTCCGTCTGGTTGTTAGGCAATATGCGGTTTGCAAAGATGAGTACACGATAATTGCTACTTCTCCCAATAGACATATACAGTAATCAGACGTGGTGCTTCCGTTATGAGATTTCCATTTAATTGAAATATAATGGGAACTGTGCAGTGATTCGAATCAAGTGCTGTTAGATATGTGATATGATACCTACTTCTTTTATTGCGAATAAACTTTAAATTCACATTTATATATTCCATTTTACGGCACAGAAGATGGTGGGATAGTCACATTTTTAGAGTGTTATTGTATGATGACCTTGAAACTTCATGCTAGCGGAAAAACAGAGGAATAATGACTTTCCGTTTGAGAAAAGTATAAGTATTTCAAAATTCAATTACCGCATAATCGCTTCTATATTTTGTATTATATATAGTAAACCATTTGCCAGATATTCTCTCTCTCTATCTCTCTCTCTCTCTCTCTTTCACACACACACACACACACACACACACACACACACACACACACACACACACACACACACACACACACACACACACACACACACAGATGTATCTTTTTTCTAAAATGCTTTTTTGTTTTTACTCAGTGTCTCAAAACGTGTATCCCCGGTAAATCTCGGTATTGAATATTTGGCTGGAAAATGATACTTCGCCTTTGCACTTACTATACGCAAACCGACAGAGATGGATCAACAATATTATTATTATTATTATTATTATTATTATTATTATTATTATTATTATTATTATTATTATTATTATTATTATTATTATTATTATTATTATTATTATTATTATTATTATTATTATTATTATTATTATTATTATTATTATTATTATTATTATTATTATTATTATTATTATTATTATTATTATTATTATTATTATTATTATTATTATTATTATTATTATTGTTGTTGTTGTTGTTGTTATTGTTGTTATTGTTATTATTATTACTATTATTATTACTATTATTATTAGTATTATTATCATTATTATTATGATTATCATTATTATTATCATCATCATTATCGTTATCGTTATCATTGTCATTGTCATTGTCATTATCATTGTCATTATCATAATCATAATCATAATCATTATCATCATCACCATCATCATCATCATCATCATCATCATCATCATTATTATTATTATTATTATTATTATTATTATTATTATTATTATTATTATTATTATTATTATTATTATTATTATTATTATTATTATTATTATTATTATTATTATTATTATTATTATTATTATTATTATTGTCTAAGTTATCTTGTTTAAAATTAGCATTAGCACTAGCAACAGTTTTAAATTGTAATTGTAAATAAGCTTCTTTAAGAATAGTTCATGTGAATGCAACGCATCAAATTATTTTACATTATGTTTCATTAATAGTTTTGTTCTCTATAGGAAGTGAATCAGCTACCCTATATTACAGTAATAATGTAATACGGAGATTGTCTTAGCGGAAAGCACAGCCCTTTTTGCTGCCCTCGCACTTGTTTTAGAGTTACCCTTTTGTAACGTGTTCATTAAGTCCTATGCCTTACCAATATTAATTATTACGTGTTGCACAACTACAAAGAAGCCATAGTAAACTTAAAAAGCAGTATTTTAGGGTTCAGTAAGACCTCGTTTATCCGGTTCTCCAAATTATTCAGATTAGATTTGTAGATATACATTTTTTTAAATTTAATGTTCGCATTAGATAATAAATTTAATTATGATAGCCAGAACGTAACTACATAGGTATGTACGCCAAATATTTGCTTTTAGTTTGATTCAATATGCGGTTCCTGCTTAAACTGTAAAATAAATTATGGTAACACGTACTGTACTGCGCTGTAAAATGCTACCGGTTGAGTTTAAGAATGATTTAGTAGTATGTCAAATGGTGCTGACCGGTGTGTCTCTCAGCTATAAACAGGGCCAGAGCAAAGCGTTGACCTTGATCCCTAACTCCCTCAATCTCCTCAGTTTTCTTACTGTTTTCAAACGACACGTGTCATTAGGTTTATCGTATGTGTTTCAACAGGATTATTTTTGTGTGTTATCAAACTATTTGGGAGTGTAATTCAGTGTACAACAAAGTGAAAAGAGGTCGTGGTCCCAATGGATATAAAGTTGGATGATGCTATTAATCAAATTGATAAAGGAGAAACATTTAAGAAAATAGCTGCTGAATTGGAAGTTGCTGACGGATTATCCAGATTTTCGTTTTTCCGGATTGCTTTTGGTCCCACTTATTCCGAACAAACGAGACTTTACTGTAGATCTAAAAGTATGGCAGCAGCGGTTCCATGAGGTTGGTTAGAACGAATGCTTTGCCACAGTGTCATTTTGTTTGTTTCATTTTTATTTTCTCTGCAACGTATAGTAAGTAGAGGAAGTATTGTATTCCACCCAAAAATTTGATGTCGAGATTTCACCGGGAATTAATGTTTTGAGGCCGCCTGAATTTAAAAAGAAGAACATTTTTAGAAAGAGGTCTGTGTGTGTCTGTGTACGTGTATGTCTCTATGTCAGTCTGTGGACAGCAGAACTCAAAAACGAAAAGTCGGTTTAAAACCAAAGTTAGTATTTGAGTTTAATGTCTTTCAAGGATGCGACACGGAGATTTTAAAGAAAATTGCTCCACCCTAAACTGCTCTTTACATGGAAAATTTGTCAAAAGTTTTGATTTTCTTTAAAATGGCTCTAATGATTTTGATTAAAATGCCATATGTTTGATATATTTTTGTGACAAATGAAATGTATATCTTGAGTTTTCTGGCTATAGCGTATCTAGTCCTGTTTACTCTGGATGACTTTTGCATAACTAGTAAACCGTAAGAGATAGACCAAATGTTACTATACAAAAAATGTAGATCTTGCTAAAACACAATTTATGTCTAAATAATTGTTTATGGAGTGAACTATTTCGGAGATATTGCTTGTTATTTGTGTGGGTTTTGGGGAACTACTTCTGTGAAATGTAAAATCGTTATTTATTTTTTATATGTTAACCGTGCAAAGAGAAGGGAATTTGAAAGCTTTAAAAGATTTGACTATCGCCCAATGTCTACTGCATTCCCATATTTCCTTTGTACCTACAAGGAAATAAGCAATAAAATAATTTCTGCAAATGTTTGTCTCAGTTAACACGAAGAAGATACAGAAAAAAGGAGTTGTAAGAATAGCTAGTACAAGAATAGAGGAAGTCATGTGAGTGCAACACGCAAGATTTTTATACCATGTCACCTGAACCAAAGACTTTAACAACAATATTAATGTTATCATACAATTATTAAAGTAGCATAATAGGTGCTGTATAATAGTTTATACCCATTTAATGTATAATTTAGTTTAAAGATAGCCTGACATTAGAACTGAAGTGTTCACAGAAGTAAAGAGAAATGCATTCCTAGCACGTGATTTTCTCCACTTTGGGAGAATATTCTGATATCTCAGGTTGGCTAAAGTTAGATATGGATCCATTCCTTCTGTGTGGAAGCTGGGTTGTAACGAACTCTACTTCAGGAAATGAAGGGTGTGACGATAGGAAGGGTTGGCGATACTCGGTGATTATTGCAGTGTTCTTAGTTGCGATGTCAATCTGGTTTTAGAATGAACTATACCTAAGTTCTTTTTCAAGCTTATGGAGAAGGATGACATAGTTATCTTACAAATCCTTCCGATGCACCTAAAACCTTTTGCCATATAACTGATTTGCAAATTTCTTACAATAAAAGCATACAATCCCAGTTGCAAAGCAAGAAGCAATGGCGTCAAATAAATCAGTTTGATCTCTAATATTGAACGTTGTGTTGGCATTCCGTAACCCCGAATGAATGGGTATTATCAGAGCCCGAACTTGTATGTAACACTCATACAATTTGTAAATAGTCTAAACGTATGCATTAACGGTATTCTTTACCGTTCTCACCTTTACGAGGTCACTGGTGCAACTTTAAAGTGTATATTTTGCTTCTTCTACCCAAAATAAAAATTCCCATTCATAATCAAGTAATATTTAATCACGAAAGTATAAAATACGGTATTTAAAATTCTAGTTGATTGACACTTGCAACAGTTTTATTTACTTTCTTGAAATGACAACTGGTGGCTATATTGTGCGATTTCATCGTATGAGCTAATTGTTTAGCCATGTTATAACAGAAGCTGGAGTTCCTGTTCTTCATAGCGTGATTGTGAATTATCAAAGGTATGACGTAAGATCACAATTGCTGGATGTGTTATATGAATTTACTTGCAGCTGCAATCAGTTCAAAAGCTAGAATATGGAGTGAATAATACCGTCGTGTCACCAGTGAAACTGACGCGATCGTCTGTATTACGTGAACATGTTACCGACTTCGGGAGTGAAAATTTCAGTGAAGATGGACCTGTATTATTTTGTTCATCATGGGAATGAAGTATTGCTTCTGACAAAAATTTCCAAGTAGTACAGCACCTGAGCACTATAAAGCACAAACCAAATTCGGCCAGAAAATCTGCTTTACGTCAAAAACTTGTAAGTCTGTCAATTAGAGAACCGGTCGACGTCCACAAAAGTTCAGGTGAATGTTCGCCAAGGAATTATATTCAGCATTTATAAGTGTGAATATTCCTCTGTGGAAAGTAAATAATATTTATCTTAAAACTTTCTTAGAAAAAATAACTCATATAAGAATGCCTGACAAATCTACCTTTCGTAAAACGGTGTGCCCGGGTGCTTCAACGAAGCTATTCCTGGTATCCGGCAGGCGTTAAAACATGAAATCATTTGGATTTCAATAGTAGACGAGACCACAGACGCAGGCCAGTGTGCATGTATTGTAGTAGTCAGTGTAATGTAATTGGGAAGTAAACCTTAACCTATTAAACATCCAAATATTATAAATGGTAAGCCTTTCTACAATTACAGGCTTAACGCTTCCCTAGCTTTTTTGTGGCTGGATTGTATAAAATACGACAGTGTGCTGTTATTTCTTTTACATGCTGCTCCGTACATTGTAAAAGTAGTAAATGCATTAAGCATGCTTTACCCCAAACTGATACATTTGATCAGTTCAGCTCATAGGAGAAACGGTGAGATCACAATATCCGGAAGTTGACTGTCTTCTTTCCAATGTCAATAAAAGCTTTATTAAAGCAACTTCTAGATATTGTGAAAAAAAAAATAGTGGACAGTTTAGATCTAGAAGCTACAAATAACTCAAGAGTGTTTCAGCTCAAGTGATAGCACTGTCCTTCTAAACATATGGAGTTGCAAAAGTTGCTTTTGATAAGTGGAATGCAGTTCTTGATAAAAATACAGACTCTAACACAATTTCTGAATTTACAGGACACCTGACCGGGTCAACGTATTTCTCATGTACCAGTGACATCTTGTGATGGAGAGAGATGTTGTTCATCTACAAAACCTTCTTCACTTGCAAACGAAGTTTCACTGCAAAAAACTCCAGGATAACATTTCTCGTCTATTGAAACAGCAGCATTGGACAATAGAGTGAGTTTATATGGCTGACACAAAATTAAATGGCGGGTAGCAGCAGGAGTTGGTCAACGCAAAACCCAACATGAGGCTAACCACACCTTCCTATGTTGTATAATTAAACACGCTGTGAAATTACGCTGTAAAGCCGGTGGTATAGATATCATTTGCGCCCACAACATTTACTTGCACAACAGGAAAGTGGTCAGCTATCAGCTGTCATTAAATTTTATGTCTGTCATGATATAAAATATTCTTTATTTCGCTTCCCTTTAATATTTGGGTTAAAGCGTGTAATACTTTCTACAGTAATTGAGCGCAAATTATAAATTGTGATGAACTGATAACAATTTTTGTTAATCGTACCATTTTTATTTTGTATAGTTTAAGCATATTTTATGCATTTTAGTGCATATTTTGGCACTTGTTTTTGCATATTAATCCAGCTTTGGCTTTTATACTCTGAGCCAAGGGAATCTTCAAGAAGAGGGAGCTTCAAGTGCTATTCCAGCTTTGCAGTTGAAACCGAGGTGCTTGGCTCATTTGGTAACCTCTGTGGACAGTATTCTGGAGGCCGCGTGTTTGATTCCCGTGGTCGACCTTCCTGACTTATGACTTTGGGGGGGGGGGTTCCTCCGAGACACTAGGCGAATGCCGGGAAGGTTAATTATATCTCCCGAGTTTCATTATTCCTCCATTTCACCTCATTTATCAATTTACTTCACCCTCCATCTGCTTGTTTCTTGGCCAACAGGTGTCTCGTGCTAAACGGCAGGGGAAAAGGGTGCCCTCTGTGGCTGCCGGCTTCCAAGTCCACCTCCAGCAGGGGAGGGTACCGGTTGTACTACACGCCACTGGGGGGCTTCAATCTGCAACTGTAAGGAAACCTGCCCTCTGCTCTGTCGGAGCCCCTGGATCGGCTGTCCTCTGTCTCCTCTCCCCTCACCTCTCCCTCTCGGGGCGCCCCATTGTGGTGCACAGGTGCAAAAGGCCAACTGCCTAGGCCGCCCCATTGTAACACTTGCTCTACCTTACCTTACCTCCGTGGTTGAACCTTCACAGAGGAGATTTCGACGCGCCAATGAAGATGTCTGCCACAGTTGCCTACAAAACATCTGGACAGGAAAATTCTATTATAGTATGACTTCTTAGCCCGAAAATATCTTCTGTTTATAATTCTGACTCCGACCACGAAAGCCTGCGTTTACTGATGCTATTCGAACGATTTACCAGGTCGACAGATTTTTGTGTTTTAAATCCGATTAGCAAAGCTCTAACTCTATCAGAAATAGCAGGGTATCTCATCAAATGAATACACATGCGGCATCCAACATTCCTATTGTGGTTCACACTAAACTATCACGTTAATTAAATTCTTTCGTTTTGATTGTAAAACGGCCATTTTGGGTAGAATGTTCCTTATTGATAATGACGGATGGGTTATTTGATCGTATAGAAGCAGCATTTGCTTTTTGACTTATTTTCTATCATGAATCCGTGTGACAGGTGACATGGCGTTTGAAATGTTCGGTAGCCGCATTAATTCTCAGGTAAGGGGAGTGGGTAGTGTAAAATAACCAAAAATTATATTTTCTCTTTTTAACGAAAAAACAATTCTGTGATTGTTTCTGATTCAGAATGTATATGGTTTATCTGTCATTTAAAACATCTAATCCCTAAAACAAATTTGATTGACTGTGCGTCTCTTCAAATGTTAATGCCATGTCCGTTTTTTGCTGAAACTTATATCTAGGGTACTTTTTTAAAATAATTATCTGCTGAAAGGGCATTACAAGCTGGAAAATCTGCACCAATCTCTGATAAAGAATTGCGAATATGACTGCTGTATTTCTGCTTACGCAGGTGAAGGTGAAGCATTTGTGAGACAAACAAAGCAGTTCCTGTGCTGCCTTCATAGCACTAGGACGTGTGTGGCTCTCATTATGCCTAAGCAAATTGAAACATACTGGGAAGGCTAAATCACTGCCCTTTCCGACGCATAGTATAGTTATTCTGCTATTATTGAAGCATGCAGGTAGCGAAATTTTAGCTTACTGTTGAATAAAAGGTGAAAGGGTCGCATGGGATTAATTCCAAAAGGAGGACAACAGACAAACCCACGACCTGGTACTACAGGTTCTCCGGAGGTGATAAAGACGGCCAAGGTCCTCATCTCAGGCAGTAATCCAGCCACGCTACGGGCCATTGCAAACTAACAGGGAATATCCCTAAAATGTTATCATCATTACAAACAATATAATGAGAAACAATATATGAGAAACGACACAAAGGTGGAGTTCATAAGTTGTTGTGGCAACACATGTCAGAATGTCGCACCAACACCAGGAAGCTCCATGAGAAGCACCTGGGAGGGGAAAAAGGGAAATTTGTGGTCACATTACATTAGGCATTGGGGTATCTCAGTGACTGCAAAAGCTCCGTGCAATTTACTACCGACCAAGAGGTGGAAAAATTTTTCAAAAATGCAGAGAAAGTTTCTCAAAGGGATTTATGGTCATCGCTGGTTACTGCTACATCGGGAAGCGGATAATTCCTCGAGTTCCTAAAAAGGCCAAAATCAATTCTAAGTATTATCAATTTACCACACTGAAATCTCGGCTCTCATGGGAGAGACCAAAACAAAGCCTGGGTGCACCAAGATAATACATGCTTTCGGCTCGCGCATTCTGACAAAGAATGGAGTAGGAACCGCAATACAAATATTCCAGTCAGCAACATCACAGTGAAATCTCCCGATGCCTGTGCAACGGATTTTTGTGCCTTTGGACTCTGAAAAAGGCATTGGGAAGTAGGCAATCTTGAACAAGTGATGGTCTCTGGAAAGTCTGTGAAGAGACGTGGGAACTTCTGGACATGACTGCACTCTGAAGAGCCTTCTCCAGTGGAAACTGAGGTGCAGAGCGATTGCTGGAATGAAGGGACAACAAATACAGCATGACTGGTGGTTGAGACATCGGTTTTCAAGAGGTAGGAACAAAGTCAAACTTGTTATCAGAGATAGGATGCAACCCTCTATTGCTTGGAACACAATTATAAGCTATAAGTAGGGCGCCACTGCAACAACAGCTGATATATATGCAAGCAATAGTGAAGTGGTGTGACTCGAGATCTTTCAGCTTTTTTTTTTTTTTTTTAATTTTATAATTACCACATAAAGCATATAATTAAAACCAGAACTAGGCATTTGTTTACATCCTCCATAAACGTTTTGTTTTCGTTGTTCTCTTGTCTATTTACCTTTTTTGTCACTTGTTTGATAGCACCATTGTATAAACTCAGTGCACTAAGACTTCTTCCCGCGTAATGGGATAAATGCCGACCTGTATCACAAATGTTAGAGGACACCACATTACGGGTAGCTCTGTCTACAGAGTCGCAGAGGTAAACAGACAACACAACGCTGGGAGTGACACTGCTTGCGTTGCGACGGCACTAACAGGAGACACTGTACACCTACTCTTGCTTACGCCTGCTTCCTGTGGCAATAATCCAAGTCTCCTGTGTGAGGGGAGACAGGCACAA